>QXDM01000079.1:0-452564 GCA_003730235.1 Pythium guiyangense | reverse complement strand
GCTTGGTCAATGGCTTCATTTTTCGATCAGTATCAACATCGAGTATCAAGTCAAAATATTGTTGATACTTTTTCTTTTCAAAAATAAATGTTAAGATCTGGGCGTCCCAGAACGTTTAGGACGATATGTTGGACTTTTACATAGCAGACGTAAGTCAAGAGTCGAGTGTGTCTGTCCTCGAGTTTGGGAAATATCTTTTTCATTTGAGACAGGTCGAAAAATATGTCAGAGTCGAAAAACGATACCAAACATCTCGACACTTTTGTTTCTTGACACTTCCTCCTTTAAAACCATCAGGTCGACAATGTCGAAATATTGTTTTGAGCAGTTTGCAATCATTACCACAGACTGGATATACACGACATTTGCCATCTTTCTCGACAAACGCGTTCAGTTTGCGTCTCTTGCACTTCGTTGTTGTTGATGTTGTTATCCTCGACATCGCTTGTCTCGAGAGAGCATGTATGACCATGGCACAGCTGTGGTGACGACAGCGCAGTGCTCATTCGTTGCTGCAGCGTCTGACAAGCAAGCAAACAAGTGCGCGCATGTTTCGGTGGCGCAACGTGTCCTGAACAAGTAGACGAATCCATCAACCTCTCACGCACGCACCCACGCACTTGCCACTGCAGCTCTCGATCAGCCATCGTGCATGCCACTTGACTGACAAACACGCCGCTCGTGTTCTGCGAGGAGCGTCGTTGCCATGTGCAAGAACGAGCGCGCACGAGCTGACGAGCAATGAGCGCAAGTGCGATACCAAATCGCGATCACGACATTCGCGTCTGCTCAGCTACATGTCGTCAACTGCTCGGATCCGATTACGACAGAGTGTCCTGTTGTCTTGATGTCATCTTGCACTCTTGTGCTCTTACACACTCGCGAGAGTGTTCTCGCACACTACCACCAGCAGACGTAGCACAGCGCATGCTTGCCGTCTACTTGCACCTCTCAGTCTAGCATTTGCTTTGTCGAGAGCAAGCACACGACGCGGTCGCTTCAGTCTTGGAGATGCTCGAGGTCGCTGAACAAGGTGACAACCATCACATCAGCACCAGCACCGTCAGCAGCAGCATCGGTACCAGCGCCAGCACCAACGCAAGAGAGAAAGAACGATCGTGATACGAAGGTCGTGGCGGCGACATGCGTCAACCTCACAGTGCGCACAAGATCAACGCGCACACTGATCTGCGACTGCAACCACAGACAGAGAGAGAGACGAGTGACGACGCTCATGGCAATGGCAACAAGATCATCGCAAAGCGCATGCGTGCGCGACGACACCGACAAGTGGCGACACAAGTGGTGGAGCTACCGACCAACGATTGATGTCGCGAGCAGATCACACACACAGCAAACGACTGACTCCGTGGCCGAGTGAACGCGAGAGCAGATGACGGAACGAAGCAAAAGCGAGATGGGAGAGAGGAGAACGCGCTGTGTATTGCGACTCGGAGGAGCTTCACGTGAGCAGGCGATGCAGCAAGAGCGAGAGAGTGACGGCGGATCAGCGACCTTGGAGCACACTCGACGCGCCAAGGAGCCGAACACGCCAACGTTCTCGAGCATCCTTCGCTCTCTTACGACCGCCACCGCTTCTGCGACTACTTCTGCGACGCACACTGGCGTACTCGCACTCTCTCTCACACGCACACGCAAGGATGCACACGCACTCACTCACTTGAGAGAGCTCGCGCTTACATAGAGTACATCTTGAGCTTGAGGAAGAAGGTGCCGACGATAACACCAAGCAGACTCATGACGCCGCCGACAAAGACCGGGAGCTTGTAGCCCATCGACGTCTCGACGAGACCCGCGCCAATGGCAAAGTTCAGGAGCTGGCCGAAGCAGTTGGCCGAGTTGAGCGCGCCGACGTACACGCCGAGCTCCTCCTTGTCGCCAAACACGTGCACGATCACGGGCACGAGCAGCGCAAACACGATCGTCTGCGAGAGCGACGTGAGGATCAATGATCACGTCGATCGCCACGACCTTGGTGAACGCCATGACCATGAGCAGCGACTGCGGAATGAGGCTGATCACGAGCACCCACTTGGCGCCGAACTTCATCACGAGGAACGGGATCGCCCACGAGTACAAGTACCCGACGATGTTGAAGATGAGGTCCGTGGAGCCACCGGCCACGGCGACACCGTCGTTAAACGCGATCTGCTCCTTCGAGCACGGCGGGTTGTCGTCCGTGCCGCACGTGTCCGCCTTCTCCATCACGCCGTCGTACACCTCGAGGCCAAAGAACTGACCCTTGTTGCCGTTGTACGCCGTGTAGCCGTACTGGACAAAGAAGAACACGAGGCAGTAGGCGATGAGCACGCCCGGGAGCGACCGCAAGCCCGTGTAGATCGACCCGAACGCGTTCTTGATCTGCTGCCACGCGCTCACTTGCTCCACCTCGTCCTTCTTCAGCGGCGTCTCTTTGCCAAAGTAGCACGCAATGCCGATCGTCACGAGCATCGTGATCGAGAGCATCGCGAGGAACCACTTGAGCGACCGGTGTGCTGGCCGAAGATGTAGATGTACCCGGCAACCATGATCGACCCGAGCGTGGACCAGCCCTGGCCGATCGACGCGCCGAGCGTCTGCCGGTCGCCCGAAAAGTCGGCGATCATCAGGAACACGGGCGTCTGCACGACGTTCACGGTGATGTCCATCCAGGCGTAGAAGAAGACGGTGAAGAACGCGGTCCACGGACGGTGTGTCTCCTCGCCGTCCTTGCCCGAGCCGTAGTCACCGAGCGCATCGCCGATCTCGCGCGTCCAGCCCATGAGCGTCCAGCAGATCGCACTCGCAATCGACGCGAACATCAGGAACGGACGGCGACGGCCCCACGAGTTCGTGCTGCGGTCACTGAAGACGCCGACCGTCGGCGCCACGAGGATGCCCGAGAGCGGACCGATGATTTGCGTGAGCTGCACGGCGTACTTGGGCAGCATCGTGCCGAGGTACGGACCGAGCGCGGCCCACTGCGCCGACCAGGTCATCTGGATCGCCATGCGCGGAAGTGAAATGAGCATGAGCATCGGGATCGAGGCGCCGCGTATCGGACGCTCCTCGCCGTCGCCGCCCTCCTGGACAGCCCAGGCTTGGGCGAGCCGTAGGCGTCGTACGCCGCCGACCCGGCTTCGACGTCCTTCGACATGGTGGTGGGTCACTTGGGTGTACTGGTTGTGCTGCTGGTGCTGCTGCTTCTAGCGAGAGCTTGTGCTCGTGCTCGCGACTGCTGCGGCTGCGTGGTGGACTGCGGCGCGCGAGGCGAATTGAGAAGTGAGCGCTACGGACGAGGCGCATTGCCAGCGCAGTGCAGCAGTCGGACAGGCAGGCGAGCGAGCACACGTGCTGGTGCCGCCGCCGCGGTCGGTGCGCCGGCCTTTCCCGGCCAAAAGTGTGTGTGTGTGTGTGTGTGCATGGGAATCAGTGCGCTTTGTGGGCCGTGACGCTCGAGTGTCGGTGGCGAGCGTCTGAGCGTCTGAGCGCTGACTGTGGGCGCGTGGTCCCGCCGTGCGCTCATGCACAAGCGCGACAAGGTGCTGCCGGCGCTGCTGTCAACTGGCTCGCGTTGCAGTTTTGCAGTTCAAGCAGCAGCAGCACCGCAAGTGCGAGCGCGGCGGAAAAAGAACCGGCGATGCGGTGGTATACCAGAGCGCGCGTGCTCGCTTGGTCCCACACATACCCACGCGCGCGCACACATCGCTGTCAGTGTGCGCGATAGCTGCCGGCAACAGCAGCTCGTGTCGAGGTGTCGAGGTGTCGAGGTGTCGAGGTGGACGCGAGAGCGTGTGACCACCGCTGATTCCTTCGCGGTCACATTTGAGGCGTGCTCAGCTGGTCGCCCACTGTTGCGCTGCGGGGTTGCAAAACTAATAGTGCGGAAAGCGAGGGACATTGAACTTGAAAAATTCAACTTCCAAATCGACGAGGCGCGCTCTCGGCATGCGCATTTGCGCGCGTGCATTCATTTGACCTGCTTCTCATCTTGTTTTTTGGTATGTATCCGCTTGGCGAGTGCATGCAAGCGCGCGTCTGTGCATGCCGGCGCCATCCATCTGGTTTCGCTCGTCGCGCCGATCCTTGAACGGCTGCAACAACAACAACAACAAACAAGACCTGCGATTCGAGCAAGACCATCGAGACGATCGAGCCCGAGCAAGAAGACCGAGGGTTGGTCCAGCACCCGCTTGTCTATCTGTCTATCTGTCTATCTGTCTATCTGTCTATCTGTGCGTGCACACGACAGCCTGCCTCACAGCGCACCCAAACTTGTGTGTGGATCGCGCGTGTGTGCCTGCTATCGATCGCATCGTATGTCGCTTTGCCGCACGGACCGGAGCAGCAACTCACTCACATTGTCACTTGCACGACATGACCAAAGTCTGGTGTCACGCCAAACGAACGGCGCCGGTTCGTGCACATACACTTTAAACTGCTGTACTACTACTCTACCGCCGATGAATCAAGTGGGCTCTACGGTACACGTACGCGCGCGTCTTCGCGCCGATCAATCACCACTTCGCGAGCAGTCTCTTTCACAGGCTCGCTCATGCACATTGTGAGCGACACACAGCGTCGACGGACTGCGCAAGAGCCTGAAACTGCAGCACCGCACACGAGAGTGGTGCTCGAGACCGAGAACGCACGACCCGGACCCACCTGCGCAGCCGCGCGGGTCGCAAACATCGAGCACATCGAGCGAGCAGCCACGCCAGTCTCCAGTCTCCATCTCCATGGACATCGCTTCGCGATCTCAACCGAGCGAATGCATCGCAACTGCTGCTGCTGCACCGCAAAACGACAGCGCGAATAGCTAGCTCCGCTGCACGCACGCTCCGTCTAGTCCTCGCTGACTTGCACACCGCTGCCGTCGTTGCCGTCGTTGCCGTCGTTGTGCAAAGCAGGCAAACAAGCAGACAAACAAGCAAAGCAAAGCAAGATGAGAACCAGCAAACAACTTGGTCGAGTATGTCTGCTTGAGTGTGTCATGCATCACGTGTGCGTGTGCAAAGCCCATGCAAAGCAGCTCTTCTGGCAACGCAACGCAAGTGCACTCGACGAGCGAGTGCGGCACGCTGTAGACATCACGAATCTAGAGGACCGTGCGTGCGCCAAGTAGACACACTCGTGGACTGCAGCGGCGGCACCGACCGTGTTTGCCGCTAAGCTGCAGCGAAGCGATAAGTCGCTTTGCCTGTCGTAGTTTGCGCAGCCCAGCCGACTTGCTTGCTCAATCGCTTATCGAGTCTTGCCTTGTCTTGTCTTGTTGGTCGCTTCGACTGGTCCGAATCGAGCACGCTGTGCTGTGTGTGCAGGTAGTGTGTAGTTCGCCTCGCACCAGATGCGACGCAGCTCGCATCGCTGAGCACTTGTAGCTCCAGGTCGACGAGCGGAAACGCACTCGCCCTTCATGTGTCGCTCGGCTCGGTTGTAATTGTGCGAGTGGAGGAATCGCAAAATGACAGCACAGCACGAGCACACTTGGTTTGCTCTCGAAGCGAGCAAGCAAGTGAGCAAGTGAGTGAGCAACGAAGCAAGAAAGCCAAGATGCACAGAGATATACATGCCGGCTCAACCGCGTTGTCATGCGGGTCGCTTTCGCACTCATGGTGACACGAAGACGACACATGTGACCGGCAGTGCAGTCGACCGTCATGCGGAGATTGTGAAGCGCACTTGTACTCGTACTAGCACTCGAAGTGCATGCGTCAATCAGTTTGTTTGACTTGGCCAGCTTGGTTCAGCTCCACACAGCTGCTCGGACGCAAACAGTGTGTGTGTGTGTGTGTGTGTGTGTGCTCGAGCTGCTCGAGCTGCAGTGATGGCGTCTCGAACGGAAGTTGTGCTCGCGTCGCTGGTCGAAGTGCCGCTCGGTGCCGTCACACGCGCGCTTCACGAGACTTGGTCGAGTCTTTTGCGAGTTGTGAGTTGTGTGTGCGAGCCGAGACGTGAGTGGCGGTACCGCAGCACCGTGGTGGCGGCAGCAGTGGTGGGTTATTGCAGTAATTGGGTCGCACGTTGAAGCAGGCAGAGACGAGTCGCGCTCGCTGACTGCTGCTCCGCTGCTCACGACAATGCATGCTCTTGTCGCTTTGTTCTTGTCGTCGTCGCAGCAATAGCGTGGCTGTCGTTGCCTGTTATCTGTTGGCTGTTATCTGTCCATGGTCGCCAGTCGAACAGAGCCTGCATCCAATCCAGATCGCGCACGCTCTGGTGCTCTAGTATGCGAGACTTTGCTATCGCTGCCGAGACAGCAGTGCGCACGCACAGGTACATTTCACACAGACAGCTAGCTAGCTCACTCACACTCGGGTTGCTCTCTTTCGCGCTCGCGCGCGACTGTGGTTTTGCGCTGCGGTCGATCGATGATCGATAGACATCGGTCCGCGCGGCAGACAGAAGACAGAAGAAGACAGAAGACGTGAGATCACGGCACATCTTCGTCGCGAACGATCCACCTGCACTTTTTCCAATCCATTCAATCCACGCAGCGAGTGAGCGAGCGAGCGATGCGTGCTGTGTGATGTGATGTTGTGCTGGTCTTCCTCGCTTGGTTTGGTTTGGACACGAGCTTCAACACCCCTGCTGTGATCGTGCAATCCCTCCCTCGCCGCAAAATTTGGAGCTCGACGACAGTGGCATCGCTGTCGCCGACAGCAAGGCAAGGCAGGACGTCGCGCTGCAGGAGCACTGGACGACGAGAGCGCATCGGATCACGGTCGCGACATTGCTCGAGGCTCAAGATCTGAGACGCGAGACCAAGGACGCGAGGGCTCGTTGTTGTCGGAGACGCTAGTGTGGCAAAGGGCCCTCGTTGCAATCGAGGTGCGAGCTCCTAGTCTATCAGACACGCGTTCTAAGCGATAGACACGGAGCACAGCGAAGCGCAGGCTCGCAGACCGCAGCCTCGATTCGAGCGCATTCGCACTGGCGCGGACGCTGTCAGAGCACACTGCTGACACCTCTTCCACCACCACCACTACCGACACTGCTGCTGGCACCAGCACCTTGCAGCGAGTCAGACGACAGCAGCCGAACAAACAAACAAACAAACAACAAGCGATCAAACGACGACCTGCAGCGCGCTAGCACTCGAACGCTAGCTTGGTTGCTGCACGTGGCGCCAAAATTTGGTGCAGCGGCAGCGATGGGCAGTCACTTTGCGGTCGTAACCTCCTGCGCTTCGGTCCGAAGTCAATGTCGAGCACGTCGGACTTCGCGCTAGCAAGCAACAGACAACAACAAGCAACAGACAACAGACAACGGACAACAACAAGCACGGCGGGGAGCAAGAAGGCAGGAACGTGGAGCGGCATGGCCAGCCAACCAGCAGCCAACTCCCAACCAGCCAACCAGTCAACCAACGAACGCACTCACAACGCACGCACTCGCTGACAGATGCGAGCGATGCTGCTGCGACCTAAATTTTCGCTTCGTAGCGCGCTCCTCTCTCGTCGAACCGTGGCAGCGTTGTCACGAGTGTGGGGAGTGCTGCAGCTCATGTCAAGCCGAGGAGGTTGAGAAGGTTGAGAAGGTCGTGGAAATTGAGAAGGTTGAGGAGGTGTCAAGGTGTCAAGGTGTCAAGGTGTCAAGGTGTCAAGGTGTCAAGGTGTCAAGGTGTCAAGGTGTCAGTGTCGAGAAGAGCATCTATCTATGTGTGCGAGTGCATGCGACGTTTTTTGCCAATGCGAGCGAGAGTCGAGTCGCGACAGCAAAGAGACGAACGAACGCATGCTTTTGCTTGTGCTCGTGCTCGTGCTTGTGCTTGTGCTGCTTGCACTGGTGTCGCTTGAAGTGCACCGACGTTGTCGATTATTGACGGCATGCGAGAAAGAACGACAACACTAAAAAGCAAGCATGAGCAGAAATCATGGACAGAAAGAAACCCAACCCAGCTGTGAACGAAACCCAACCCAACCGAGCTGAGCTGCTGTGTTTGTGTTTGTGTACAAGTGTCGTCCAAGCACAAAGCGTCTTTTCTGTGCGTCGATAAATATCACACCCTCGCTTTTCGACACAACATGCGCTCGCGCGCTTTCATCATTCGACACTTAGACGAACAAACAAGCAGACAGACACACTCAATCAAACAGACCAGCATCGGTTGATTTGATTATATATGGTTTGGTTTGAGGATTTGATTTGACCGACTGACAGCTCGAACGACATCAGCCAACTGATGTCGAGAGATACTAGCGCCTTGCCTCACTTTGGTGTCTCGAGAGTGGTCAAAAATGAAGACGGCACAGAGACACAAAGATCAAGACGACACAAAATGAGAGCGACTTTGACATTGACAAGGAATGGCAACCTCGACAAGGACTGGGAGCATTGGCATCACAACGGCGTGGACTGGAGATATCGACATGGACAGCGACACGGACAACGACATGGACTGGAGATATCGACATGGTCGACGACGATACGTAGCGCAGGGCTGCTCAGGTCAGGTAGCGCGCATACGCACACGCGCGGTGTCTGAGTTGTCGATGCTTGTCGGTGCTGGTGCTTGGGAATCGAGCGAACAG
Organism: Pythium guiyangense; assembly: GCA_003730235.1. NCBI lineage: Eukaryota > Oomycota > Peronosporomycetes > Pythiales > Pythiaceae > Pythium > Pythium guiyangense. The sequence goes on along the minus strand of QXDM01000079.1, from coordinate 444,030 downwards.
CATACAGGTACTAAGTACATCATACATATGTACAACACACTGCACGCAGCGCGGCGCAGCATCTGGCCGAGGATGCGCGCCACCAATTTTTGCATGTTGACGCGAGTCTCAGCTGCCTCGCCATTTTCAGTGCACAGCGTCACTCGACGCGGCTTTTCAAGATAAAATCGGTCACGCGAGCACTGAGCTAAGCTACGAGAGCGCGTAGACAACTTCAACACTCACTTTTTCCGTCGAGTCCGAGTCCGAGCCCAGGTCTCTCGCCTCGACCTCATGACGCCTTGACGCATCGACACCTCGACGCCTACTCGAGTCTCAACACGAGCGCGCCAAGGCAATGAATGCGATGACATGGAAGGCAACACACGACTAGGCAAGACTAGGCAAGCAAGGCAAACTGCCTGCCTCCTAGTCCCCGCCGCCATGCGTTGTCCACCTAGCAACACACAACACACAACGCCAGCAGCGTCTGCATCACCGCGATGACGCCGCGTACATCCGAGAGTTCTGCCGTCCATTCTTGCAGACGACGGACGACCCTCGCCTCGCGTCCGAAAATTTCTGAACCACGCCCGTGCGTCCGCGCGTCTGCTGCTGCGCCGCACGACGACAGCGATGACAGACAGCAACAACGACAGCGACAGCGATGATCGTGACTGGCAGCAGAGAATGGCTGTCGGCCAAAGCGCGCTTGCTTGCTTGCTTGTTCGGTTGCTTGCTTCGTTGTTTGCAGACCCGCGATGCGAAAACAAACGTAACCGAAACACACACACCACACACCACACAGATCACACACAGGCACATAGGCAACCTGACACCCGCTCGCTATCAGCGCACAGTCCTGCCGCATCGCGCCGCAATACAAGAAATAAGCGAGCAATCGAGTGATAGAAGTGCATGCACCCGCCTGCCGCGTTGCACTCAATGATCAACGCGCTCGCCGAGTGAGCTCGGATAGATCGTCCACGAGGCACTGCAGACAGCAAAGCGCCACGGCAGCAGTAGCAGTAGCAGCAGCAGTAGCAGTAGCAGCAGTAGGAGCACGACAGCGATGCGACCTGACATCGGAGCCGCAGCAGAGATGCGCAAGTGCGAGCGCGCACGCACAACAGAGCAGCTAGCTACGCCAAACTGAACTGAAGCGAGACGCCTCGAGCTCGGCGGCACACGACACACGACATACGACACACGACACCCGGCATACGCTATACGAGTGCAACACGCATCCACGCAGACGCATCTGTCAACAAATTTCAGCCCGCGTTCCTCTTGCGCGAGTGGACGACTGCCAGTCACGCTCTCTCTGTGCGCTGAAGGACGATTGGAGCACGGGTCGAGCCCTCGAGCTGTCCGCTATCTGCACCAAGCGCTCGCTCACGACCACGTCCTGTCGTGGCAGCTGTCCGTCTGCTCTCTCGCTCGCTACCGCGCTGTAGCTCACTTCGTGAATCCAAGCAGTGACCTTGACCGCTCGGACCGCAGCCCAACGCCACTGATGCCGACACTGATGCCAACGCTGACACTGATGCCAGCATCAGCTCCAACCCGACGCCGACACTTACACCAACGTCAGCGACTCGGCTGACACGTCTCTCCGGTCTAGACAAGTCTTGCTCGACCAGTTTGGTCTGCTCGCTCACTTTCCTTTTCACCAGCTTCCAGCTAGCAGCGCTCAACCGGCAGCGCTCAACCAGCGGCGTCCAACCAGCAGCTTCTAGCCGACAGCCGACAGCCAACTCCGTCCACACCTGCCCGGCTCGTCTTGTCTCGCCTCGCCCCGACTGCGTCGAGAAGAGCTTCCGGACAACACTCACTCACTCACTCACTCACTCCAAGGCACCATGACCAACAAGGACATCGAGGCCGGCACGCCCGGCTACGACGCCTACGCGTCGCCGAAGGTCCCGGACCACGAGCTCCAGGACGGCGAGAAAGAGCCACGCGAAGGCGCCTCCGTGCTCACGCTGCTGCTCATTGCCATGCCGCGCATGGCGATCCAGATGACCTGGTCGGCGCAGTGGGCCGCGCTCGGACCGTACCTCGGCACGATGTTGCCCAAGTACGCCGTGCAGCTCACGCAAGTGATCGGTCCCGCGACGGGTATCATCGCTGGTCCTGCTGTCGGCGTCTTCAGTGACCGCAGCACGAACCCGTGGGGCCGTCGCCGTCCGTTCTTGTTTGTCGCGTCCATCACGAGCGTCATTTGCTGGATCCTCATGGGCTACACGCGCCAGATCGGCGAAGCACTCGGTGACTACGGCTCGGGCGGACCGGACGAGAAGACACACCGTCCGTGGACCGCGTTCTTCACGGTCTTCTTCTACGCCTGGATGGACATCACCGTGAACGTCGTGCAGACGCCGACGTTCTTGCTGATCTCAGATTTTGCCGGCGACCGGCAGACGCTCGGCGCGTCGATCGGCCAGGGCTGGTCCACGCTCGGGTCGATCATGGTTGCCGGGTACATCTACATCTTCGGCGCGGCGCACAAGTCTCTTCGCTGGTTCCTCGGTATGCTCTCGGTCTTCATGATGGTCACGGTCATCATCGCATGCATTGCCGCGAAGGAGGTGCCGCTGAAGAAGGACCAGATCGCGAAGACGAGCGCGTGGAAGCAGATCAAGGTCGCGTTCGGCGCCATCTACACCGGCCTGCGCACGCTCCCGGGCGTGCTCGTCGCGTACTGCATCGTCTTCTTCTGTGTCGAGTACGGCTACACGGCGTACAACGGCAACAAGGGTCAGTTCTTTGGCCTCGAGGTGTACGACGGCATGACGGGCGGCGCCGACACGTGCGGCAGTGACGGCCATCCACCGTGTACGAAGGAGCAGAACGACTACAACGACGGCGTGAGCATCGCTGGCGGCTCCACGGACTTGATCTTCAACATCGTCGGGTACCTCTTCTCGTGGGCGATCCCGTTCCTCGTGATGAAGTTCGGCGCCAAGTGGGTCTTGATCGTCAGCCTCATTCCGCAGTCGCTGCTCATGGTCATGGCGTTCACCAAGGTCGTGGCCATCGACGTGCTCATTGTGGTGCTCACGACCATGTCGCAGACGATCGTGTTTGCGCTCCTCGTGCCGATCGTCGTGCACGTGTTCGGCAAAGACGTGGAGATCGGCATGTACGTCGGCGCGCTCAACTCAGCGCAGTGTTTCGGCCAGCTGCTCAACTTCATCATCGGCGCCGGGCTCGTCGAGACCTCCATGGGCTACAAGCTCCCGGTGTTCATCGGCGGCGTCATGAGCTTCGCCGGCGTGATCATCGCGATCTTCTTCCTCAAGATCAAGATGTACACGATGTAATCGCGCGCAGTCGTGTGCGGCCGCGTGCGCGTGTGCGCGAGTGTGCAAGTGTGCACAAGCGTGGTGGAGCGCGAGCGCGAGCGCGAGTGTCATCGACAGTATTACCGACAGTGCCGTGGAGACGTTGTAGCAGAGCGGCGACGTGGCCACATTGGGCCTCATCAGTGGCTACAGCCGTAGCCTACAAGCGCTGCAATCGTGGGTCGGACTTTGCCGCAACGCTTTGCTTCGTCTTAATGAATACTATTAGCTTGTGTGTTTGTGTATGAAGCTGGAATTCTGTGTAACTGCATAGGAGTGCAACGTTTGCAATAAGAGAGGTATTGAATGATCAGTCTTCTACGCACTCCCTACTTTTGTCCACGCTCAATCTTGCCAGTATTTGCCAGTGTTTGTCTGTGAGTATTGGTTGTGTTGTGTTGGCGCTTGTCTTGGGCTCACTTGTGACTTGTAACCACACGACGTAGTGTTTGTTCACTTGCTTTCAAACGCGGTTTGTTTGACTGTGCACTTGCGCGACGCACGCGAATTCAAACACCATGCGTTCAAGCGCAGTTTGACGGCGCATCTACATAAGACTCTCTCTCGAGTGCATTGCTGTGCTTTGTAATGACTGTGCTTGACTTGTCCTTGTGCCGCTGCAGATCAAGGCCATGCTGTGGATACTAAACAAGCAAACGTGAGCATGAACTAGTGGAATGTCCACGCACGGCCAATCGTCCATTCACTCGCTGACCACTGGCATGCTAGTACGTGTACATGTAGCACTTTGATCGGACACAGTCTGCTTGCGATCCTTCCCATGAAGCACACAACACCCGGTACTCAGTAGCTCGACAGCACTTCCGTACAAAGGAGCGACTTGGAGCATCGAGTACCAAGAACCAAGCACCAAGTACGAACTCGTAAACTGGCGAACTGACCAAAGACAACGCTTGATTGTACGTAGCACTGCATCGCGCAGCAACACAGACAACCGACACAAGTGTAGCGAGGGATCGACTCCAACTGAAGCTCGGCGACTTCAGGGTGCATCGATACAACCAACCTCAATGCCAAAACGACACTGCACCGATGAACAATCAAGGATACGATGACAACCAAAGCGAGAAGTGACTCAAGTCTCTTGTTACAAGCGACACATGGGTTATCGTCATAGATGAGTGCCGCAACTGTCGTCGCAGTGTTGCCATCATCATGACTGCCACCGATGAGGCCCAATGTGGCCACGTCGCCGCTCTGCTACAACGTCTCCACGGCACTGTCGGTAATACTGTCGATGACACTCGCGCTCGCGCTCGCGCTCCACCACGCTTGTGCACACTTGCACACTCGCGCACACGCGCACGCGGCCGCACACGACTGCGCGCGATTACATCGTGTACATCTTGATCTTGAGGAAGAAGATCGCGATGATCACGCCGGCGAAGCTCATGACGCCGCCGATGAACACCGGGAGCTTGTAGCCCATGGAGGTCTCGACGAGCCCGGCGCCGATGATGAAGTTGAGCAGCTGGCCGAAACACTGCGCTGAGTTGAGCGCGCCGACGTACATGCCGATCTCCACGTCTTTGCCGAACACGTGCACGACGATCGGCACGAGGAGCGCAAACACGATCGTCTGCGACATGGTCGTGAGCACCACAATGAGCACGTCGATGGCCACGACCTTGGTGAACGCCATGACCATGAGCAGCGACTGCGGAATGAGGCTGACGATCAAGACCCACTTGGCGCCGAACTTCATCACGAGGAACGGGATCGCCCACGAGAAGAGGTACCCGACGATGTTGAAGATCAAGTCCGTGGAGCCGCCAGCGATGCTCACGCCGTCGTTGTAGTCGTTCTGCTCCTTCGTACACGGTGGATGGCCGTCACTGCCGCACGTGTCGGCGCCGCCCGTCATGCCGTCGTACACCTCGAGGCCAAAGAACTGACCCTTGTTGCCGTTGTACGCCGTGTAGCCGTACTCGACACAGAAGAAGACGATGCAGTACGCGACGAGCACGCCCGGGAGCGTGCGCAGGCCGGTGTAGATGGCGCCGAACGCGACCTTGATCTGCTTCCACGCGCTCGTCTTCGCGATCTGGTCCTTCTTCAGCGGCACCTCCTTCGCGGCAATGCATGCGATGATGACCGTGACCATCATGAAGACCGAGAGCATACCGAGGAACCAGCGAAGAGACTTGTGCGCCGCGCCGAAGATGTAGATGTACCCGGCAACCATGATCGACCCGAGCGTGGACCAGCCCTGGCCGATCGACGCGCCGAGCGTCTGCCGGTCGCCGGCAAAATCTGAGATCAGCAAGAACGTCGGCGTCTGCACGACGTTCACGGTGATGTCCATCCAGGCGTAGAAGAAGACCGTGAAGAACGCGGTCCACGGACGGTGTGTCTTCTCGTCCGGTCCGCCCGAGCCGTAGTCACCGAGTGCTTCGCCGATCTGGCGCGTGTAGCCCATGAGGATCCAGCAAATGACGCTCGTGATGGACGCGACAAACAAGAACGGACGGCGACGGCCCCACGGGTTCGTGCTGCGGTCACTGAAGACGCCGACAGCAGGACCAGCGATGATACCCGTCGCGGGACCGATCACTTGCGTGAGCTGCACGGCGTACTTGGGCAACATCGTGCCGAGGTACGGTCCGAGCGCGGCCCACTGCGCCGACCAGGTCATCTGGATCGCCATGCGCGGCATGGCAATGAGCAGCAGCGTGAGCACGGAGGCGCCTTCGCGTGGCTCTTTCTCGCCGTCCTGGAGCTCGTGGTCCGGGACCTTCGGCGACGCGTAGGCGTCGTAGCCGGGCGTGCCGGCCTCGATGTCCTTGTTGGTCATGGTGCCTTGGAGTGAGTGAGTGAGTGAGTGAGTGTTGTCCGGAAGCTCTTCTCGACGCAGTCGGGGCGAGGCGAGACAAGACGAGCCGGGCAGGTGTGGACGGAGTTGGCTGTCGGCTGTCGGCTAGAAGCTGCTGGTTGGACGCCGCTGGTTGAGCGCTGCCGGTTGAGCGCTGCTAGCTGGAAGCTGGTGAAAAGGAAAGTGAGCGAGCAGACCAAACTGGTCGAGCAAGACTTGTCTAGACCGGAGAGACGCGTCAGCCGAGTCGCTGACGTTGGTGTAAGTGTCGGCGTCGGGTTGGAGCTGATGCTGGCATCAGTGTCAGCGTTGGCATCAGTGTCGGCATCAGTGGCGTTGGGCTGCGGTCCGAGCGGTCAAGGTCACTGCTTGGATTCACGAAGTGAGCTACAGCGCGGTAGCGAGCGAGAGAGCAGACGGACAGCTGCCACGACAGGACGTGGTCGTGAGCGAGCGCTTGGTGCAGATAGCGGACAGCTCGAGGGCTCGACCCGTGCTCCAATCGTCCTTCAGCGCACAGAGAGAGCGTGACTGGCAGTCGTCCACTCGCGCAAGAGGAACGCGGGCTGAAATTTGTTGACAGATGCGTCTGCGTGGATGCGTGTTGCACTCGTATAGCGTATGCCGGGTGTCGTGTGTCGTATGTCGTGTGTCGTGTGCCGCCGAGCTCGAGGCGTCTCGCTTCAGTTCAGTTTGGCGTAGCTAGCTGCTCTGTTGTGCGTGCGCGCTCGCACTTGCGCATCTCTGCTGCGGCTCCGATGTCAGGTCGCATCGCTGTCGTGCTCCTACTGCTGCTACTGCTACTGCTGCTGCTACTGCTACTGCTGCCGTGGCGCTTTGCTGTCTGCAGTGCCTCGTGGACGATCTATCCGAGCTCACTCGGCGAGCGCGTTGATCATTGAGTGCAACGCGGCAGGCGGGTGCATGCACTTCTATCACTCGATTGCTCGCTTATTTCTTGTATTGCGGCGCGATGCGGCAGGACTGTGCGCTGATAGCGAGCGGGTGTCAGGTTGCCTATGTGCCTGTGTGTGATCTGTGTGGTGTGTGGTGTGTGTGTTTCGGTTACGTTTGTTTTCGCATCGCGGGTCTGCAAACAACGAAGCAAGCAACCGAACAAGCAAGCAAGCAAGCGCGCTTTGGCCGACAGCCATTCTCTGCTGCCAGTCACGATCATCGCTGTCGCTGTCGTTGTTGCTGTCTGTCATCGCTGTCGTCGTGCGGCGCAGCAGCAGACGCGCGGACGCACGGGCGTGGTTCAGAAATTTTCGGACGCGAGGCGAGGGTCGTCCGTCGTCTGCAAGAATGGACGGCAGAACTCTCGGATGTACGCGGCGTCATCGCGGTGATGCAGACGCTGCTGGCGTTGTGTGTTGTGTGTTGCTAGGTGGACAACGCATGGCGGCGGGGACTAGGAGGCAGGCAGTTTGCCTTGCTTGCCTAGTCTTGCCTAGTCGTGTGTTGCCTTCCATGTCATCGCATTCATTGCCTTGGCGCGCTCGTGTTGAGACTCGAGTAGGCGTCGAGGTGTCGATGCGTCAAGGCGTCATGAGGTCGAGGCGAGAGACCTGGGCTCGGACTCGGACTCGACGGAAAAAGTGAGTGTTGAAGTTGTCTACGCGCTCTCGTAGCTTAGCTCAGTGCTCGCGTGACCGATTTTATCTTGAAAAGCCGCGTCGAGTGACGCTGTGCACTGAAAATGGCGAGGCAGCTGAGACTCGCGTCAACATGCAAAAATTGGTGGCGCGCATCCTCGGCCAGATGCTGCGCCGCGCTGCGTGCAGTGTGTTGTACATATGTATGATGTACTTAGTACCTGTATGCTGTTCGCTCGATTCCCAAGCACCAGCACCGACAAGCATCGACAACTCAGACACCGCGCGTGTGCGTATGCGCGCTACCTGACCTGAGCAGCCCTGCGCTACGTATCGTCGTCGACCATGTCGATATCTCCAGTCCATGTCGTTGTCCGTGTCGCTGTCCATGTCGATATCTCCAGTCCACGCCGTTGTGATGCCAATGCTCCCAGTCCTTGTCGAGGTTGCCATTCCTTGTCAATGTCAAAGTCGCTCTCATTTTGTGTCGTCTTGATCTTTGTGTCTCTGTGCCGTCTTCATTTTTGACCACTCTCGAGACACCAAAGTGAGGCAAGGCGCTAGTATCTCTCGACATCAGTTGGCTGATGTCGTTCGAGCTGTCAGTCGGTCAAATCAAATCCTCAAACCAAACCATATATAATCAAATCAACCGATGCTGGTCTGTTTGATTGAGTGTGTCTGTCTGCTTGTTTGTTCGTCTAAGTGTCGAATGATGAAAGCGCGCGAGCGCATGTTGTGTCGAAAAGCGAGGGTGTGATATTTATCGACGCACAGAAAAGACGCTTTGTGCTTGGACGACACTTGTACACAAACACAAACACAGCAGCTCAGCTCGGTTGGGTTGGGTTTCGTTCACAGCTGGGTTGGGTTTCTTTCTGTCCATGATTTCTGCTCATGCTTGCTTTTTAGTGTTGTCGTTCTTTCTCGCATGCCGTCAATAATCGACAACGTCGGTGCACTTCAAGCGACACCAGTGCAAGCAGCACAAGCACAAGCACGAGCACGAGCACAAGCAAAAGCATGCGTTCGTTCGTCTCTTTGCTGTCGCGACTCGACTCTCGCTCGCATTGGCAAAAAACGTCGCATGCACTCGCACACATAGATAGATGCTCTTCTCGACACTGACACCTTGACACCTTGACACCTTGACACCTCCTCAACCTTCTCAATTTCCACGACCTTCTCAACCTTCTCAACCTCCTCGGCTTGACATGAGCTGCAGCACTCCCCACACTCGTGACAACGCTGCCACGGTTCGACGAGAGAGGAGCGCGCTACGAAGCGAAAATTTAGGTCGCAGCAGCATCGCTCGCATCTGTCAGCGAGTGCGTGCGTTGTGAGTGCGTTCGTTGGTTGACTGGTTGGCTGGTTGGGAGTTGGCTGCTGGTTGGCTGGCCATGCCGCTCCACGTTCCTGCCTTCTTGCTCCCCGCCGTGCTTGTTGTTGTCCGTTGTCTGTTGTCTGTTGCTTGTTGTTGTCTGTTGCTTGCTAGCGCGAAGTCCGACGTGCTCGACATTGACTTCGGACCGAAGCGCAGGAGGTTACGACCGCAAAGTGACTGCCCATCGCTGCCGCTGCACCAAATTTTGGCGCCACGTGCAGCAACCAAGCTAGCGTTCGAGTGCTAGCGCGCTGCAGGTCGTCGTTTGATCGCTTGTTGTTTGTTTGTTTGTTTGTTCGGCTGCTGTCGTCTGACTCGCTGCAAGGTGCTGGTGCCAGCAGCAGTGTCGGTAGTGGTGGTGGTGGAAGAGGTGTCAGCAGTGTGCTCTGACAGCGTCCGCGCCAGTGCGAATGCGCTCGAATCGAGGCTGCGGTCTGCGAGCCTGCGCTTCGCTGTGCTCCGTGTCTATCGCTTAGAACGCGTGTCTGATAGACTAGGAGCTCGCACCTCGATTGCAACGAGGGCCCTTTGCCACACTAGCGTCTCCGACAACAACGAGCCTCGCGTCCTTGGTCTCGCGTCTCAGATCTTGAGCCTCGAGCAATGTCGCGACCGTGATCCGATGCGCTCTCGTCGTCCAGTGCTCCTGCAGCGCGACGTCCTGCCTTGCCTTGCTGTCGGCGACAGCGATGCCACTGTCGTCGAGCTCCAAATTTTGCGGCGAGGGAGGGATTGCACGATCACAGCAGGGGTGTTGAAGCTCGTGTCCAAACCAAACCAAGCGAGGAAGACCAGCACAACATCACATCACACAGCACGCATCGCTCGCTCGCTCACTCGCTGCGTGGATTGAATGGATTGGAAAAAGTGCAGGTGGATCGTTCGCGACGAAGATGTGCCGTGATCTCACGTCTTCTGTCTTCTGTCTTCTGTCTGCCGCGCGGACCGATGTCTATCGATCATCGATCGACCGCAGCGCAAAACCACAGTCGCGCGCGAGCGCGAAAGAGAGCAACCCGAGTGTGAGTGAGCTAGCTAGCTGTCTGTGTGAAATGTACCTGTGCGTGCGCACTGCTGTCTCGGCAGCGATAGCAAAGTCTCGCATACTAGAGCATACCAGAGCGTGCGCGATCTGGATTGGATGCAGGCTCTGTTCGACTGGCGACCATGGACAGATAACAGCCAACAGATAACAGGCAACGACAGCCACGCTATTGCTGCGACGACGACAAGAACAAAGCGACAAGAGCATGCATTGTCGTGAGCAGCGGAGCAGCAGTCAGCGAGCGCGACTCGTCTCTGCCTGCTTCAACGTGCGACCCAATTACTGCAATAACCCACCACTGCTGCCGCCACCACGGTGCTGCGGTACCGCCACTCACGTCTCGGCTCGCACACACAACTCACAACTCGCAAAAGACTCGACCAAGTCTCGTGAAGCGCGCGTGTGACGGCACCGAGCGGCACTTCGACCAGCGACGCGAGCACAACTTCCGTTCGAGACGCCATCACTGCAGCTCGAGCAGCTCGAGCACACACACACACACACACACACACTGTTTGCGTCCGAGCAGCTGTGTGGAGCTGAACCAAGCTGGCCAAGTCAAACAAACTGATTGACGCATGCACTTCGAGTGCTAGTACGAGTACAAGTGCGCTTCACAATCTCCGCATGACGGTCGACTGCACTGCCGGTCACATGTGTCGTCTTCGTGTCACCATGAGTGCGAAAGCGACCCGCATGACAACGCGGTTGAGCCGGCATGTATATCTCTGTGCATCTTGGCTTTCTTGCTTCGTTGCTCACTCACTTGCTCACTTGCTTGCTCGCTTCGAGAGCAAACCAAGTGTGCTCGTGCTGTCATTTTGCGATTCCTCCACTCGCACAATTACAACCGAGCCGAGCGACACATGAAGGGCGAGTGCGTTTCCGCTCGTCGACCTGGAGCTACAAGTGCTCAGCGATGCGAGCTGCGTCGCATCTGGTGCGAGGCGAACTACACACTACCTGCACAACACAGCACAGCGTGCTCGATTCGGACCAGTCGAAGCGACCAACAAGACAAGACAAGGCAAGACTCGATAAGCGATTGAGCAAGCAAGTCGGCTGGGCTGCGCAAACTACGACAGGCAAAGCGACTTATCGCTTCGCTGCAGCTTAGCGGCAAACACGGTCGGTGCCGCCGCTGCAGTCCACGAGTGTGTCTACTTGGCGCACGCACGGTCCTCTAGCGATTCGTGATGTCTACAGCGTGCCGCACTCGCTCGTCGAGTGCACTTGCGTTGCGTTGCCAGAAGAGCTGCTTTGCATGGGCTTTGCACACGCACACGTGATGCATGACACACTCAAGCAGACATACTCGACCAAGTTGTTTGCTGGTTCTCATCTTGCTTTGCTTTGCTTGTTTGTCTGCTTGTTTGCCTGCTTTGCACAACGACGGCAACGACGGCAACGACGGCAGCGGTGTGCAAGTCAGCGAGGACTAGACGGAGCGTGCGTGCAGCGGAGCTATTCGCGCTGTCGTTTTGCGGTGCAGCAGCAGCAGTTGCGATGCATTCGCTCGGTTGAGATCGCGAAGCGATGTCCATGGAGATGGAGACTGGAGACTGGCGTGGCTGCTCGCTCGATGTGCTCGATGTTTGCGACCGCGCGGCTGCGCAGGTGGGTCCGGGTCGTGCGTTCTCGGTCTCGAGCACCACTCTCGTGTGCGGTGCTGCAGTTTCAGGCTCTTGCGCAGGTCCGTCGACGCTGTGTGTCGCTCACAATGTCTGTGCATGAGCGAGCCTGCGAAAGAGACTGCTCGCGAAGTGGTGATTGATCGGCGCGAAGACGCGCGCGTACGTGTACCGTAGAGCCCACTTGATTCATCGGCGGTAGAGTAGTAGTACAGCAGTTTAAAGTGTATGTGCACGAACCGGCGCCGTTCGTTTGGCGTGACACCAGACTTTGGTCATGTCGTGCAAGTGACAATGTGAGTGAGTTGCTGCTCCGGTCCGTGCGGCAAAGCGACATACGATGCGATCGATAGCAGGCACACACGCGCGATCCACACACAAGTTTGGGTGCGCTGTGAGGCAGGCTGTCGTGTGCACGCACAGATAGACAGATAGACAGATAGACAGATAGACAGATAGACAAGCGGGTGCTGGACCAACCCTCGGTCTTCTTGCTCGGGCTCGATCGTCTCGATGGTCTTGCTCGAATCGCAGGTCTTGTTTGTTGTTGTTGTTGTTGCAGCCGTTCAAGGATCGGCGCGACGAGCGAAACCAGATGGATGGCGCCGGCATGCACAGACGCGCGCTTGCATGCACTCGCCAAGCGGATACATACCAAAAAACAAGATGAGAAGCAGGTCAAATGAATGCACGCGCGCAAATGCGCATGCCGAGAGCGCGCCTCGTCGATTTGGAAGTTGAATTTTTCAAGTTCAATGTCCCTCGCTTTCCGCACTATTAGTTTTGCAACCCCGCAGCGCAACAGTGGGCGACCAGCTGAGCACGCCTCAAATGTGACCGCGAAGGAATCAGCGGTGGTCACACGCTCTCGCGTCCACCTCGACACCTCGACACCTCGACACCTCGACACACGAGCTGCTGTTGCCGGCAGCTATCGCGCACACTGACAGCGATGTGTGCGCGCGCGTGGGTATGTGTGGACCAAGCGAGCACGCGCGCTCTGGTATACCACCGCATCGCCGGTTCTTTTTCCGCCGCGCTCGCACTTGCGGTGCTGCTGCTGCTTGAACTGCAAAACTGCAACGCGAGCCAGTTGACAGCAGCGCTCGGCAGCACCTTGTCGCGCTTGTGCATGAGCGCACGGCGGGACCACGCGGCCACAGTCAGCGCTCAGACGCTCAGACGCTCGCCACCGACACTCGAGCGTCACGGCCCACAAAGCGCACTGATTCCCATGCACACACACACACACACACACTTTTGGCCGGGAAAGGCCGGCGCACCGACCGCGGCGGCGGCACCAGCACGTGTGCTCGCTCGCCTGCCTGTCCGACTGCTGCACTGCGCTGGCAATGCGCCTCGTCCGTAGCGCTCACTTCTCAATTCGCCTCGCGCGCCGCAGTCCACCACCGCAGCCGCAGCAGTCGCGAGCACGAGCACGAGCTCTCGCTAGAAGCAGCAGCACCAGCAGCACAACCAGTACACCCAAGTGACCCACCACCATGTCGAAGGACGTCGAAGCCGGGTCGGCGGCGTACGACGCCTACGGCTCGCCCAAGCCTGGCGCTGTCCAGGAGGGCGGCGACGGCGAGGAGCGTCCGATACGCGGCGCCTCGATCCCGATGCTCATGCTCATTTCACTTCCGCGCATGGCGATCCAGATGACCTGGTCGGCGCAGTGGGCCGCGCTCGGTCCGTACCTCGGCACGATGCTGCCCAAGTACGCCGTGCAGCTCACGCAAATCATCGGTCCGCTCTCGGGCATCCTCGTGGCGCCGACGGTCGGCGTCTTCAGTGACCGCAGCACGAACTCGTGGGGCCGTCGCCGTCCGTTCCTGATGTTCGCGTCGATTGCGAGTGCGATCTGCTGGACGCTCATGGGCTGGACGCGCGAGATCGGCGATGCGCTCGGTGACTACGGCTCGGGCAAGGACGGCGAGGAGACACACCGTCCGTGGACCGCGTTCTTCACCGTCTTCTTCTACGCCTGGATGGACATCACCGTGAACGTCGTGCAGACGCCCGTGTTCCTGATGATCGCCGACTTTTCGGGCGACCGGCAGACGCTCGGCGCGTCGATCGGCCAGGGCTGGTCCACGCTCGGGTCGATCATGGTTGCCGGGTACATCTACATCTTCGGCGCAGCACACCGGTCGCTCAAGTGGTTCCTCGCGATGCTCTCGATCACGATGCTCGTGACGATCGGCATTGCGTGCTACTTTGGCAAAGAGACGCCGCTGAAGAAGGACGAGGTGGAGCAAGTGAGCGCGTGGCAGCAGATCAAGAACGCGTTCGGGTCGATCTACACGGGCTTGCGGTCGCTCCCGGGCGTGCTCATCGCCTACTGCCTCGTGTTCTTCTTTGTCCAGTACGGCTACACGGCGTACAACGGCAACAAGGGTCAGTTCTTTGGCCTCGAGGTGTACGACGGCGTGATGGAGAAGGCGGACACGTGCGGCACGGACGACAACCCGCCGTGCTCGAAGGAGCAGATCGCGTTTAACGACGGTGTCGCCGTGGCCGGTGGCTCCACGGACCTCATCTTCAACATCGTCGGGTACTTGTACTCGTGGGCGATCCCGTTCCTCGTGATGAAGTTCGGCGCCAAGTGGGTGCTCGTGATCAGCCTCATTCCGCAGTCGCTGCTCATGGTCATGGCGTTCACCAAGGTCGTGGCGATCGACGTGATCATTGTGATCCTCACGTCGCTCTCGCAGACGATCGTGTTTGCGCTGCTCGTGCCCGTGATCGTGCACGTGTTTGGCGACAAGGAGGAGCTCGGCGTGTACGTCGGCGCGCTCAACTCGGCCAACTGCTTCGGCCAGCTCCTGAACTTTGCCATTGGCGCGGGTCTCGTCGAGACGTCGATGGGCTACAAGCTCCCGGTCTTTGTCGGCGGCGTCATGAGTCTGCTTGGTGTTATCGTCGGCACCTTCTTCCTCAAGCTCAAGATGTACTCTATGTAAGCGCGAGCTCTCTCAAGTGAGTGAGTGCGTGTGCATCCTTGCGTGTGCGTGTGAGAGAGAGTGCGAGTACGCCAGTGTGCGTCGCAGAAGTAGTCGCAGAAGCGGTGGCGGTCGTAAGAGAGCGAAGGATGCTCGAGAACGTTGGCGTGTTCGGCTCCTTGGCGCGTCGAGTGTGCTCCAAGGTCGCTGATCCGCCGTCACTCTCTCGCTCTTGCTGCATCGCCTGCTCACGTGAAGCTCCTCCGAGTCGCAATACACAGCGCGTTCTCCTCTCTCCATCTCGCTTTTGCTTCGTTCCGTCATCTGCTCTCGCGTTCACTCGGCCACGGAGTCAGTCGTTTGCTGTGTGTGTGATCTGCTCGCGACATCAATCGTTGGTCGGTAGCTCCACCACTTGTGTCGCCACTTGTCGGTGTCGTCGCGCACGCATGCGCTTTGCGATGATCTTGTTGCCATTGCCATGAGCGTCGTCACTCGTCTCTCACTCGTCTCTCTCTCTGTTGTGGTTGCAGTCGCAGATCAGTGTGCGCGTTGATCTTGTGCGCACTGTGAGGTTGACGCATGTCGCCGCCACGACCTTCGTATCACGATCGTTCTTTCTCTCTTGCGTTGGTGCTGGCGCTGGTACCGATGCTGCTGCTGACGGTGCTGGTGCTGATGTGATGGTTGTCACCTTGTTCAGCGACCTCGAGCATCTCCAAGACTGAAGCGACCGCGTCGTGTGCTTGCTCTCGACAAAGCAAATGCTAGACTGAGAGGTGCAAGTAGACGGCAAGCATGCGCTGTGCTACGTCTGCTGGTGGTAGTGTGCGAGAACACTCTCGCGAGTGTGTAAGAGCACAAGAGTGCAAGATGACATCAAGACAACAGGACACTCTGTCGTAATCGGATCCGAGCAGTTGACGACATGTAGCTGAGCAGACGCGAATGTCGTGATCGCGATTTGGTATCGCACTTGCGCTCATTGCTCTCGTCAGCTCGTGCGCGCTCGTTCTTGCACATGGCAACGACGCTCCTCGCAGAACACGAGCGGCGTGTTTGTCAGTCAAGTGGCATGCACGATGGCTGATCGAGAGCTGCAGTGGCAAGTGCGTGGGTGCGTGCGTGAGAGGTTGATGGATTCGTCTACTTGTTCAGGACACGTTGCGCCACCGAAACATGCGCGCACTTGTTTGCTTGCTTGTCAGACGCTGCAGCAACGAATGAGCACTGCGCTGTCGTCACCACAGCTGTGCCATGGTCATACATGCTCTCTCGAGACAAGCGATGTCGAGGATAACAACATCAACAACAACGAAGTGCAAGAGACGCAAACTGAACGCGTTTGTCGAGAAAGATGGCAAATGTCGTGTATATCCAGTCTGTGGTAATGATTGCAAACTGCTCAAAACAATATTTCGACATTGTCGACCTGATGGTTTTAAAGGAGGAAGTGTCAAGAAACAAAAGTGTCGAGATGTTTGGTATCGTTTTTCGACTCTGACATATTTTTCGACCTGTCTCAAATGAAAAAGATATTTCCCAAACTCGAGGACAGACACACTCGACTCTTGACTTACGTCTGCTATGTAAAAGTCCAACATATCGTCCTAAACGTTCTGGGACGCCAGATCTTAACATTTATTTTTGAAAAGAAACAAGTATCAACAATATTTTGACTTGATACTCGATGTTGATACTGATCGAAAAATGAAGCCATTGACCAAGCAGAGTCTGTTAGGTCCATGGATCTAGTCGCATCTTGACACGACAGCGACAGCAAGCTGAAGTAGATCAAGACATTCATTGTTTTGTGTTGCACCAATCGATGCGTTGTGCATAACAATCGTGTAGATAGAGAGGGACATTTGCAGTTCAGCATCTGCGGTGAGTTGTTGCACAGCTCGCATTCCGTCCACTCAAGCATGATAGCGACGCAAATACTCGCTGTCCGGCTGTATTCGCAGCTCATGCCAATCGTCTCGCTGAGATGTTGTACGGTTCGTTGCCTTTGCAAGTTATCATGCGATGTTCAAGCTACATGACAATGATCAAACACTAGACGGAGACTGGTTGGTCGAGGTACCGCAAAGCTCAAATCTCAGTTTGGCTTCGCTGGTCGCATATTCGCGTGTTGTGTGGCGCTCTCGTAGGCTCGTAGTATTGAGCGCGGCGTTGCACTAGCGACAGCTCTTGGATATCGACGAGATTGAGAGTCGATTGTAGAGACCGTTGTGCTGTGATCGCGACGTGTCATTCGAATCAGCGACGAAGACGTTTACAGGCAGCCTCGAAAGCACGCATGATCGACCGCACCCGACTTGTCGAGGCATCGCAAACAAAAGACTCGAGAGCCATCCGGTGTGCTTGAGCGCTTGCGAACCTACTTTGCACTGCGTCTTTTGGTCTTCTCAAAGTTGAGGTCTCGCTCGAGGCTCGATCGATCCAACTCCCTGGCTCAACACTGTCGAGACGCCATCAATGTTGCAAGAGAACAACTCGTAGCACCATGACCGTCTCGATGCGAGTGCAAAACCGCACGGATGAACAGCGTTGGCATGGAGGTAGCTTCCGTGTCGAGGTACGGCCGTCTCGAGACTATACACTTGAAACAAGAGCGCTGTGGCTGTCAGTCCTGGACAGCATTCGCGCGGAGCTACATCGGCGACACAGACGCGTTCACGGTCTTGGTCAGCGACACAGTTGCAGAGCAACGAAGTGAGCTCGGAGTGGGGTATTCGCGCGAGAGACTGCGAGGCACGAGCAGTTGCTTGAGTGATCAAGATCGCGATTCATGATGGGAATGTGTCTCGGAGAGATGCTTGGGAGCGCTCGACGCGATTTGGGTCTCTCTCTCTCTCGGCCTCGACCTCGAACAGCAGTATCGCTCTCTTGTGCTTGCTCGCCGACACGACCTCTAGCCAACGTGCCCATGAGCAAATTCACATGAGCGGTGCCTCACTGTCATGTTTGGTGATAGTGGCAGTGTGTATCGCGCAGGCACCAGAAGAAGACACGCGCGCATACACGTCCTTGCGTGCATCTAGTGGTGCGAGAAGCTGTCACAGGCTCGCTGCGCTGCGAGTCTCAGTGCGCTCACTTTTCAATTCGCTTCACGCCACGCATCCAGCAAGCCGCTATCAGCAAACCACTCAAGCGCAATGGTCAAGGACATCGAAGTCGGATCTCCGGCGTACGACGTCTATGGGTCGCCCAAGCCTGGCGCTGTCCAGGAGGGCGGTAAGAGCCGATCAACCCTTGGTGCGTCGGTCATGGTGTTGCTCCTCATCGCATTCCCGCGTCTGGCGATCTAGATGACTTAGTCGGCGCAGTGGGCCGCGCTCGGTCCGTACCTCGGCACGATGCTGCCCAAGTACGCCGTGCAGCTCACGCAAATCATCGGTCCGCTCTCGGGCATCCTCGTGGCGCCGACGGTCGGCGTCTTCAGTGACCGCAGCACGAACTCGTGGGGCCGTCGCCGTCCGTTCCTGATGTTCGCGTCGATTGCGAGTGCGATCTGCTGGACGCTCATGGGCTGGACGCGCGAGATCGGCGATGCGCTCGGTGACTACGGCTCGGGCAAGGACGGCGAGGAGACACACCGTCCGTGGACCGCGTTCTTCACCGTCTTCTTCTACGCCTGGATGGACATCACCGTGAACGTCGTGCAGACGCCCGTGTTCCTGATGATCGCCGACTTTTCGGGCGACCGGCAGACGCTCGGCGCGTCGATCGGCCAGGGCTGGTCCACGCTCGGGTCGATCATGGTTGCCGGGTACATCTACATCTTCGGCGCAGCACACCGGTCGCTCAAGTGGTTCCTCGCGATGCTCTCGATCACGATGCTCGTGACGATCGGCATTGCGTGCTACTTTGGCAAAGAGACGCCGCTGAAGAAGGACGAGGTGGAGCAAGTGAGCGCGTGGCAGCAGATCAAGAACGCGTTCGGGTCGATCTACACGGGCTTGCGGTCGCTCCCGGGCGTGCTCATCGCCTACTGCCTCGTGTTCTTCTTTGTCCAGTACGGCTACACGGCGTACAACGGCAACAAGGGTCAGTTCTTTGGCCTCGAGGTGTACGACGGCGTGATGGAGAAGGCGGACACGTGCGGCACGGACGACAACCCGCCGTGCTCGAAGGAGCAGATCGCGTTTAACGACGGTGTCGCCGTGGCCGGTGGCTCCACGGACCTCATCTTCAACATCGTCGGGTACTTGTACTCGTGGGCGATCCCGTTCCTCGTGATGAAGTTCGGCGCCAAGTGGGTGCTCGTGATCAGCCTCATTCCGCAGTCGCTGCTCATGGTCATGGCGTTCACCAAGGTCGTGGCGATCGACGTGATCATTGTGATCCTCACGTCGCTCTCGCAGACGATCGTGTTTGCGCTGCTCGTGCCCGTGATCGTGCACGTGTTTGGCGACAAGGAGGAGCTCGGCGTGTACGTCGGCGCGCTCAACTCGGCCAACTGCTTCGGCCAGCTCCTGAACTTTGCCATTGGCGCGGGTCTCGTCGAGACGTCGATGGGCTACAAGCTCCCGGTCTTCATCGGCGGCGCGATGAGCTTCCTTGGTGTGCTCACTTGCGCCTTCTTCCTCCGGATCAAGATGTACTCGATGTAAGTCTGCGTTTGTACAGTCGCTCGTCGAGAAAGGTGGAGAGCACGAGTGCGAGGCATCGAACAGCAAGTGCACGCGAGTGTGTCCTTCGTCGCATGCTCTAGAGCTCTTGCTGTACAAGTGCGTGGGTGGCGCTGCGTGTCGTGTAGCTTCAGCGTTCCATGACAAGCGAATGCGCGTCCACATGAACAAGACACTAGAAGACAATGACTGACAGACTTGTTTGCTTGACAGATGCCACACACACGCACTCTCGTGGCATTGCTCGCTCTCTCAAGTAGAACGCATCTCACATCGACACACATGGAGTGGCGCAATAGCTGCCTCTTGACGCCTTGGACGCCATCACGGACGCGTGGCCGCCATGTACAATGCCCACGCGCGCGTGAGTCCGTCGTCCATGGCCGCTGTCTGGAGCTTGGCCATCGCGACGTCCTTGTTCACGGTCGCGTAGTTGGCGTAGAGCAGCGAGAGCCACGGGTTGGTCATGTCGTTGTTCACGACAATGGCTTCGCGCGACAGCACGTGCGTCCACTCTTGCGCGACGAACTCGCGCGCGCGCACGAACTCGGTCACGGGCGAGATCGGGAGCATCTGGATGCCGTGGATCGCGTACTTCTCGGCGCTGAACCACGTCGCGTAGTCGATCTTGTTGTCAAACATGATGCCCGTGACCTTGTTCGGCCGGATCTGCGTCGGCTGCGCGACGTTCGCGTCCGTCATGAGGAAGTACGTCTTGATCGCGCGCACGTCGAGCTTGAGCAGGAGCGTCCCAATGCGCGCGAGCTCGGCGTTGTTCGTCGCGTGGCCAAAGAGCGCGAGGCCGTAGTGGAAGTTGACGTCCTCGGACGTGCTCTCCTGGTCCTTGCCGTCTGCGAACGGCGTCACGCCGTGCGAGTACGAGTGACCGCGGTACCAGTCAAAGTTGCGGAACTTGGGGAAGTGCGCGTCGCTCCACGACGGGTTCGCGACGTCGCGGATGAGGAAGCTCGTCATGCGGTTGAGCTCGCTCAGGCGCGACCACGTCGGCGCGAGGCGATTCACGATCGCCGCCGTGACGATCCAGTACCCAAAGTGATAGTGGTGGTCGTTGTACATCGTGTTGCCAAAGTCGGCGTTCACATCGTTCTTCTTGAAGCCCTCGGAGCTCAAGATGCCGCGGTAGATCGTGTCGTAGCTCAGCGCGTTCGTCCACTTGTTCTCGAGGAACGGCGTGAGGACGCTCTTGAGCTTTGTCATGCACTCGGTGAGCAGCGCCGTGTCTGCGCCGACGACAGACGCGTCGCTCGCCATCACGCACAGCGACGCGTACTTCTGCGCGGCTTTGCCGTTGAAGTAGTAGCTCCCGTCGAGCGGGAGGCTCCACGCCGCGCGGATGTCAGCGGTGAGCGTCTGCTTGATCTTCTGCGCCACGACGACGCTCGCAGACGGCTTGCGCGGCGGGTAGATGTCCACTGGGATGCTCTGCGTGTCGGTGAAGCGCCACACGGGCGGCGACGTCTTGGTCAAGAGCGCAGTCATCTTACCGCGCGTGGTCGAGTACGTCTCGACGCCTGCTGCCTCTGCTGCGCTCGAGCGGTCGAGCGTGTCGACGTGGTGGATCTGCGCGTAGTGGAGCATGCCCGTGCCGCAGCTCCCGCTCGTCTTCCAGTTGTACGAGTACGAGCTCTCGTCGCGCGCCTCGACGTCGCCGCCTTCGAGCACGCAGGAGCGCGCTTGGTCAAAGACCGACTGGGTCGATGCAGTCGGAATGAGCGCGGCGCGAGACGTGCCGGTGAACGACCCGAGCGCCGTGAGCTTTGAGACGCCGTCGAGACGCAAGGCGACGCTCGAGGAGAAGTAGAGCGTCCAGCGCTGTCCGTTGTTGAGCTCGAGCACAAAGCGGTCGCTCGTGGTCACGAGGCCAGACACGCCGCTCTGGCCGTTCACGCTGGTGATCGCAAAGAGCGTTGAGAAGCTCGGAGTCAGCGCCGTGTACTTGGCGGTCGTGAACGCCATGCCGCTCACGAGCGTCGACTCGAACTTTCCCGCGCCTTTCGAGAACCGCAGCTGGACGCTCAAGTCGTCCCAGCCGTAGATCTCAAACGTCGGTGCAGTCGTGAACTCGGCCGCGGAGAACACGATCTCCTCGAGGACGCCGTGGAGGTAGAACTTGTTCGCGTTGCCATTGCCCGAGCTGCCGCCGTAGCCGCGCGTCGGGTACGGGTAGCTCACGCTGAGTCCGAATGGCGCCTTGACAACGAGCGGACGCACAGTATACGGGTTCACCCACGCAGGCTGGACCTGCGCGTCGGTCGTCGCGGCGATCATGTTGCCCCACCAATTGTTCGTCGGAATCGCTTTGCTACCGACGAGACCCGGAGCTATGAACCGCGGCGGCAAGAACGACTTGTGCGCGTCCGTGTACGGGAACAGCGACGCCGGCGGAGCTTCGGTCGAGAACGGCGCAAAGAGCTGGAAGTCTTCTTTCGGCGCGATCGTGACGTTCACGCCTTCGAGCTCGAGTTGAGCGAGCGAGCGGCCCCAGTTCGCAGCAAACGCCGCGACGGCTGCGGCGACGCATGCAGAAGCAAATTGGACCATGTTCGGTGTCGCGTGTCGGTCTTGGTCTTGTGCTGCTGGAGCAAGAGTGTGACTGTCGCTTGTGCGTGTGGTGGTCGATTTGGAAATGGCCTGATCGACGCGGAGCGGAGGGAGTCGGCGGCGTGTCAGTCTGCGGCAGACAGCGCGACTCTCGCTCGTACAACTCGCGTGTCGGCGGGAACGAATGGTTTGGCGATGCCGAGGGCCAAGAGGGCCAAGAGGTAGACACACTGCGGCATGACAGAGCACAGCCGGTTGGCCGCGCGGGATCACAGCGAAGCAAAGCTCGGCGAGCGCTCTTCGAAGAGGTGGAGCGCAGACTTGGCGCTCACGTTGTTGAGAGCCGTGTGGATCAAGATCGCGATTGAAGTTTGTTGCAGCAACTGGTTGCGCGCCAGTCTAGTCGCACTTGCGCCACTCCGCCGCGTTGACGTTGGAGATTGGTTCGCTGCGCGCGCAACAGCAGCGCTGACCAGCCTCCTCCTCCTCTCGCCCCTCGTGTGTGCGCTCGCGTTGCGGTCTGGTGCTGCACTGGTGGACCGATCTGCTGTAGTAGCAGTAGCAGTGGCGACACCAACAGCGCGCAGATGCCTCGGTCGTGATCATCAACCAAGTTGCGCGGATAAATCAAGTCGCGGAATGCGGTCGACCGGTGCGGCGGCACTGCTCGCTCGCTCGGTGTGCGCGTCTCCGTTCGCGTGGCGGCGCCTTGAGCCTTGAGCGCATCGCTGAGTTCGCGAGTCAGCAGGCTTTGCCTTGCATTGAACGAGGAAAGACGGCCGGTCACCTCGGCGTTGCCAGTCGATCGAAGATGCGCTGAAGCGAGTTGCCGTTCGTTCTCAGATCCGCGTTGGCGACGCACCCACGCGCGCGCGCACACACATGTGCGCTTCCCGCGCGTGCTTTGCTCGACTGGAACAAGATGGTCGCGACACGAGCGTCGGCACTCGAAGCGACGCGCTGACGAGACGCAGTCGGAAGAAGAGTGGCACTTGAAGAGAGCATCGCGCGCACACACACTTCACACTCCATCCGCAGCACACCGGAGCAGCAGAGCGCGGATCGGATCTCGAACAGCGATCGATCGAGTGAGCAATGAGCAGCATACATGACTGACGTGCTGACGATCTTGTTGTTGCTGCCGCTCCTGTTGTGTACACTTGACGACAAAATGACCAGGTTGTAGTTGCAATACACTCAAGCGCTCAAACGCTCAAAACAACTCAAAACATTGTCCGCCGCCATAGCATCGCTACAAGAGCGAGTCGAAGCGAATGATTGGTTGTGTGTGTGTGCCTTGAGGACGAGCAGAGCTCCGGAGCGCAAGCACTGCTCACCATCGTGCTTCGAGAACAAGCGGAACAACCACGAGTGTCCTCAAACGAGTGTCAGCCTGAACTTGACTTGATATTGCGTCTGGATTACAACTTGTTAGCAACCAAACAGTATCTAAGCTTGGTAGTGCAAAAAGCAAAAAACACGATCGCTCGGCTTACAAATTGTATGTGAAGGTACAGTAGCTCACTTTCAAGCGAGTATTGTACGGTTTTCAATCTACTTAGGATTTTGGACAAGATAAATATGATACAATACACAAAAGAAAATATATTCGAAAAAGTGATAGAATCCAAAGCAGATAAAACCGCTGAACGGCAGGTTGGCTCGGTTTTGTATACGTTGCTAAAATACTAACTACCAAGATAATATTCCTAGAACTAAGCGCTCCCTTTTAGAGCACCTGGGAAGTCGCTATAGACTCCATTTTCGCGCCGCAAGTCTTCCAAGACATTTGAATGCGCAAAAAGATGCGGAATAGCCATGCATGAAGTTCTAACGCCTTTCACACAAATGAATCTATGCGAGCTCGCATCCGCAGCGTGCCATCATGAAATATCGTGCGCAACATAGCCACTTCGGTGATGACCCGTTCAAAACCTTTACAGAGCAGCCGCCTCTGCTGCGACATTGCACAATGATGTGGGGATGATGGCCTTGACGAGGTTGTTGGTGTCGTGCGCAAAGTAGTCCGGGAGCGCGATGCGCGGTCAAGGAGAAAGGATGCCTTGTGCTCGACCACACTGACGAGGATTGTCGGTGACAACAGCGCTAACGTCCCAACGTTGGTCACGCGCCTTTGTCAGAGTGAGCTTCATGAGTTCTGTAATTGAAACGCTGCTGTAACGTGCGGATGAAGGCCGTTATGTGAAAGCACCAGGTGCCAAAGTATTGATAAACATGGTGGTGCCAAAGTATTGATAAACATGGTGGTCGACCGGCGCTCAATTAACCAAGAACCTGCGTCATACAAAAACGTGACAAACCTCCCCTCTGCGCCAGCGCACGACAGTACGTTCCGCTCTCCCATGTCTTTCGGTGCCGAGATCTGCGACGCTGAAAGCGTCCGCTAATGGCAAGCCCGCAACCCTCCAGGCTATCTACTCAGGACGCCAAAACAACCCGCGCTACACTCGAATCTACCGCACGTCGGGTCCGATGCCTGACGAAATTCGTCGCCTGGTATCAAGTAACACAAAAAGAGAACATCGGTCCCTCACTATCTATTCACCGCTTGATATCAGGCGACGAATTTCGTCAGGCATCGGACCCGACGTGCGGTAGATTCGAGTGTAGCGCGGGTTGTTTTGGCGTCCTGAGTAGATAGCCTGGAGGGTTGCGGGCTTGCCATTAGCGGACGCTTTCAGCGTCGCAGATCTCGGCACCGAAAGACATGGGAGAGCGGAACGTACTGTCGTGCGCTGGCGCAGAGGGGAGGTTTGTCACGTTTTTGTATGACGCAGGTTCTTGGTTAATTGAGCGCCGGTCGACCACCATGTTTATCAATACTTTGGCACCACCATGTTTATCAATACTTTGGCACCTGGTGCTTTCACATAACGGCCTTCATCCGCACGTTACAGCAGCGTTTCAATTACAGAACTCATGAAGCTCACTCTGACAAAGGCGCGTGACCAACGTTGGGACGTTAGCGCTGTTGTCACCGACAATCCTCGTCAGTGTGGTCGAGCACAAGGCATCCTTTCTCCTTGACCGCGCATCGCGCTCCCGGACTACTTTGCGCACGACACCAACAACCTCGTCAAGGCCATCATCCCCACATCATTGTGCAATGTCGCAGCAGAGGCGGCTGCTCTGTAAAGGTTTTGAACGGGTCATCACCGAAGTGGCTATGTTGCGCACGATATTTCATGATGGCACGCTGCGGATGCGAGCTCGCATAGATTCATTTGTGTGAAAGGCGTTAGAACTTCATGCATGGCTATTCCGCATCTTTTTGCGCATTCAAATGTCTTGGAAGACTTGCGGCGCGAAAATGGAGTCTATAGCGACTTCCCAGGTGCTCTAAAAGGGAGCGCTTAGTTCTAGGAATATTATCTTGGTAGTTAGTATTTTAGCAACGTATACAAAACCGAGCCAACCTGCCGTTCAGCGGTTTTATCTGCTTTGGATTCTATCACTTTTTCGAATATATTTTCTTTTGTGTATTGTATCATATTTATCTTGTCCAAAATCCTAAGTAGATTGAAAACCGTACAATACTCGCTTGAAAGTGAGCTACTGTACCTTCACATACAATTTGTAAGCCGAGCGATCGTGTTTTTTGCTTTTTGCACTACCAAGCTTAGATACTGTTTGGTTGCTAACAAGTTGTAATCCAGACGCAATATCAAGTCAAGTTCAGGCTGACACTCGTTTGAGGACACTCGTGGTTGTTCCGCTTGTTCTCGAAGCACGATGGTGAGCAGTGCTTGCGCTCCGGAGCTCTGCTCGTCCTCAAGGCACACACACACAACCAATCATTCGCTTCGACTCGCTCTTGTAGCGATGCTATGGCGGCGGACAATGTTTTGAGTTGTTTTGAGCGTTTGAGCGCTTGAGTGTATTGCAACTACAACCTGGTCATTTTGTCGTCAAGTGTACACAACAGGAGCGGCAGCAACAACAAGATCGTCAGCACGTCAGTCATGTATGCTGCTCATTGCTCACTCGATCGATCGCTGTTCGAGATCCGATCCGCGCTCTGCTGCTCCGGTGTGCTGCGGATGGAGTGTGAAGTGTGTGTGCGCGCGATGCTCTCTTCAAGTGCCACTCTTCTTCCGACTGCGTCTCGTCAGCGCGTCGCTTCGAGTGCCGACGCTCGTGTCGCGACCATCTTGTTCCAGTCGAGCAAAGCACGCGCGGGAAGCGCACATGTGTGTGCGCGCGCGCGTGGGTGCGTCGCCAACGCGGATCTGAGAACGAACGGCAACTCGCTTCAGCGCATCTTCGATCGACTGGCAACGCCGAGGTGACCGGCCGTCTTTCCTCGTTCAATGCAAGGCAAAGCCTGCTGACTCGCGAACTCAGCGATGCGCTCAAGGCTCAAGGCGCCGCCACGCGAACGGAGACGCGCACACCGAGCGAGCGAGCAGTGCCGCCGCACCGGTCGACCGCATTCCGCGACTTGATTTATCCGCGCAACTTGGTTGATGATCACGACCGAGGCATCTGCGCGCTGTTGGTGTCGCCACTGCTACTGCTACTACAGCAGATCGGTCCACCAGTGCAGCACCAGACCGCAACGCGAGCGCACACACGAGGGGCGAGAGGAGGAGGAGGCTGGTCAGCGCTGCTGTTGCGCGCGCAGCGAACCAATCTCCAACGTCAACGCGGCGGAGTGGCGCAAGTGCGACTAGACTGGCGCGCAACCAGTTGCTGCAACAAACTTCAATCGCGATCTTGATCCACACGGCTCTCAACAACGTGAGCGCCAAGTCTGCGCTCCACCTCTTCGAAGAGCGCTCGCCGAGCTTTGCTTCGCTGTGATCCCGCGCGGCCAACCGGCTGTGCTCTGTCATGCCGCAGTGTGTCTACCTCTTGGCCCTCTTGGCCCTCGGCATCGCCAAACCATTCGTTCCCGCCGACACGCGAGTTGTACGAGCGAGAGTCGCGCTGTCTGCCGCAGACTGACACGCCGCCGACTCCCTCCGCTCCGCGTCGATCAGGCCATTTCCAAATCGACCACCACACGCACAAGCGACAGTCACACTCTTGCTCCAGCAGCACAAGACCAAGACCGACACGCGACACCGAACATGGTCCAATTTGCTTCTGCATGCGTCGCCGCAGCCGTCGCGGCGTTTGCTGCGAACTGGGGCCGCTCGCTCGCTCAACTCGAGCTCGAAGGCGTGAACGTCACGATCGCGCCGAAAGAAGACTTCCAGCTCTTTGCGCCGTTCTCGACCGAAGCTCCGCCGGCGTCGCTGTTCCCGTACACGGACGCGCACAAGTCGTTCTTGCCGCCGCGGTTCATAGCTCCGGGTCTCGTCGGTAGCAAAGCGATTCCGACGAACAATTGGTGGGGCAACATGATCGCCGCGACGACCGACGCGCAGGTCCAGCCTGCGTGGGTGAACCCGTATACTGTGCGTCCGCTCGTTGTCAAGGCGCCATTCGGACTCAGCGTGAGCTACCCGTACCCGACGCGCGGCTACGGCGGCAGCTCGGGCAATGGCAACGCGAACAAGTTCTACCTCCACGGCGTCCTCGAGGAGATCGTGTTCTCCGCGGCCGAGTTCACGACTGCACCGACGTTTGAGATCTACGGCTGGGACGACTTGAGCGTCCAGCTGCGGTTCTCGAAAGGCGCGGGAAAGTTCGAGTCGACGCTCGTGAGCGGCATGGCGTTCACGACCGCCAAGTACACGGCGCTGACTCCGAGCTTCTCAACGCTCTTTGCGATCACCAGCGTGAACGGCCAGAGCGGCGTGTCTGGCCTCGTGACCACGAGCGACCGCTTTGTGCTCGAGCTCAACAACGGACAGCGCTGGACGCTCTACTTCTCCTCGAGCGTCGCCTTGCGTCTCGACGGCGTCTCAAAGCTCACGGCGCTCGGGTCGTTCACCGGCACGTCTCGCGCCGCGCTCATTCCGACTGCATCGACCCAGTCGGTCTTTGACCAAGCGCGCTCCTGCGTGCTCGAAGGCGGCGACGTCGAGGCGCGCGACGAGAGCTCGTACTCGTACAACTGGAAGACGAGCGGGAGCTGCGGCACGGGCATGCTCCACTACGCGCAGATCCACCACGTCGACACGCTCGACCGCTCGAGCGCAGCAGAGGCAGCAGGCGTCGAGACGTACTCGACCACGCGCGGTAAGATGACTGCGCTCTTGACCAAGACGTCGCCGCCCGTGTGGCGCTTCACCGACACGCAGAGCATCCCAGTGGACATCTACCCGCCGCGCAAGCCGTCTGCGAGCGTCGTCGTGGCGCAGAAGATCAAGCAGACGCTCACCGCTGACATCCGCGCGGCGTGGAGCCTCCCGCTCGACGGGAGCTACTACTTCAACGGCAAAGCCGCGCAGAAGTACGCGTCGCTGTGCGTGATGGCGAGCGACGCGTCTGTCGTCGGCGCAGACACGGCGCTGCTCACCGAGTGCATGACAAAGCTCAAGAGCGTCCTCACGCCGTTCCTCGAGAACAAGTGGACGAACGCGCTGAGCTACGACACGATCTACCGCGGCATCTTGAGCTCCGAGGGCTTCAAGAAGAACGATGTGAACGCCGACTTTGGCAACACGATGTACAACGACCACCACTATCACTTTGGGTACTGGATCGTCACGGCGGCGATCGTGAATCGCCTCGCGCCGACGTGGTCGCGCCTGAGCGAGCTCAACCGCATGACGAGCTTCCTCATCCGCGACGTCGCGAACCCGTCGTGGAGCGACGCGCACTTCCCCAAGTTCCGCAACTTTGACTGGTACCGCGGTCACTCGTACTCGCACGGCGTGACGCCGTTCGCAGACGGCAAGGACCAGGAGAGCACGTCCGAGGACGTCAACTTCCACTACGGCCTCGCGCTCTTTGGCCACGCGACGAACAACGCCGAGCTCGCGCGCATTGGGACGCTCCTGCTCAAGCTCGACGTGCGCGCGATCAAGACGTACTTCCTCATGACGGACGCGAACGTCGCGCAGCCGACGCAGATCCGGCCGAACAAGGTCACGGGCATCATGTTTGACAACAAGATCGACTACGCGACGTGGTTCAGCGCCGAGAAGTACGCGATCCACGGCATCCAGATGCTCCCGATCTCGCCCGTGACCGAGTTCGTGCGCGCGCGAGTTCGTCGCGCAAGAGTGGACGCACGTGCTGTCGCGCGAAGCCATTGTCGTGAACAACGACATGACCAACCCGTGGCTCTCGCTGCTCTACGCCAACTACGCGACCGTGAACAAGGACGTCGCGATGGCCAAGCTCCAGACAGCGGCCATGGACGACGGACTCACGCGCGCGTGGGCATTGTACATGGCGGCCACGCGTCCGTGATGGCGTCCAAGGCGTCAAGAGGCAGCTATTGCGCCACTCCATGTGTGTCGATGTGAGATGCGTTCTACTTGAGAGAGCGAGCAATGCCACGAGAGTGCGTGTGTGTGGCATCTGTCAAGCAAACAAGTCTGTCAGTCATTGTCTTCTAGTGTCTTGTTCATGTGGACGCGCATTCGCTTGTCATGGAACGCTGAAGCTACACGACACGCAGCGCCACCCACGCACTTGTACAGCAAGAGCTCTAGAGCATGCGACGAAGGACACACTCGCGTGCACTTGCTGTTCGATGCCTCGCACTCGTGCTCTCCACCTTTCTCGACGAGCGACTGTACAAACGCAGACTTACATCGAGTACATCTTGATCCGGAGGAAGAAGGCGCAAGTGAGCACACCAAGGAAGCTCATCGCGCCGCCGATGAAGACCGGGAGCTTGTAGCCCATCGACGCCTCGACGAGCGCCACGCCAATCGCATTGTTCACAAACTGGCTATGTGTATTCAAATTGTTTTAATTTTAGTCTTTTTGCTGCCAATATATTTCAGCTTTAACCTCTCATTGTTGAAATTGCAAACTAGTCACTTACAAATATCAAGTGTAGCCATCATTCTCTTGTTTTATACAAATACAATGATAACATGAGGATTTGCCTCAACCACGACCAGCGAAGCTGAAGAAGTGAAGCGACAAGAAGAACGCAAAGCGACAAAGAGCGAGATGGCATCGAGTGTGGTCCAGAATCTCAAGGCCGTGCGCGCGAAGGTCGCGCAGGCAGTCGCCGCAAGCCCATGGAAGCAGCAGGTGCAGCATCTCGCTTATGTGTTTGTGCGCTCGTAAGTGTAGGCTCGATGCACACTCACAGTGCGTTTGTGCGTGACACAGTGCACACTCGTGGCAGTGAGCAAGACCAAGCCGATCGAAGACCTCCGCGCTGCGTACGACCACGAGCAGCGCCACTTTGGCGAGAACTACGTCCGTCGATCTGCCTTGCGCTCTCTCTCTCTCTCTCTCTCTTACAGGCACCTAACGCACCCGCGCGCCTGCTGTTGCTGCAGATCCAAGAGCTCATTCAAAAGACCGCACAGCTCCCAGCAGACGTCAAGTGGCACTACATCGGCCACGTGCAGTCGAACAAAGCAAAGGCGCTCGTGCGCGACGTGCCGAACCTGTTCATAGTCGAGACGGTCGACTCGATCAAGATCGCGAACGCACTGAACCGCGCGTCCGGTGAGTTCCGCTCGACGCCGCTGCACGTGCTGCTCCAAGTGAACACGAGCGGCGAGGAGCAGAAGAGCGGCACGACGTCGCTCGACGACTCAGTCGCGCTCGCGCAGCACATTGTGCAGTCGTGCGAGCACTTGCGCCTCGCAGGGCTCATGACAATCGGTCGGTACGGCGACACGACGTCCGAGTGCTTTGACCGCCTCGTCGCGACGCGCGCGCGCATCGCCGCGGCGCTGAACTCGCCGGAGACGGACTTGGCGCTGAGCATGGGCATGTCGAGCGACTTTGAGCTCGCGGTACGTCCTGTCGATGCGCTTTTGCGTCTTGTTGCTTGCGTCTGACGCTTCAGTGCGTCTGCTGTAGATCGCATGCGGCAGCACGTACGTCCGCGTGGGCTCGACGATCTTTGGCGAGCGCAACTACGCGAGCGCATAGACGACACTTTCACACGCTGAGCGGCGGTCGACCGACAGACAGACGCATCGCCACGTCCAGCGACGAGGACACGAGCGCCGCTCGTTCTACATCCATCCATCCATCCATCCACTCTTTCGATACAAGACGCCAGCGTCTCTCTCTCTCGACTGCGTACGGCTCTCTCTCTCTGATGGCGATGATGCTGAACGAACTACTCGAGGAGGTCGAACGCGAGTGCCGAGCGCAGGTCGAGCGCTCCGAGTGCCTGCGTCTCGGACCACGCAGCAGCAGCTCGGCGCGCGTCGTCGGTCGCTTCGAGCGCAGTCTTGGCGACTGGATCTGCCTCTGGTGCGTCCGAGCGACTGCTGAGGTCGCGCTGCTGCTGCAGGAGGTCGTCCATGTCGATGTACGTCGTCTCGGGCTCGTTCGGGTACATCTCGCGCCACGTCTTGCCGGCGTCGCGCGCGCACTGCTGCTTTGCGAGGACCTCCGCGCGCTGCGCCTGGCGCTTCGCGTCCGCTTCCTTTGCTTTCTGCGCGCGCTCGGCCTTGCGCTGCTCGAGGATGTGCATCGACATCATGTCTTTGCGGTGGAAGCGGTCCTCGGGGAGCTCTTCGTCCTCGTCGACAGGGTCCCACTTGGTCTGCGCTGCTGCTGCTGCAGAAGGATGAGCGACTG
The DNA here is from genome assembly GCA_003730235.1 of Pythium guiyangense. Lineage (NCBI taxonomy): Eukaryota > Oomycota > Peronosporomycetes > Pythiales > Pythiaceae > Pythium > Pythium guiyangense. Next base: position 412,427 of record QXDM01000079.1, on the reverse strand, counting down.
GTACGCGCGCGTCGTCTCGGAGCTCGAGGTGGAACAGCTCGGCGAGCGACTTTGGCGCTGGCGGCGCCGTCTCTGGCGACTGGTGACTGCTGCTGCTGCTGCTGCTGCTGTCGGCGTCGGTGCCGCTTGCGAGCGCTTGAGCCAAGAGCCACGGTGTCGAGCCTCTGTCGGCGTGCGTCGTGTCCCACGAGCGGTCGACAGCGAAGCGCAGCGAGAGACTGTTGTCTGCGTGGCGGAGCTCGACGTGCGCAGAGGCGACGACGACGGGGTACGGCAGGAAGACGCCTAGTGGAGAGAGAAAGAGAGAGCATCCACGAGACCACTCGAGTTAGAGAGCAGCGTCTTGTGACGGCGCTAGCAGTCGCGTACGACGTACTCAGGTCCTGGTGACCGCACGCTTTGACAACGAACAGCTCGGGTCGGAGCTCGAGCTCAACGTCTGCTGCTGCGCGCACTGGCGACTCGAAGAACACACACGCATCGAGTTCGTCCGGAGCATGCGCGAGGACGTCGGGCGACAGCGCTGAGCCGAGTTTCTCGACTGCTGCGACGCGCGTACAGAGCGTTCTCGTTGCGTTCGTGACGTCGTAGACCTCGCATCGCGCAGTCGCAGTCTTGCGCGGCGCAGGTGATGCGCGCTGGCTTTGTGCGGCAGCAGGCTGCGGTCGCTTGGTTGAGGCTGCTGCTGCTGGCGTGACCTCTTGGATCTTGGGTGCCTGTGTCTTGCGGATGTAGTGCTTTGGTGGCGGCAGCGCGCCGCTGTACGTGAGTCGCGGGAGCTTGTACCGCGCGTCGAGCTGGACTTTGTACTGCGATGATCATCGTGAGACCAGGACGTGAGCAGACCAAGACGCGCAGGGGACGAGCGAGCGAGCGAGTGTCATGACAGCGCGCACCTTTTGGTCAATGTACTCGATCGCGAGCTCGCACACAAAGTTCCGGAACGCGCCGGTCGGATCCTGGCGGCAGTCGTCGACCACTTGCGTGTTCACAGCGACGTCGAACGCCAGCGCTGCGTTGCCGCTCTTGTCCGTCACTTCGTGCGGCGCGCCGAGACTCAGCGGCACGTGGATGCCCTAGTAAGGCAGCGCGCGTGAGGGTCTCGATGCAACGAGAGAAGAAGACACGAAAGGGTAGCAGAGGCGTACGTCTTGCTCGTTGCCGTCGTTGTCGAGCTTCTTCTGCTGCGAGAACGTCTGGATACTGTCGGAGAAGCACACGTTCACAAACACCTGCGCACGCACAAGCGCTCAGCGTCGCCACGCAAGCACTAGAGCAACAGTAGGAACGACTGATGCACGCACCTTCTTGCCAGTCTTCGTCTCGCGTGTCTTCATGACAAAGCCTGGCTGGACGTCAATGTACATCTGCGGATGAAGCGAGAGCGAGCGAGTGAGAGACTGTGTGTGTGTGCTCGCCCTTGTGTATGAGAGCGTGTGACAGCAGACGCAACTCGAGACGCACTCCTTCTTGCTTGGTCGCGAGGCCATTTGCCTCCATGACCTTGTTGCCTGGGAACCGCGGCGTGAAGTCGCTCGCGTCGCTTCGAGCGCCAGACGACTTGGCCGCACTCCCGAGCATCTCAAAGAGCGCAGCGTCTGCGTCGCGCTGCTGCTGTTGCTGCTGCTGCGGTGGTGGTGGTGTCATGCCAGCGCTGCCGCTCTCGATCTGCGCTTTCATCGTTGCAAGGAGCTGCTGGTAGCCTTCTGGATCCGTGCGCTCGAGGTTGTCGAGCCACTGTGCATCATCACCGAGCAGGTGTCAGTCTGAATCACGCGAGGAAGCAGACACGACTGAACGAACGAGCGACGTACGTCTGCGTACTGCGCCATCGTGACTTCGTCCATCATTGGTCCTTCCATTGCGTCTGCTGCTGCTGTCGTCTACTGCTGCTGCGCACTCGTCACGAGCTGCGCAATGAATGAAGCGGTGCCGATCAGTCGATCCAATGATGATCGCGAAGAGCCTTTCTTCCACGCTCAAGCGTGTCTATTGGACATTTGTACACGAAAATGTATGGTATCGATCGATTGCACTCAAACACAACTTGCTCGGCAAGGCTGCAAGTCTGCAAGTCCTCGACAAGTGGTTGTTGTTGTTCACCACGCAACGCAACGCAACGCAAGCAAGTCATGCAACATCCAAGCAAGCAAACACATGACAAGGAGCAGGAGTGTGATAGGACTCGTTCATTTCTTTGCCAACTCTTGCGTGTTACAAATCTGTGTGGCTCTTCCGAGGCTCGAGCGCGCAGTCGCCTGCGCAGTCAGTCGCGCACGAAGCTCGCACTGCAGTCCGCACACGCAGCGCGAGCTCGCGCACGTGCAACTGACCGACTCGAGCGCCTAGAAGAGTGGAGGTCCAACGGATTTGAGCGACGACTTACATGAGGTCAACGAACGGCTGCGGCGCCATCGTGATCGGGCTCGTGCCCTTCGCCTTGAGCGTGTACGCCTCCTTAGGCGGGGTCGGCTGGCGCTTGATCACCGCACGGACGCCAGTGGCGCGAGCCTCCTTCTTCTTGAGCTCGTTCTCCTTGACGCGGGTGAGGAAGCCCTGACGGCACTTCGACTGGTGCACGTGCTCAATGCGAACGTTGATGTGCTTGTGGATGATGCGGTTGCCCACAATCTTGTTCACACGCACACCGACCGCGCGCTTCGTGACGTTGTACACGCGACCCGTGCGGCCGTGGTAGAACTTGTGCGGCATGCCCTTGTGGATCGCGCCGTTCGCCTTGATGTCGACGTAGTCACCGACCTTGAACGTACGGAGGTACGTCGAGAGCTTGATCATGCCGCTCTGGCGGAACGGGCGAGCGAACATGTCGCGCGTGCGCGCGCGGTAACCGAAAGAGTGCGGCATTGTTGATTAGATTCTCCTGCAGAGACACACGAGAGACACGAGACGTTGTTAGTCGAGCTGGGCGATCACATGGTCGACAAGTGCGATGTATGCGTCTGTGGCAGCGGTCTGTGTGCGTGTGCGTGCGTGTTCGTGCGTGTGACACTGGTGCGTGTGACACTGGTGCGTGTGTAGTACGAGTGGCGTCTTGACTGCGCTGCTGTCGCTGTGTGCTGGCCACTGCGAGCTGCTGAAGCTGTTCGCAGCTGGATTGGTGGCGCTTGGCAGCTCGTTGATTCGCATGCTGTGGTGCTGCTGCTGCACGACTGCATGCACGTGTTTGTTGTCCTGTCGGCGTGCTGTACATGCGCACGCACTGCTATGGTCGACCTGCGCAGCGCTGCTGCAGTGTAGTAGCTCTCGGCTCGATTCGATCGACTCGTGTCGATGGTGCTGTTTGGTGATGGAGCACGTCGTCGCATGCGTTGCGGTGCGGCTGTTGCGACGCCGTGTTGAGCTGCTGCAGTCGCGCCACTGGACGACCCACGTCGTGCCACATGCGTCGAGCACCGCTGTCACACGCACGCGCACATTCGGTCGCCACCACGCGGTCCCATGTCCTTGCACACCATGCGCGCGCTTACCTGCAGATCTGAACGAGACAAGAACTGGTTTTCCCCTCGAGCAGCTCCAGCCATCGCGCGCCTGCAAGAGGCGAAAACTATTGGCCGCGAAGGCGTCAGCATACAAACAGCCAGTCAGTGATAGCGTCTTACAAACGCCAAGTCACTTGAGCCTCTACAATACAATACCACTGCAGTATATAATATCGCACTTTATGAAACGGAAACAGTACTGTCTCAAATTGACAATCTCTATCTCGGATATCGAGTAACACTGTCTCCCTTGGTTTTCGCACTACTGCATTCAACAGGCACACGCATTTGCAGGATATCGACGCCTGCCAGCAGCAGCAGCAGCATGGAGGTGCGTGCATCGCTGTGTGTGTGTGTGCGTGTGTGTAGGACGCTATGCTGTGTCGATACAGCACTCATGTGTTTGTACACGTGCGCACGTCACTTGAAATGGACACAGGACGAAGACTTTGGCGAGGACGTGCTCATTACTGCACGCGAGAGCAAGCGCGAAGCAGCGGAAGCCGCGCAAGCAGGCGCTTGGGACGCACCTGGCGCTGTGAGCGCGAGCACCAGCAGCGCAAGTCAAGGTCCAGCTAGCAACAGCACGAGCGCAATCAAAGCAGATCCAACTGCGAATGGCGCTGGCGGAAACGATGACGACGACGACGACGAAGAGCTCTACGGCGGCGTCACGATCAAGCTCAACGCGACGGCCACCGACGCGCACGCAGCTGCGAATAGCGCCGCATCTGCAGCTGCAGCTCCTGTACGTCTACTGCTCTTTTGTCTGCTGCATTGAGCGCTGCCAGTGGCGCTGACAGTGCTCTCTCTCTCTCTGTTTGACGCGATAGAGCAAAGCGCCTGGCGACGCCATGAACGACGACGATGATGATGACGACGAAGAGGAGATCGCGATCGTCCTGAGCAACGACTCGAAAGGCGCAAAGCCGATGCTGCGGTTCACTGGCGGTGCGTTCACAAGTCTCTCTCTCTCTCTCTTGTAGCGCGGGTCATAGAGAGCTCACGCACTCGTTTGTGAACGAACGAACGCGCAGCGGCATCGAATCGCTACGTCCGCGGTGGCTTTGCCGGTGGCGCGGCGCATCTCCCACCTGGTGCAGCGCACACGCAGCCCAAGCCCAGTGAGGTGCGTCGTCTGCCCTAGTGATCATACAACACTGAGAGACTGCAATGACAACTGTGACTCAAGCAGCAAGCGGCCGTGGACCTCTCTCTCTCTGTTGATGCGTCTCGTAGATCGACGTAAGCACTATCGACGACATCACGCCCTTTGGCGGCCGCCGCACGGCGTTTGACGTCGACATCGACTTGCTCGAGGACAAGCCGTGGCGCAAGCCTGGCGTCGACATCTCCGACTACTTTAACTACGGCTTTGACGAGCACTCGTGGCGCGTACGTCCGTCTCTGTGGCAGTGTCGTAGCAAAGGACCAGCGCACACACGTGGATGGCGATCTGACGCCTTCTGGTGCTTTGCAGGAGTACGCAAGTCGGCAGCTCCGACTGCGCCGCGACGTCGCGATGGAGAAAGCGCGCGAGCAGGCGGCGCGGCAAGCAGTCTCCGCCGCGATGACGCAGCAGCCGATGCGCGACAACAAGGGCATGCACGGTCCACTAGGTGGCATGCCGCCGCGTGGGTTCCCAGGTCCCCATGGCGGTCCGCCGCCTGGTCCAATGGGTCCAGGAGGTGGTCCTCACGGTGGCGACCCGCATGGTGACCCGCAGCAGCAGCAAGGCAATGGCCAGTGGGGCGGTATGCCTCCGATGGGCGGCAATGGTGGCGGTGGTCGTGGCCCAGGCGGCATGCCGCCACACCACGGTGGCGCACCTGGTCCGCATGGCTTCATGCCGCCACCGCGTGGGTGGCATCCAGGCATGGGAGCGCCACCTCATGGCGGCGGTGGCGGGGGCGGCTTCCCACCGAACAACAACTGGGGTGGTCCACCACCTGGCCACTGGGGCGGCCGCGGTCCACCAGGCGGTGGATGGATGGGCGGCGACGACTTTGGAGGCCGCGGTGGTCGCGGTGGAGGCGGTCGTGGTGGTGGTCGCGGCGGTCGTGGTGGTGGCCGTGGATCTCGTGACTATGACGACCGCGGCGGCAGGAAGCCTGATGACCGCGACTTTGACGACCGTAGCGGGCGAAAGCCAGACGACCGCGACGGACGTGGCGGCGATCGCGGCGATTCTCGGTCATCTCGCGATGCTGGTGCGCGAGACCGATCGCGCTCGAGATCGCGTGGACGCCGAGACCGCGACAGCGCTCGGGACAGCTCGCGAGGTTCGGGCGGTCACGACAGCGGACGAGATGGCGCGAGCAGCGGCGATCGGGACCGCGATCGTGGGCGAAGTGACCGGAATGACCGAGACCGAAGCGATCGCGATCGCAATGATCGGGACCGCAGTGACCGAGACCGAAGCCGCGGACGCGCACCATCCGACCGCAGTGGAGGCAGTGGCGGCGACCGTGGAGGTCGCGACCGCAGTGACCGCCGTGATCGCGACAGAGGAGGCGACCGCGACCGAAGTGGCGACCGAGGCGGCAGCTCGCGCTCCGACGACCGCGACTCGCGCAAGCGCCGCGACCGCGACGAGAGCAGCAGTGGCGGCGGCGACCGATACAAGCGACGACACTAGCGATACGACTCGACGCCAGTCTCTCTCTCTCTGCTAGATGAACAAACCACGGCGCAGTGGCGCCAGTCTCTCTCGTTCTGTTTGGTACCGCTCTCTCTCTCTAGCGACAACGCACTCACTCGCCTCTCGCTCACTTGCTCAGATCTGCTTGCGGAGCCACAGCTCCGTCTCGATGCGGTCGAGATCGTGCGCCGTGACTTGCACTGCGATGTCGGCGCCATCGAGCAGCGCGTCTGTTGGGACGAACGTCGTCGCGGGGAGCACCGTCGCTGCCTGCTCCTGCTTGTACAGCGCCGCTAACGCCGCACGAAGCGCTGCATCGCATCACAAGAGAGAGAGAGAGATCAACATGAGCGCACTGCATCGACAGCCAAGACAGACACTCGCTCTCTCGCAATGAGAGACGCACCTGTGGCGATCGCCAGCTCGCTCTCGAACGCCGCGACGCAGTAGAAGACGCGAAAGTGCACGGCGCGGTCCCACGGGAGCTGCGCGTCTGCGAACGTCTGCACAATGCACGTGACGAGTCCGCGCGCGACCTGGTGCACTGCAAACGTCGCGAGGCGTCCATCAGCACGCGGTTCAATTCGCGTGGCAGTGCACATGGCGAGGCAAAGCGCGCGAGGGACGCTGCTGAACTGCGCTGCGTACGTCCACGTCGTGCTGCTGTGCACGTCGCTATCGGAGCGCGTGAACGCCGAGCTTGCAGGACGCAAGTGCTTGAGCACGCGATGACAAAACGCCTGAAGCTCGACCTCGACGAGCGCGTCGCGCGGCAGGCGCGTGACCTGGACGACAAGCAGCGGCGTCTGCGCTGCGAGCTTCACGCGCTCAGCGTCCTTGTCGAGCTCGTCATCGCTCTCGTCGCTGTCGATGACGTCTTCAAAGCGGTCGCTGAGACCGGCGTTCGCGATCAGCTGTGCGCGACAGTGCTCTGCGACAGCAGCGAGCGTCCCGCCCGTGGCGTTCGCGACGTACACGACTGCCGAGCACACATGGCGCAGGTTCGAGTCGAGCGCTTCGAGCACTCGGCCAGCGTTGCGGAGGCTCTGGCGCATCTGCGCCGCGTGGTCGGCGCCGGTGATCGCCATCGTCTGCGGCAGGAACGCCACTTGACCGGCCAAGAGGATCAGCGCTTTGTGGAGAATGTTCGCTTGGCTGTACGGTCCGATGCAGTTCGGTGCCCACGCCGAGATGCTCGCGACGTGGAGCACGTCGCGCACGACGCGCGTCGAGAGGAGCTTGCTCACGCCACTGCCGCGAATGCCAATGCAGTCGAGGAGCACGCGCGCTGGGAGCGACGCGACCTCGACGCAGCTCCGCGACGGCGGCATGTACTGCCCAAAGAACTGGCAGTACGCGGCGTTCACGCGCGCAAACAGCGCCATGTCCTGGACGTACAGGTGCACAAAGCAGACGTCTTCGAGCGTCATGCGCTCCGTGTCGAGCGCCGCTATGGTGCATTCATCATAGCGTCTGTGAGGCATCGAGAGGCAACAGCGTGCGGTCCAACGGATGCGGAGACGCACCTTGGACTTGCGCAAAGACGTCTGTGATCTCGTCTTCGAGCGAGAGCGACGCGCTCTTGGCGCTCATAACGCCGCTCACGTGGCAGATGTTGCGGAATTGGCTGTGGCTTGGCACGAGCGCACGCTCAGCTGGCGTGGACTGCACGAGCGCAGTCGCTGTGCGGCGACCTGCTGCGTCGTTGTTGTCGCTGCTGAGCGCAAGAGCAGGCAGTGGCGGCGGCAGGCGCGACGCGAGTGCCGATGGACTCGCAGGCTCTTTCGCCTCCAAGTGGCACTGCTCGATCACGAGAAACGCCACTGGCGCAAAGCAATCGTCTGCGTGGAGCACGACGCGCGACGCGTCACTACCACATACACACGCGTGGACAGTGTGAGATGGCGCTCTGTAGCAACAGCGAGGCAGTCACAGGCACGAACAACTGCGTACATGACGATGCGCTTCTTGAAGAGCGGGCAGTCGAGCGTCAGCGTCTCGTACTCGCCGCCTTCGCCGCACACGTTGAGCTGGTACTTGTCTTGCTACACGACGAAGCAGCAGCGATGTGTCAGCGAGCCGCACGAGTCGCAGTCTGTTGGTAAGACGCACCAGCGAGAGGAAGCTCGACTGGAGCTCTGCGATCGTCTTGCCCAAGTGTCTGCGCGGCGTGAGCCCGATCGACGCGACCTTGACGAGAATCGCCTCAATGCCCGACTCGATCATGTCGTCCAAGAGCTCTTCTTGCTCGCGGCGCCAGAGGTACCCGAGCGACGTCAAGCCGAGGCGCGCGCACCTGTGCTCAGCGTCCAGCGCTCAGTCGGTTAGTGCATGAGATCTCATGGTGCGTCGTCATCGTAGCAGCAGGCAGACAACGCACACGTTCTCGACCCGATTGCGCTGGTACGACGAGAAGATCGCGCCGGAGCACACGCCTTTTACGTCCGGGTACTGCCGCTGCCGTCCGATAGCACGCGCAAGAGTAGCGAGTCAGTCCGTCTGTGCGCTCAACACCACGCGCGCAGAGACAGCAGAGCTGGTGGTGGTGTCCGTACCACGACGTTCTCGAGCAAGCGGTAGAGGTCTTCGACTTCGTCGCCGTCTGTCGTTACGCGGTAGTCGATCTCCTGCGTCACGGCTGTGCCAGTGATCGTCTCAGTCACGAGCGGCAGCTCCATGCTCTCGGCGATCATGCTCACGACGTTGTGGCCAACGGACTGGTACATGAACGAGTCGATCTCAGCGTCCTCGGGCGAGAGCTCGAGCGGCGGGTGCAAGTGCGCGAGCACTGCGATCTCGTGGCCGTAACGCACGCACTCCATCATGGCGTAGCAGCTGTCCTTGCCGCCGCTCACGAGCGCCACGACCTGCATCTTGCTGACCTGTTCAAGTGGTGTTCCTGATGCGTGTCAAAATGGCTCGTGTCTGTCTATTTGAGCGATTTTCATATGAATATCGATAGTGCAATAATTGAGGGAGCCCGTTTTGATAAGCATGACAGACACAGAAGATCTGACATGGACATGACGATGACGAGCACTTCGACATGCGTGTGCATCGCAGCGACGCTGCTGCTGCCATCGAGCTCACTACACCAACAAGACCGTCAATACAGCAGCAAGCACCACAAGTACGGGCAGCAGCGCTTAGCAATCTGCGAAGAAAGCGGCGTTGTTGCAATCGCAAACGGCGCGCGCGTCGATCTGTTCCATCTCGAGATCAACGACAACGTCAGTAGTGCTGCAAATGCTGATGCAAGCGTCGATCGTGCTCGCAATGCTGCGGACAACAGCAGCAACGGCGACTGTCACACACTTGAGCGCCTCGCAACGATCGTGCTCGACGAGTACAAGGACATTCGCGCGTACGGCCAGAAGACGAGCAGGTCGGATGATACAACCGCCACACAGCCAGTCATGCGCGCGACCTGCGCTTGCTTCGTTGCACCTGGCGTCTTGGTCGTCGGGGCAACAAAGGCGCCCGAGTGGCCGTACAGCGATACAGTAGCAGCAGCGCCAGCAGTGTCGACGTGGCTCGTTGGCTTCCGCGTCTACGCTCAAGGACACCAGCGACCAGCAGTCTCGAGTCTGTTCGAGTCAGCGACGCTCAGGCGCACAGAGCGGCCGCAAGTGATGGTGCACTTTGGCTTTCTCGAGCAAGTTCCAGTCAACACAGTGCAAGGCATTGCGCAGCTGCTCGTGTGTCGCCACTGCACGAGCGCACACGCTGGTGCATTGGTACTGCGCTTCAGCGACTCGAGCAGCATCGGCGTGTTCCAGTGGCGCGAGCGACTCAGCGACCGTCAAGCGTGCGTCGCAGACGTTCCTAGCTGCCACGAGCGACTGGTGGCTGCAGCGATCAGCTCCGACGGTCGCTGGTGCGCGCTCGCAGACGCTCGTGGACACATCTTCCTCTTGGACTTTGGTGCGTTCGAGTGGTTTGGACGGTCTGCAGGCGCTGGGAGCAGTCGCCATGCGGCGTCAGCAGCTAGCGGAGTGGCAAAGCGTCTTCGGAACGTGCGCTGCTCACGGTCGGGGATCGCGATGCGCGAGAGTCCGCTCGACGTCGTTCGTGTCGTGGCGGTGTCTGGCGGTGCGTCCTTGCTTCTGTCCTGACTGCTTTGCTCTCTCTCTCGAAGCTGCTCGAACCTGACGACTGTGGTGATCTCGTACCGTGCGAACGACGTGGCCAGGTCCAGACATTGAGCGCGTGAGCACGAGTCTCCAGTGGCTCGCTGTGACGTCTGAGGGTCGCGTCCGTCACGTGCTCTTGGCAGGCAGCGAGAGTGGCGCTCTCAGCGTACGTGCACTTGTACGCTCAATCACGTCATAGAGACAGAGCAAGCGCCAGAACTGACCGACGCTATGGCACTCAGGCGATGCTGCTGCGCGAGACGCAGGGCGATGTCGGGCATGCGCGATGGTCGTTCGAGACAAAGCAAGTGCGTCCATGCGTCGTACGCGCCTGTGTGAACGAGCGACTCGTTCACGCTTCCTGTGGTGGTGCAGATCTACCCGAGCGTCACAGGTCGCCCAGTCGATCCGATTCGCTCCATCGTCCCGCAGTTCGCGACGAGCTCGATCCACACGGGCTTCCAGGTCGCAGTCGTCTCGGACGCAGTCGCCAAGCTCTGGCTGCTCCCACCAGCGTCCTCTCGATCACCGACGGCAACGACAAAGGTCGCGTGGCCGAGTATCAAAGACTACTTTGAGTCTCCACGGCTCGATGTACGCACGAGGACGCGCTTGTGGCTGTGCTGGTGGCTGGTGTCGAGACATCCTGGTGTGACGCTGACGATCGGTGCCTCTGTCGCTCTGTAGCTCTTGGGTGAACGCATCGACGGCGTCGTGGCCATGTCACGAGGCGCTCACGCATGGACAAAGCTGACGACGAGAGACGAAGCCCACGAAGCGAAGGACTCGAGCGGCTGGATCGTCGTCGTGATGGCTGCGCATGCGCTGCACGTGCTGTCGATAGCGTCGTCTTCACGGACGAGTCACGAGAGCGCCGCCCCCAACGGCAAAGACAGAGGCGCTGAGGCGCTCAGCAATGACGACGTTGAGCCACCGAGTCGACAGGATGCAGCAGAAGACGCTGGCGATGCGCTCGACAGCGACGCGAGCGAGCAGTGGCGCGAGTCGTCCTCTGTCGCGACGACGATCCAAGAGAAGTACCGACTCCCAGACGCGACGTGGCGCTCGCCAGACCTCGCTCCACACGCAGCGCACCACTCGAGCGATGACGCGCCAGATGCATCGAGACCGAAGACGCCGCTGCCTGAGCACCAGCACAAAGTGACGCGAGTCGAGTACGACCAGGTGCGTTCATTGCTCGTCTCCACCATCCGCATCCTCAAGATCCAATGGTGCTCACTCGCATCGCTTGTCCAACAACACGCTGCGACCAGCGCGTCCAAGCAGCCGCTGCGCGCGTGGAGCAGCTCAGTGGTACACTCCGGACACTGCACCACTCGTTCCAGCTCTTCACGACCGACGTGCAGCAGCACATGCAGGAGCTCTCGGACCAACTCGAGCTCGTCGCGCGTCTCCGCAGCACGAAAGCGCCATGTCCGCGTCCGTCGGGCGCGCAGCCGTAGTCGTAGCCATAGCGATCTAGTAGACACGTTCACATGACCATCGACTATTCTCCCAGACGTCGTCTTGGCGAACAGTCAGTCACTCAGTCTTCGCTTCTCACGCACGATGGATCGCGGCTATCGCCTCGATGAGCGCGAGCGCGCGCGCTTTGAAGCAGGGATCCCAGCGCGCCGACCTGCGCACGCTGGCGACTCGCGCAGCACAAACAACCAGCAGCAGTACGCTGCGCCTGTGGTCCCGCACTTGACTGACAAGTACGAGCCCGAGCACCCGGACGCAGACTGGGGCGGCTTTGTCCAGCGGTCGTACAAGAAGCGGTTCTACGACGACCACGCAGCAGCGAAAGACGTGCGTCCTGCCGTGTGGTCACTCTCGCTTTGACGTTGGTACATGGGCGATCATCGAGCTGCTGACAATCGCCGTGTGCTTCCGCTCTCTCTCTCTTGCGCGCTCGTGCTAGAGCCTCACGTACGACGACAAAGGCGGACTCGTGCCAGACCGATCCGCTCCGGTCGCAAACAGCGCTGGTCGCAAGCTCTTTGAGCCGCACCAAGTGCCACTTGGCGACGCCGTGCGTGCTAACGCGTGCTGACGCGTTCGTTGGCTGATGGAAGACAACAGACACATACGTACACTAGCACTCACGCTCTCGTTCTGGTTCGTTGTGTGCTGTGGTGCCATGCGTAGAGCGTGCCTGGCGTTCCGTTCCAGAGCGCAGTGTACCAGGTCTGTACGACGCACTGCGTGGTCTTGTGATCGCATGATACATGAGACTGACTCGCACTGGCGCATGTGCTGGCACGGACTGACTCAGGTCGGACCTGGTTGCGAAGCGAACTCGTGCGACTGGAAGACGTGCGTCTGCTTGTGTGGCAGTGGCGGAATGATCGCACAGAGTGGCGCTCACTGTCTCTTCGCTGTGCATGAGCAGGAGCTACGCCTCGCAGACGTCGCACGAAGCAACACCGAAGGACGTCTACGCGCTTGGCACGCGGCAGAACTCGCAGCACAGACGCCACGTCACGCCGCTCGTATGTCTCGCTCGCCTTGCGTCTGTTAGCTACGCAAGCACGCAGGACACTCATGGCACGCTCCGCCCTGCTGACAGTACGAGAAGACGTCCGCAGAGCGCAAGAGCGCTGGCCGCACGGCGTCGCCGTACAGCGACGACCGCGCAGGACTCAGCAGCAGTTCGAGCAACGGCTCGCTCTCTGGCAGACGCATCGATTCGAAGCGCTCGCTGCTCGCAGGCATCGGGAAGCTCGTTGCTGCGGAAGACTTTGGCGACAAGCTCACGTACGTGTCGATCAGTTGCGCGCTCATAGCGTTGCGTCAACGCAAGCGAGCGGTTGACTGAGCTGCTAGTATGTGTTTGTCTGATTGACTGTGGCAGCCCACCGGAGCGCCACCTCCCGCAGAGCTACGCTGGTCCGTCGCAGAAGACGCTCCTGACGGAGAACCAGTACGTGGATGCGTTGCAACCTCATACGCGCTGGAGTGGTCGTCTACTGACACAACGCACCCACACGCTCACACTCGTGACAGCCACGGCGTGAAGCTCGGGTACACTGGTCGTCGGAATCCATCGCGGTTCTAGCTCAGCTAGTCCATTTGCTATGGTTCACGAGCCATCGCCGCGGGAGGTACTCTGGCTACTCTGACACTGGAGGTGGCGAAGCAAGCGTAGCAAAGCGCCGAGTGGCTCTAACAACTCGTGCATTCGACAAGCTTCTCAACGCTCTCTGATCTAACGACTCTCGCTCACTCTCAGCTTCTCTCTCTCGCTTGCGCACACTCGATGTCCGTGCGTCCTCGCGACTACATCGCGTACATCTTGACCTTGAAGCAAAAGAGACTGATGAGCACACCGACGCTCGAGATCGCGCCGCCCACAAAGACTGGGAGGCGGTAGCCCAGCGGCGTGCCCACGAGCGCTGCGCTCGCGACAAAGTTGAGCAGCTGGCCGACGCAGTTTGCCGAGTTCACTGCGCCGACGTGCATCCCGACTTCAGCACCAGGACCAAAGACGTGGAGCAAGAGCGGCACAATGAGCGCAAAGCTCGTGGCTTGCGTGATCGCCGTCAGCGCAACGAGCGCGACGTTGAGCCCGACGACGGTCGAGAACGCCATGGCCATGAGCAGCGCCTGCGGGATCGCCGCGAGTGTCATGGTCCAGCGCGCGCCGAGGCGACTCACGAGCAGCGGCAAGAGCCACGAGTAGATGTACCCGACGACGTTGAACGCCATGTCGGCGAGTCCGCCGGCGAGCTGCACGCCGTCGTTGTACTGCTGCTGCGCATGCGTGCACGCGCTCTCGTGGCACGAGTCGGCGTTGTGCGCGTCGCCGTGGAAGACCTCGACGCCAAAGAACTGTCCCTTGCTGCCGTTGTACGCCGTGAAGCCGTACTGGATGCAGAAGAACACGACACAGTAGACTGCGAGCGTGCGCGGCATCGTGCGCAGTCCGTGACCGATCGTCTGGAACGCCTGTGCCACGCGCGTGCACGTCGTGTGGCGGTCGAGCGGGTCCTTTGCGCGCGGGACTTCGTGGGCAAACACGCACACGGCGCCGACCGTCGTGAGCATCGTGACGGAGAGCATGGCGAGGAACCAGCGCAGCGTGAGGTGCGCCGCGCCAAAGCAGTAGATGTAGCCGGCGATGAGAATCGACCCGAGCGTCGAGCTCGCTTGTCCGATGCCAGCGCCGAGCGTCTGGCGGTCGCCGGCAAAGTCCGCGATGATCAGGATCGCCGGTGTCTGCACGACGTTCACGGTCACATCCATCCACGTGTAGAAGACGATCGTGAGCACAGACGTCCACGTTCGATGGTCGCCGTGGTCGCCCAGGACTTCGCCAATCTCGCGCGTGTAGCCCATGAGCGTCCAGCAGATCGCACTCGTGACAGCGCCGTAGAGCAGCAGCGGACGGCGGCGACCCCAGCGGTTCGTACTCTGGTCGCTCAGCACGCCGATCGTCGGTGCGACGAGGATGCCCGAGAGCGGACCGATGAGCTGCGTGAGCTGCACGGCGTACGGCGGCAGCATCGTGCCGAGGTACGGTCCGAGTGCAGCCCACTGCGCTGCCCACGCCATGTTTGTGGCCATGCGCGGCAGCGACAGGAGCACGAGCATCGCGATCGAACAGCCAGGCGTCGAGCTCCCCGTGCCGTCGTCGACTTCGTGGACCGAGCTGCCGTGGATGAGCACGACCGAGTCTTTCACAGGAGGCGACGCCACTGCGTCGTACGTCGGCGTGCCGTCGTGCGGCTGCTGCGCTTCAGTTGCTCGCATCGCAGTCATGACGAGAGTCGTCGTGGCGCAGAAGAAGCAGAGTCAAGTGGCGATGGCGATGGCTGTGGTGTCCGTCGCGAGTTGGAAAGTGAGAAGAGCGCCACTTGCGTCAAACACGAGCAGCTCCACGTCAGCAAGAGCAAGAGGAGGCGCCGTGCCGGTGGAGCGCTGCTGCGCCACTCCCTCCATCGCACCAGCGCCATTGTCCAGCACCGCAGGCATCGTCGCACTCGAGCAAGTGGCGATCTGAGCACGCGCCGTTCGTCGCACGCACGACAGCGAAAGAACAGACGAGCGCTCGATTCCGTCAGTCCATGTCCTCCTCCTCCTCGCTCTCTCTTCCTACGACACGCTCACACACGTTCGTCCTGCTGTCGCGACGTGCTACACTGCACCGCTCGTCGCACTCGTGCTGCCACCAGCGCCACCACTACTGCCGTTGCTGTTGCTGCCTCCGATCGCCTGAGTACTTGGTCCACGACTGCTGCTCTCGGCTTGCATCGCGAGGCGCATGCGCTCCTTCGCGCGCTCCTTGAGCAGCACGAAGAACGCGATGTCGTCGTCGAGCTCCGCGAGCACGTCGCGACTGCGCGCACTCGCATCGGCTGCTGTCTGGCGGTACGTCTGCCGCAGCTCTGCGAGCGTCCGGAGCACGAGCTGGAGGTGGACAGTGTCGCGCTCGCGCTGCTCGCTCGCGAGGCGCTCGAGCTTGCTCTTGCCGAGGCGCATCGACTCGAGGAGCTGGTCCGACACGACCGTGCGGCAGCTCGAGCAGAGCTGCTGATGCGGCAGATGCGCGCTGCTCTCGCAGTTGCTGCTGCTCGCGTTCTGCGTGTACGTGTTCGCAATGCCGCTGAGGATCTCGAGGTCCGTCGTCGGGTTCGCCGGCTGCTTGGGCAAGCTGCTCGCGTACTGCAGCGCCGCCTGCCCGCTCTCGTAGAACGACGTGAGGTCCGCGACGCCAGGCGTTGCCGCCGCAGCAGCAGCGGTAGCGCTGTCGAGCCCAGCGCCCGTCGCAGTGCTCTCGCTCGACGACACGGCGCTCGTCGGCGAGCTCGTTCCAGAGCTCCCCGTGCCATCGCAGCGCGCGTGTTGCTGCTGAGTCTGCGTGAGTGGAGACGGGAGCTTGCGCTTCTTCGCGGCGCCTGCGAGCTCCTGCTCGTCGCTGTCGCTGCGGTCGTGCCTTCGAGCCATGCGCTCTGGGCCGCAGTCGCTCGCCATGGCGCTGCTCATCGTCGCGCTGGTGATCGCCATCGCATTGCCGCTGGTGATGGTGTTGCTCGCAAGCAGCGCGCTCTCTTGGCTGCTGTGGACAACGAGGCTGCTCGCAGACAACGCGGCGCTGTCGTCCTGCCGCAAGAGCGCGATGTAGCCGCCCTTGTTGTCGTTCGCGTGCGGTCCTTTCTTGACCGGACGGAGCCCGCGGCGGTAGCACTCGGCGCGCAAGTCGTGCGCGCGGCGGTGCTCGTACGGCTCAAACGCGCGGCGCGGCTGCTGCAGTGGCACTGCAGCTGTAGTTGCAACTGTCGATGCGTCCACGCCGTTGCCATTCGTCGTGGTCGTGGTGTTGGGCGTGAGGAGCGAGTCAATGTCGGCATTGCTGCTCCCACCACTGCTGTTGTTGTTGGTGTTGTTGTTGCTGCTGCTGCTGCTGTTGTTATTAGCAGTCGACACGACTGCAGCGAGCGCGTGCGCCTGCATCGAGTGCACTTGCGCGAGCGCAGCAGCGACGGTCGCTGCGCTCACGCTGCCGTCGCTGCCATTGCCATTGCCAGCGCTGCTTGTGGCGTCCATCGCATTGAACTGGTGCACCATTATTGTCGTAGTATTGTTTTGTCCTGTGCTGTTGTGCACAGTAGTGGTATGACTGACTTGCTGTCAAATCGAATAATTCGCACATCACATACATATTTCAAGTACACTATGAGAATCCGAGCGGGAAGCACACGCCAAAAGACCTTTGCAGAGCATTCCCACGATCGACAGACGCGATGGTCGCTGCTCGTGCGCTGCTGCTCGGCGACCTCCAGAGCGTGCTCGCGCTCGCGCGACGTCGCTACGGGTACCTTCTTGTCGACGACAAGAGCGCGTCGCAGGTGCAGTCGCAGTGCTGGTGTTGCATTTGTATCAATGGCGAGAGCGAGCGATACACTCGCAAGTCAGACTGACACTCCGCTCTTGTCGTGCAGGATGACGAGACTGCGATCTTCCACGCACTGACGCTGCTGCGCGCACAACTGCAGCGCTGTGAACGTACGTATATATACGTGAGTTGTCTCCTTCATGCGCTTAAACGATCACTCACACGCTCGCTCGTTTGAATGACGTGACGCCATTGCTCTCTCGTACATGCGCACTGCACAGACCTGAGCGACCTCACGCCCGCGCTCGTGCTCCGTCCGTTCCTCGACCTCGTGCGCCACGAGCAGACAAGCAGCGTGCTCACGAGCGCAGCGCTCGACGCTGTGCATCACTTTCTCGACGCGTGGCCGTGGGACGCCGTGCAGGACGCAAGTGCGATCTCGGACGCTGTCTCGGACGTTGTCGACGCTGTGAGCCAGTGCCGCTTCCAAGAGACGAGCGCCGAGAGCGACGCGAACGTGATCGTGCTCGTCGTGCGCGTGCTCACGGCTGTGCTCACGTCGCGCGCTGCGCCGAGTCTCTCGGACCACTCGATGTGGCAGCTCGTCGAGTCGCTCTACGCACTCAGCCGCGCCTCGCGCCATGATGTAGGTTGTCATGTATGACATAGGACTGACGGTATTCCATACTAACCTGTGGTTATTGATATGAATACTTCTTGGTATGCATATCCAGCACCACATTCCACTTGCACTCCGAGCGGCTGCGACGAGCTCGCTCCACGACGCGATCACGTTCATCTTCACGTCGCCGAGCGTCTACGCTGATGCAACAGCGCCTGGCGCCGCAGCTGTGGGCTTTGGCCTCCCATGCGCAGTCAAAGCCATGGGGTTTCTCTGCCAGAAGCTCCACCAGCGCAGCAGCAGTAGCGGTGGCAGCGCTGGTGCGAGTCGCCGCGAAGTACTCCTTGCGCTCAGTCTCCTCTACAGCGCACTGCTCGCGTGCGACGCCGCGGCAATTACGCGCGTCCCGGCGCTCATGCTCTTTATCAAAGACGACCTCTGCAGCGGCGTCCTCCGGTTCGCGCGGCTCGGGTGCGTCTCCACTCTCTAGCCTTCTATCGCCCGACTCCTGTCGCTCACAGACGCTCTCTTTTTGAATGCCGCACGCGCTAGTGCGAGCTCGGACACAAAGGTCCCACTGCGGTGCCTCGCGCTCATCCGCCTCCTCTGGACGAAGCTCCGGTCCGTTTTGAAGATGCAGCTCGAGGCGATCGTGAACGGCGTCTTCTGCAATGCGCTGCACTGGACGCTCGCGAGCCTCGACGTCGCGAGTCCCAACTTTCCGCGCGACGCGAGCCTCGCAAGCAGCAGTCAGCGCGCGCTCCCGAGCGCCACTGGCAGTCTCGCAGCGCGCGACGCGAGCAAGACGCCGCACCGGCGTGTCGACGCTGCGAGCGACGAGTTCACAGGCGAAGCGAGCGCGCCGCCGCGGCTCTTTGCTGCGTCGTTTGAGATCCTCGACTGCCTCGTCGACTTGCTCGCAGAGCCGACGCTCTTGCCAGATCTGTACGTGAACTACGACTGCGACGGGAACCGCTCGGACCTGACGCTCAACGTCTTTGAGCTCCTCGCGCACGTCGTCACGCAGTCGCACAGTGCGTGCGTCGAGACAATGGACGAGGCGCACTTCCACTGGGCCCAGGCGATCGGCGAGCTCGCGCTCCGCGGGCTCTTCAATGCGCTCTACGTCGTCTACTTGCGCAGTCAGCACCGAGCGCCCAAGGCTGCAGCAGACCCAACGAGCGACGACGACAGCGACAGCTTGCTCGACGAGCGCGTGACGTCGCCGCGCGGCGCCGCAAGCGGTGGCTTTGCGACTGCCGAGGCGCTGCACAAGCGGCGGCAGCGCAAGAAGTTCTTCCAGCACGGCATCCACGAGTTCAACCGCAAGCCGATCGCCGGTATCAAGTACCTCCAGCAGAACGCGTTCTTACCGACGCCATTGGACCCAAAAGCGCTCGCAGCGTTCCTCCGGTCGCTCCCGCAAGGGCTCCACAAGCAAGCCGTCGGCGTCTACCTCGGCGCCATGGGCAAAGACGTCAAGGACTTTGAGCGCGCGGAGATCCACGAAGCCGACACGATGGACTTTCACCGCGACGTCCTCGCGCACTTTGTCGAGTCGTTCAACTTTGAGGGCGAGAGCGTCGTCGCGGCGCTCCGGATGTTCCTCGCGAGCTTCCGCTTACCGGGCGAAGCGCAGCAGATCGACCGGATCCTCAATACGTTCTCGCTCCAGGTCTACACGCAGTGCCGCGACCGGTGCCTCATGGCGTCGCCAGACGTCGCGTACTTGCTCTCGTTCAGCCTCATCATGCTCAATACGGACCTGCACAACCCGAACATCCGGCCGGAGAAGAAGATGTCGCGCAGTGACTTTGTCCGGAACAACCGCAACTACGGACAAGACGTCTCGCGCGGTCAGGACCTCCCGGACGACTTTCTCCACGCGCTCTACGACGCGATCGCGCTCGACGAGATCAAGACGTTTGAAGACGGCGGCAAGCACGGCGAAGTCACGACCGATCGCTGGAAAGATCTGCTCCAGCAAGCTGAGACCGACCCGCGCAACTCGCACTTGATCGTGCACCACCGGCTGCACGACGCCGCGGTGACTGTCCAAGCAGCGCTTGCGCTCAATGCGACTCGGCCGACGCCGCATCGCCACGTCCGGCGCTTGCACGGATCGACCGACGCGTCTCGCCCGACGACGGCACTGAACGTTGGCGACCAGTACGACCGCCACATCTTTGAGCTCGTGCAACCGCAGCTCGTGCGCGCGTTCGCGAGCGTCTTTGAGCAGTTTGCGCGCGTGTCGAACCGCCACGACGGCGTGCAGGACGCCACTGGCGCTGCGGCGTCGGCGCTCGATGCGCGGAGCGTGAGCGACGCGACTGCTGCAGCGCACGAGTACGTGCCAGAGAAGAGCATGCTCCAGCTCGCTGGCAACGGTCTCGTCTTGTGCGCTGGCGCCGCGTCACACCTCGCGCTCGTCGAGCCGTTCAACGCGATCTTTGCGCGTCTGTGCTCGTACACGGCGCTCTTTGCGTCCGACGTCTATCCGCTCGGCTACTGCGGCCGCGAAGACGGCGTGTGGCTCTTCTGTACAAACCAGAGCGCGTCAGTCGCGACTGCTGGTATGCTCAAGCTCGTCGAGACGTGCAGCTTGAGCCTCCGTCCCGAGTCCTGGACGCACTTCTTCCACGCGCTGAGCGCCTTGCGCGAGTTCCAGGCGCTGCCGGCGCGCGTGCTGCGCCACGCCGCGGCGCTCTTGACTGACGACGAGTGCGCGGCGTTTGTCGACCTCGTGTTTGCCAACAAAGACGCGCGTGCGCAGCGCGAAGAGCTCAAGCGCCAAGCCGCAGCGAGCGCTGGGAGCTCCTCGAGCGGCTTCTTTAGCGGCGTGGCGTGGCTCATGGCGGCGTTCGAGACGCAGCCGAGTCTTGTGGCGCACAGTGGCCGCGAGGCGCTCGACGACGACGAGCTGCCGAGCAACCCTGTCGAATGGGCCGAGTTTGCACAGGACCTCGTGGTCCAGACGCTGCGCGGCATGGACGACGGAGAGGACGGCGAAGACGCCGCGACGAGCAACAGCGAGGTCGAGTATGGGACCGAGGCGTGGATCCGAGCGACGCTCGCGCCGTACCGACTCGCGTCGCTTGTCCAGGACGTCTTCAGTCTCCCGCCGCGCGCGCTCGTCGAGATCCTTCGCGCGCTCGACGACGAGATCGTCCGTGCACTCAGCGGTGCGTCGCCACTGACAACAGCAGCACATGCTAGTGGCCGGCGTCGGGCGTCCAAGAAGACGCGCACGGCGCCAGTGTCAGACGACGAGCCGTCAGCTCACGAGCCAGTGGCCGTGCGCCGCGTCTTGAGCCCGAGCGGCTGCGTGCTCTTTGAGCACTTCTTCAGCCAGATCATCGCGCAGAGCGACTCGGTCGTGCGCGACGGCGCTGGCGCAGACGACGACGAGAGCGACAGCAGCAGCGGCGAAGCGAGCGTGCTCGCGCTCCTCGAAGCGCACTACGCGCACGTGCTCCAGGCGCTCTTGCCGATCCTCGTCGGTGCCGACGACGACGCGTTGTCGGTACGAACTGGCGACCTCGACGCCGCAGCGCCATCGCCGCCGCGCGTGCGCTTGTCGTACGAGAACGCGTGCTTTGTGCTCCAGAAAGCGCTCGACGGCGTCTTTGCGCTCGCGTGCAAGCGACCGAGCGACCGAACGCGCGACCTCCTCACGCACGTGCTCGCGACGCTCATCGATGCGAGCGGCGACGACGAGCTTGTGCGGCCGTTCTTGAGCCAGCTTCTCGCCGGACTGCACCAGTTTGCCGCCGTGCGCGGCGTCGCAGCGCTTTCTGACACGCGTGCGCAGTGGCTCGTCGTGACGAACCTCATCAGCTGGTCGGTTGCGTCGCCCGTGGCGTCGCCGCATGGTTTTGCGCTCCTACGCGACCTCGTACTCGCGCGCGCGTGGCGCCGCGACGGCAGCGCGCTCTCGATCGCGGACGTCTTCACAAAGGCGCTCATGTTTGCGCTCGTGCGCGCCGGCGACGGCGATCACGACCATGTCGTCGGCCAAACGCGCGCACGCGCCGCGCCATGGGAGCCGCTGCGTGCGCTCGAGCTGCTCGCGACGATGCTGACAAATCTCGACGCTGAGGCTCCGAGCGAAGAAAACGGCGTTGACAGCGAAGCGCTCGCGCTGCGGTTCCTTGGCGGCGTCTTCCTCGTCTGTCGCCAGCTCGTCGCGAAGCTCCACGCGCTTGAACACGACAGCGACGCCTCGACAGTGGCGCCGCAGTCGCTCAACGAGACGATTGTCAAGAGCTTGACACTCGTGCACGAGCTGCTCGTCGGCGCTATGACGTGCGTCTTGCGTCCGACTGCTTGGCTCGAAGTTCTCGAGTGCGGGCTTGTGCCACTTGGCTACGAGCTCTTGCACGGCCCACGCGCGCGTGTGAGTGACGCAGCAAGCGCAGCGCCTCGGAGCTTCTTGTACTATGAGCAGCAGCTCGCGCTCTCGGCGCACGACGAGCAACAACTGATCCCAAAGAGTTCTGCACCGACGCGCCGCCGCCGTCCGTCGGTCGCAAACGATCCGTTCGCGCTGCGTCCGCACGTCTTGGTCGTCCAGGTCCTCTCGGCCGTCGTATGCCAAGAGCTGCAAGCGCTCGCGCAGTGCGAGGCGTTCCCACGCGTGTGGGACGACGTTGCCGACCTCCTCGTCGCGCTGCTGCGCCACACAGAGCGTGCAAGTGCCAGCAGTCGCAGTGGTGCGGCCGACGCTGCTGGTGGCGACCTGGCACTCACTGCGCTCGAGCGCCGCAGCGCGCTCTCGGCGCACGAAGAGATCCTCGAGCACGCGAAGAGCGTCACGCGGCGCCTCGCAACACTCGAGCTCCGCGCGCACGACGACGCGTCTGCGCTCGACTGCGTCGGTGACGCGGCGCGCTTTGCGGCGCTCACGCACGTGCTCGTGGAGAAGTGTCAGTCCGTCCCAGGGCTCTTTGCGGAGCTCTTCCCATCACCAGACGACTCGGGGTCGGCAGGTGAGACGACGCCGCCACTGCTCGAAGGAGACGACGATGACGATTGTGATGATGAGAACAGCGACGCTGCGGACGCCGCGGCGTAGATGGCGACCACGTCCAGACAATGTGGTAGCGACACAGACTCTCGAGTGTCGATAGCAGAAGAAGACAAGGAAGAAAGAGAGAGAGATAAGATGATGGAATCGTGACGAGTGCTCCGAGTGTGCTCGGTGTGTCCTAGGATTTGGCGCTGCGACTGCTGCTGCTCGCGTCGCTGAAGACGTCGGCCTCTTCGACCTTGGCGTACGCCGTGCGGAGCTTCTCGGAGAAGCATTGCGTGAAGAACTGCGTCGCGCGGTCGATCACGACGTCCTTGATGTTCACGTCGTTCTGCTCCATCGCCATCTCGCACAGTCGGTCGGCCGCTTCGACGAGCAGCGTGAGCTGTTTGCACCACGAGCCACCGTTGTTCTCGTCAGCTCTCGCTCTCCCACGCACAACATCAACAAGGAGACACCCATGACACATACGCACCCGCTCGTTCACGCCAGCGATGTTCTCTTCGACCTTGCGCGCGCTCTGCGTCGGCGACGTCGGCTTCTCGCGACTCGAGACGCTCTCAGGCTCGCGCAAGTCCTCGACCTCGATCTCGTCTCGCTGGTTCCCGCTCGCCGCTGCCTTCTTTGCGCCGCTCGCTGCTTGCGCGCGCTTCTCGAGCACTTGCAGCGCTTCGTTCACGCGCTCGTGCAGCTGCGTCATCTTGCGCACGCTCGAGGCGCAGTTCGTGTTTGCGTGCTCGCTCAAGTGGCTCAGACACTTCTGCACGCTCTCGAGCTCGACGGCGAGCTTCTGCGTCTCGGCCTTGGCGGCGAGGCGCTTCTTGTTCGAGTCTTCGACCTCGCGCTTGGCGTTCGCGAGCTCCTTGGCGCGCTGCTGGTTCTTCTCCGACTCTTGGACGATCGCGAGCGTCTGCTTGAGCGTTGCGACTTCGTCCGAGAGGCTCTGGACCGTCGACGAGCTCTGCGCCACGCGCTGGCTGTTCTCGTCCTGGAGCTGCTTCAGACGCCGCTCGGTCTCGACGTTGCGCTGGTTCAGCTCCATGCGCAGGCGATCGACCTCTTTCTGGAGCTCGCTACGCGCGTCCACGAGCGTCTGCTTCTCGTTCGTGAGCGAGATCACGAGCGCCTTGGCTTTCTGCCGCTTGTCGTTGTTCTCGCGGTTGATCGCGTCGATGGAGCTCGCGAGCTCCTGGTTCTTCTTCTCGAGCTGCGCGTACTTGGTTTGCACGTCGCGGAGTGCGTCGTCGGTCTTTTGCTTGTCCGCAAGCGCTGCTTCCGACTCTTGGTGGCGCGTGAGGCTATCGGAGCGCGACGCACTCACTTGTGCTTGCAGCGCTGCGACTTCGGCCGTGAACTTGTGCACGTCGCTCTTGAGCGCGCTCACTTCCGACTCCTTCCGGAAGATCGCTTCGTTCAGCTCCATGTTTTGCTTCGAAAGCTCGTCGACGCGCTCCTTTGTCGTCGCGTAGCTCTGCTGCACGCTCTGGAGCGCACTGAGCGCGCTCTGCGCCTCGGCGAGCTGGATGTCGCTCTGGCTCCGGCCAATGTTCACTTTCTCGTACAGCGTCGTGATCTCGGAGAGCTCGAGCTTGAGCGCGTCGCACTTGGCGCACGACTTGGCCGCTTGTTCCGACGACGTCTGCAGCGCTGACTGTGCAGCGGCGAGCTCCCCGGCGAGCTGCTTGGCTTTCGTGTCGCTCTCGTCTGCGCGCTGGCGGTAGCTCTCGAGCTGCTCGAGCAAGAAGTCTTTGTCAAGGAGCTGCTTCTGCAAGTGCTCGTTCTCGATCTTGTACTGCTGGAGCTGGTGCATCGCGTCCTCGTGCTTTGCGAGTGCGTCTTGGAGCTGGCTGTGCTCGACTGCAAGCGCAGCCTCTGAGCTGCCTTGCGCGCTCTTCTGGCTACTCAATGTGCGCTCGAGCTCCTGCTCGCTGCTCTTGAGCGCTGCGAGCTCGGCTTGGAGACGATGGAGCGCCTCGGTGCTGGACGACTGGAGCGACGCGAGCTCGTTCTGAGCCTTTGTCACGTCCTGAGCGCGCTGCGACGCTAGGTCCTCTGCGTTGCGCATGCGGTCCGTCATGGCTGCGAGCTCGTGCTGTGCGGCTTGGAGCTGTGCGTGCAGAGCGGCCACTTCGCCACTCGCGTCTTTTGTCGACGGCGTCGGGTCGTCGAGCGAGAGCAAGTCGTGCGATGCGCTTGAGGTCGCGACGCTGGCTTGCGCGAGCGCGAGTGCTGCGACCTTGGCAGCGAGCTCTTGCTCGAGCTTGTGGCTCTTCTCCTTCTCGCTCTGCACCTGCGCCTTCATGTTGTCTGCGAACGACTTGGCTTTGGCTTTGAGCTCGTTCTCGCGCTGCACCACGAGCGACATCTCTTTCTTGAGCGCTTCGACTTCGCTCGATGCTGCGCTCGATGACGACGTTGGTGCACCGCCGCCGCCGCTGCTGCTGCTGTTGTTGCTGCTCGCTGCGTCCTTGGCGTGCTTGAGCTGCTCCTCGAGGTCGCTCACTTTCTTCTTCTCTGCTGCGAGCTCGCCGCGCATGTTGTCGACAAACGCCTTGGTCTTGAGCTTGAGCTGGTTGAGCGTCTCGTCCTTTGCGTGCACTTCATTCTTCAGTCGCGTGAGTTCGCTCTGCACCTCGGGTGGGACCTCAGCACTCGCCATCTCGACGACAACAACGCACACACGTGCTCGAGCGTGCGACTGCTACTGCTGTTTGCTGTGGTCTCGGCCTGCTCGTTCAGCGCCGCTCTTTCTGAATGCGCATCAACATCATCAAAGCTCGCACTCGTGCGAGAGTACGTCTAGAAAACGAATTTTCAATACTGTAGGTATTGATAGCAATGTTCGTGCTAAAGATACATTTATGTGGCCCACCCGCACTCGATCGTGGCGGTTTCAGAGTATGGGTGGTCCACCCAAACTCTGAAACCGTAACCGTAGAGTTTGTGTACGACCACATAAATGTATCTTTAGAACAGGTAGCCATTTTTACACCGAGTCGCTTCAACGTCTTGTTTGATGTGTACCACATTATCTTGGTCAGTCAAGATAGTGTCGACCACTTAAACCGTCATGTTTGTGTCCCTTTCGGGCCATCCTGACTTGGTTGTTGTATGTCGAAAATGTACAGCTAATCTGGTAGTGATAAAATCGAGCGATGTAGCACTGGTGGTGCGCTCTTAAGTACGACGACCCGGCAAGCGGGTGGTTGACAGTCATCTCACGATTCGAACGATCAAGCGCACACCTCTCGTCTTGTCGCCTCTCGTCGTGCTCATCGAGCGCTCTGTGCCTGCATCTGCATTGCTATGTGTGTCTGCATCTGCGTGCATGTGTGTATCTGTATGTGTGTGTATCGTACCGGTGGATGGAATGATGACACCTCAAACGTAATCCGTGACAGCGCTGCCTGCCGTCTTGGTACGAAGGCGCTCCTGTGAGCATTACACTTTGTCATAGTTCTGACCCGTCCCCACCCCACCAAAGCGTTTTGTGCATGTGTGTCCTTGCATGCATGTACTCGCGAAGAGATAGGACCCGCTAAGCCCAGTCGTAATGAACACATGTGCCACGAACTCTTCTGACTGTCTTGCCTTGATCTGCTCCTTAGTTTCTCCCGTGAGAGTAGGCTGGACGACGTGATCGCCGCCAAGCGCACAAGCACAAGTCCATTCTTCGCCTCGCTCCACACAGCGCCCTCCCCAGTCGCTCTCGACTCGCATCGCTGCTCGCCTGCTCTGCCACCAAGCGTGTCCGGAGTCGTCGATCAAGCAAGCGTTCAAGCGTCTGCACAAGCTACTGTCGCGGACCAAGTGCTGAAGATGGCGTCGTTTGCAAGAGACGCTGCACGTACCAACCAAGTCAAGCTTCACCCCCTCGCACCATGTCGTGAGGCCGAAGTCGTGAAGAATTAGCAGCAGCAACAACAGCAGCGGCAACGTGACCGCGCCTTTTGTGTGCGGTCAGTGGGTAGCGGCAGATGAGTGGTCCGTCGTGGCTTGAACCACGACGGCACAGTGACTCTGACACGCATCCACGCCGAGCAGTGCGAGGACTAGGATGACTAGAACGCACTTGTAGGCACGTTCAGGATGAAGTGGTTAACAGACTGAACGACGACGGCAAGCCGAGGCGCTGCATCACGTGGTACAGGTCCATGGCGCCAGTGAAGAGCACAACGACGCGGATCACAGGCGCACTCGACGACGACGACGACGCGGATCCTGCTGGCGCACCACTGCTGCTGCTGGTGCTGCTACTCGGACCAGAACGGAGCTGGAGCTTCGTCGGTACTGTCACGAACCACTTGTGGAAGCACGGGAGACTCGCCAAGTGGTCGCGAAAGTACTCGTGGAGGAACCAGCTGAGGCGCTGCGAGAGCCACTGCACGTCGTTCTCTGCCAGGCAGCAGCAGAGTGAGCACGAGAGCACGAGAGCACGAAGCATTGTCGGAGAACTACAATGAGGACCTCGACTGTCAGTCACAGTCTCAAGTACAAACTCTAGCTCAAGGTCTAGCTCTAGGTCTAGCACAAGCACAAGCTCCTAAGACCCTGGCTCAACACATTGCATCACTTGTTCATGCTCGTACCTTTGGCGCCGCTGCGGCACGTGAGGTCGACGTACACAAAGCACTCGGCGCCGCGCTCGAGGTACTTGAGTTCGTGGAGCGTCGCGGCCGCTGCACGTACCAACCGCATCGTACACCACAGGAGCCTCAGTTAGTCCATCCGTCAGTCTGTTCGCTTGTCGGTCAGTCTGCTGGCTTGTCAGTCTGGCACTCCCAGAGCCAGCAGCAGCACTATCAGCCACACTGGCAAAGCCAGTAGCACCCTCAATGACAAGCGCTGCGTACAGTCAGCGTCGCTGTTGTACGTCACGTGCGCCGTTGCGTGGGACGAGAAGCGCGAGCCAACGTCCAACTTCACGACGTAGTCGCCGCGCTCGCGCAGTGGCTCCGACAGGAGGCAGCTCGCGCGGAGGAGTCCCGTGCGCGCGACGTCGCGGATGTGAGCGAAGACCCACGCAGTCGTGCGCTGCCAGCGACGCAGCGTCGTGAACATCGTGAGGTGGCACCGCCTGAACCAGTGGCGCCAGCGCTGTGAGCACACGAGTGTGAGCTCTGGTGCGATCGTGGTATGACAACTGCACCGGTAGCGTCAAAAGACACACAAGAGCATGCGCCGCACCGTTGTGCTTGTAGGCGTCCAGGACGAGAGCACGAGGCTCCGGAATGCAGGCTTGCAGATCATCGGCTCGACTTCGAGTTGCGGGTTCGTGAACACGAGCGCCGACGTCTGGCGATAGCCAAAGAGCCGCAGCGAGCGCTTCCGACTTAGGACCGACTTGAGGCACCGAGCAAGCTGGCGCTGGCGCTCGAGCGTCTCGCAGAGCTCAGTGAATGGCAGGACGTAGCCGCAGTCGGCAAAGAGGTCGTGCTATACGTACCCTAAGTGTAAGTTCTGCTTCTAGGACGTGATTCTGCCAGATTGTCGCCATGGCACGCTCTGGAAGCACTTGTTCCTGGCCGCATGAGCATGGCGCGACGACAATACGCAACAGGATGCGCCTTGCTTCACAGTCACTTCAAGAAATGCGCACTCACATTGTGAATTTCAAGATTATGTATAAAATATTGAGATACAAAGATCACAATGTAAGTGATAATTGCGTCAGTGTCAAGTCGTGAGCACGTTGTTGAGCCATTTGCTGTTCATGAATGCCACAATTCTGTCGACCTTTGAACTCGACACACCTTTGAGCCATTTTTGTTTGAAAGTCGACACCGATTCAAAGTGGGTTACTATAGCAACTCGATATTTCTAGAAAATCAATTGCTAGAGTAAATTTTTATACTATGAATAATTGATATTCTCATTATCGAAAACGAACTAAAAGTCTGGTTAAATAGCCTACCCACTTTAAGTCATATGCAGTGCGACGCGAAATACCTTTGTTTTTGTATTTGAGTGGCGTTCACTGTACGCACATGTTGGAGTGTTGTGAGCCAATCGTTTTTGTGTGTCGTTTCGTCATCGCACTCGATTATTTCACGCTCACAATTCCTGCGCATGGTGCTTCAGTTGTCGTCATTCTCAATCCGAGCGATCGAGCGCATTGCAGTCAAAAGCGCGCGCGCTGCCTCAAGCGAGAGACGTCGCGACCCAAGTACCGTGCATGTGTGTCTGCGTGTGTGTCTGCGTGTGTATGCCTGTGTGTGTGTTTAGCCGGTGGATGGGATGAAGATACTTATCTCGTAATCGTGATAGCGCCATGCAGCCGTCTTGGCCTGAAGGCGCTTCTGTGAGCATTACACTTTGTCATAGTTACACTGACCGTCCCCACAAAAGCCTTTTGCATGTGTGTGCATGTGTGTCCTTGCATGCATGTACTCGCGAAGAGATAGGACCCGCTAAGCCCAGTCGTAATGAACACATGTGCCACGAACTCTTCTGACTGTCTTGCCTTGATCTGCTCCTTAGTTTCTCCCGTGAGAGTAGGCTGGACGACGTGATCGCCGCCAAGCGCACAAGCACAAGTCCATTCTTCGCCTCGCTCCACACAGCGCCCTCCCCAGTCGCTCTCGACTCGCATCGCTGCTCGCCTGCTCTGCCACCAAGCGTGTCCGGAGTCGTCGATCAAGCAAGCGTTCAAGCGTCTGCACAAGCTACTGTCGCGGACCAAGTGCTGAAGATGGCGTCGTTTGCAAGAGACGCTGCACGTACCAACCAAGTCAAGCTTCACCCCCTCGCACCATGTCGTGAGGCCGAAGTCGTGAAGAATTAGCAGCAGCAACAACAGCAGCGGCAACGTGACCGCGCCTTTTGTGTGCGGTCAGTGGGTAGCGGCAGATGAGTGGTCCGTCGTGGCTTGAACCACGACGGCACAGTGACTCTGACACGCATCCACGCCGAGCAGTGCGAGGACTAGGATGACTAGAACGCACTTGTAGGCACGTTCAGGATGAAGTGGTTAACAGACTGAACGACGACGGCAAGCCGAGGCGCTGCATCACGTGGTACAGGTCCATGGCGCCAGTGAAGAGCACAACGACGCGGATCACAGGCGCACTCGACGACGACGACGACGCGGATCCTGCTGGCGCACCACTGCTGCTGCTGGTGCTGCTACTCGGACCAGAACGGAGCTGGAGCTTCGTCGGTACTGTCACGAACCACTTGTGGAAGCACGGGAGACTCGCCAAGTGGTCGCGAAAGTACTCGTGGAGGAACCAGCTGAGGCGCTGCGAGAGCCACTGCACGTCGTTCTCTGCCAGGCAGCAGCAGAGTGAGCACGAGAGCACGAGAGCACGAAGCATTGTCGGAGAACTACAATGAGGACCTCGACTGTCAGTCACAGTCTCAAGTACAAACTCTAGCTCAAGGTCTAGCTCTAGGTCTAGCACAAGCACAAGCTCCTAAGACCCTGGCTCAACACATTGCATCACTTGTTCATGCTCGTACCTTTGGCGCCGCTGCGGCACGTGAGGTCGACGTACACAAAGCACTCGGCGCCGCGCTCGAGGTACTTGAGTTCGTGGAGCGTCGCGGCCGCTGCACGTACCAACCGCATCGTACACCACAGGAGCCTCAGTTAGTCCATCCGTCAGTCTGTTCGCTTGTCGGTCAGTCTGCTGGCTTGTCAGTCTGGCACTCCCAGAGCCAGCAGCAGCACTATCAGCCACACTGGCAAAGCCAGTAGCACCCTCAATGACAAGCGCTGCGTACAGTCAGCGTCGCTGTTGTACGTCACGTGCGCCGTTGCGTGGGACGAGAAGCGCGAGCCAACGTCCAACTTCACGACGTAGTCGCCACGTGTACTGGAGCAGAGACACCAACGCCGCACGAAACATCCATACGCTCGCGACGCTCAAGATGAACGGCGAAGCGCGTCGGCCAAGTCGTCTGCAGCGAGCGCAGAGAGCTTGAAGAAGACAGGTGAGTTGGGCTGTGCCTTCGGGTGCAGCCCGTGGGTAGTGGCGACTAGCTTAGGAGTGACTACAGGTTTGACCGAGGGCAGTCTGTAGGGCACGAGGCAGTCGACACGCATCCACGTGGACGGTGCCGAGACAGAGCGCTGATCTGTCGGCACTATCGAAGTACACACTTTGCCACGCTGCCGTTCGTCTCGACTCGACTTGCTTCATCGACCGCGACTCGCGCCTCCTGCGACTGCAGGAGCTGCTGGAGCTACGTCACTTGCGGACGCGACTGAGCTGGAGCTCTTGGTGCGCACAACTGACGTGCGTCGCCTCGGTGGCTGCGGCTGCACGCGAGGCAGCAGACTGAAGACGTTCCAGCCTTCGAGTACGCACGTGAGACCACTCGTGCCAGCTTCTGCGCGCACGACACTCACGCCGAGCAAGTGCTTTGCGCACATGTCGTACAGCTCCAAGAGCTCGCTCTCAGCACTGTCTTCACGCTTTGCTTCGCTGCTCGGGTCTCGCGTATCCACGCCGCTTCGCGCTGTCCCGAGCTCGTATCGCGACGTCAACGACGACGCTGCGGTGCTCATCGTTGCGCTCGCTAGTGGACGCACGTGCGCCTCGGACGTTGACACGGGCGTCGCAAACGGGAACGACGCTGCGATCGAGTGCTCGAGGTCGTCCGCTCCAAGCGCCGACGACCGCGACGACGCGCGCGAGAGCATCGGACGGCTGCCAGCAGTGCTGCTGCTACTGCTCGCTGTCGAGCTCTGTGGTGCATGGAACTCGGCTCGGAACGCGTCGCAGCCGCTCTTCCACTCGGACGCAAGACTCCCTGGCGTCGTGACGATGTGCTTGACGCGCTTGAAGAGCGCAGGCGAGAGCGCGCTCGCGAGCCAGCGGTTCCCGAGCACGGCATCACTCAGACTCGAGAACGACACGCACGCGCTGACTTCGTGCGAGCCACCAAGGACGCTTGCGAGCGTCTCGAGCCACGATCGAATGCTGTCGCGTCTGTGTGGCTCTTGAGCACCAGTAGCTTCCTGCTGCTCGTGGTCGCTTGTCGGAGAGCGACGAGGCAGTGCTGATTCATTCGACGCACTGCGCTTGCTCGGCGATTGCTGCTGCTGCTCGGACTCGCGCTGCTTCTGCTGTCGCTCGGCTGCAAGGAACGCAGCTTCGTTAGCTTCATCTGTAGTCTCGACACCAAGGCGCTCTGCGAGCTGCGCGAGGATCTGCGACCACGCTAGCCGATTCAGTCGAGCGTCCAGCTGCGCTCGACACGCCCACTGCGCACCGACGTCGAGGCGCTTGCTCGTCAAGAGCTCTTCAAGCGAGTGACTCGCGAGGACACGCAGCGAGAGGCGCTGGAGCAAGTGGTCGAACTGCATCGACGACGGCAAGCCGAGGCGCTGCATCACGTGGTACAGGTCCATGGCGCCAGTGAAGAGCACAACGACGCGGATCACAGGCGCACTCGACGACGACGACGACGCGGATCCTGCTGGCGCACCACTGCTGCTGCTGGTGCTGCTACTCGGACCAGAACGGAGCTGGAGCTTCGTCGGTACTGTCACGAACCACTTGTGGAAGCACGGGAGACTCGCCAAGTGGTCGCGAAAGTACTCGTGGAGGAACCAGCTGAGGCGCTGCGAGAGCCACTGCACGTCGTTCTCTGCCAGGCAGCAGCAGAGTGAGCACGAGAGCACGAGAGCACGAAGCATTGTCGGAGAACTACAATGAGGACCTCGACTGTCAGTCACAGTCTCAAGTACAAACTCTAGCTCAAGGTCTAGCTCTAGGTCTAGCACAAGCACAAGCTCCTAAGACCCTGGCTCAACACATTGCATCACTTGTTCATGCTCGTACCTTTGGCGCCGCTGCGGCACGTGAGGTCGACGTACACAAAGCACTCGGCGCCGCGCTCGAGGTACTTGAGTTCGTGGAGCGTCGCGGCCGCTGCACGTACCAACCGCATCGTACACCACAGGAGCCTCAGTTAGTCCATCCGTCAGTCTGTTCGCTTGTCGGTCAGTCTGCTGGCTTGTCAGTCTGGCACTCCCAGAGCCAGCAGCAGCACTATCAGCCACACTGGCAAAGCCAGTAGCACCCTCAATGACAAGCGCTGCGTACAGTCAGCGTCGCTGTTGTACGTCACGTGCGCCGTTGCGTGGGACGAGAAGCGCGAGCCAACGTCCAACTTCACGACGTAGTCGCCGCGCTCGCGCAGTGGCTCCGACAGGAGGCAGCTCGCGCGGAGGAGTCCCGTGCGCGCGACGTCGCGGATGTGAGCGAAGACCCACGCAGTCGTGCGCTGCCAGCGACGCAGCGTCGTGAACATCGTGAGGTGGCACCGCCTGAACCAGTGGCGCCAGCGCTGTGAGCACACGAGTGTGAGCTCTGGTGCGATCGTGGTATGACAACTGCACCGGTAGCGTCAAAAGACACACAAGAGCATGCGCCGCACCGTTGTGCTTGTAGGCGTCCAGGACGAGAGCACGAGGCTCCGGAATGCAGGCTTGCAGATCATCGGCTCGACTTCGAGTTGCGGGTTCGTGAACACGAGCGCCGACGTCTGGCGATAGCCAAAGAGCCGCAGCGAGCGCTTCCGACTTAGGACCGACTTGAGGCACCGAGCAAGCTGGCGCTGGCGCTCGAGCGTCTCGCAGAGCTCAGTGAATGGCAGGACGTAGCCGCAGTCGGCAAAGAGGTAGTGCGCGGCAGACAGCGGCACACTGCCGTCTGCGTCAGCGTATGCGTCAAAGAGCTCGCTGAGCCGCCTCGTTCGAGTGAGCGCGCTCCACTCGACTGTGATCTGCAGCGCGCGCAAGTCGTGCTCGAGCGGCGTCGCAGCTTCGATGGCTTCGCGGTAGAGCATGAAGCCTGCGAGCGAGAGACGTCCGTACGCGTCCGTGTCATACAAGTCGCTCATGTACATCTGCCACACCTCTGGGTGGTCTGTGAATGCGTGGATGTCTGGCCGCGCGTGCGTTTGCTCGAGCGCTGCGAGGTACTCGAGGAACTCGCTGTAGCTCCACGCGCCGTCAGCGTCAGCGTCAAAGCGCGCAAACACGACCTCGCACATCTCGCGACCGAGC
Organism: Pythium guiyangense; assembly: GCA_003730235.1. NCBI lineage: Eukaryota > Oomycota > Peronosporomycetes > Pythiales > Pythiaceae > Pythium > Pythium guiyangense. The sequence goes on along the minus strand of QXDM01000079.1, from coordinate 378,644 downwards.
GCCGAGAGTGACCACTCAATGCGCTCAGCGTCTGGTGGATCAAAGTCAAAGCTCAGAGCTTTGTCGCGTGCCTGTTGTGCGCTCGAGAGCGGCATGCGCCGACATCGAAAGAGCCGACTGTGGATCGTCGTCGATGGGAAGTCGGGCGGCAGCGGCTCGAGGAAGTAGCTCGCGTCGTAGCCGCTCGCGACAGCGCCTGCGTCGCGCAACGAGTTGGCAACGCCGCGCAACTTGCTGCGCACTTCGCGTTTGTGCTCTTCGAGCGCTGTGCGGTTTGCTGCGCGCGTGTGTCGCTCGTCGAGCGCATCGACGTCGAGCTCCATCGTTGCAACGAGCAGCAGTAGTGTTGCAGTCGCTGGTGTGGATGTCACGTCATGTGTGGTCTCTTGGTTGAACTCAACAGACTATACTGAATGCAAGTGAAAGGGTCCAGATACCCTCGCTTTCGTCACTATTGCTATTGTTTGCCTATCAAATGTATCGGACCGCGTGTATCGAGAGGGGACTTTCGAACATTCCCCACGCACTCAAAGGTAGCAGCTCAAGCAGGAGAGATGGCGACACCGACGACGAGCTCAGCGACGCTGTTCAACGCGCTCGCGTGGATCGACGCAAAGAAGAACGACGCACAGGTCGACACGGAGAACGTCGAAGTCGGCGTGCAGTGTCTGAGGTGCGTGCGTGCGTGTGTGCGATCGTCGCGCTGTCACTGCGTCATGTGGTCTTTGTGTCGGCTGTTCTCGCCGACGTGGCGCATGCACAATGAGCGAAAGAGGCGATAGAAGCTGCATGCAGCGACTAACACGCGTGTGTATACGCTTATGAACGCATAGCGAGGCGTTCGGTCTCAACGTGCACGACGAGCAGCTCAAGCGCACGTACGCGCTCAACGGCGCCGCGACGTTCGAAGACATCTTTGCTGCTGGCTTGAAGGCGCTCAACATCGAGCTTGGCGCGACTGTGCGTGCTGCGCTTGCTGCGCTTGCATTCGCTCCTTGCACGTGTTGCTGCAAGTCAGTCTCACACACTCTATGGCTCTCTTTCGCTGCAGTCGTCGCCGCTGGACTTCATTGACGAGGACCCGGTCGTGAAGAAGAGTACGTCGTGCGCTGTGTGACTGACCAACTGCGCACTCAAGCACTCACGTGCACACTCTCCTGCGCGTGCCTTTGATCGTGCAATAGACCCCGACTTGTGGAAGAAGTGGGTCGCGAAGCTCGAGGAGAAGAACTTCTTCAACGGCGCGCCAGTCGGTTCGGACGAGCACACGAACCGCACGAAGAAGGCACTCGGGAAGTTCAAAGAGAAGTTTGGCGACGCGAAGAAGCCAGCAGCGGTGCGTTCCGATCGCTTCCTGTCTAAAGCCTGCAGGTGCTCTCGGACTTACGCAGTTGCAACACTGTCGAATGGCTCAGCCGACGCTGTCAAAAGCCGAGAAAGAGGCGAACGCCGAGACCGCAAAGGGCAAAGGCAACGCGGCACTGAGCGCAGGCGACTACGCGCAGGCTGCGACGCACTACCGCGAAGCGCTCGTGCTCTCGCCGGACGGTCCGAACTCGCACATCTACCACTCGAATCTCGCTGCGGCGCTCACGTACTTGGGCAAGTACAACGACGTGATCGACCACGCGGAGCAGTCGATCGCGCTCAAGCCTGCGTACGTGAAGGCGTACTCGCGCATGGGTCACGCGTACGTGCAGCTCAAGGACTTTGACGGCGCCGAGGACGCGTTCCGCCGCGGCTTGGAGGTCGACAGCGCGAACGCTGCGTGCAAAGACGGCTTGGCCGAGGTCGAGCGCAAGCGCCGGCAGGTCCAGGCGTCATCGGCGGCTGCTGCGCCGTCTGCACCAGCGGGTGGTGCCGGCGGCATGCCGGACCTGAGCGGCCTCGCGAGCATGTTCGGCGGTGGCGGTGGTGGCGGCGGTCTCGCTGACCTCATGAGCAACCCGGCGCTGCAGGAAATGGCCGCGAGCATGATGCAGAACCCGGCGATGATGCAGATGTACGTTGAGCGGTCTTGTGAACTGACAATGGCTGTGAGTGTGCGAGTGAGACTGACGGACGCGCTGCTTGATTTGACGGCTGCAGGGCCCAAAACATGATGCAGAACCCCGAGATGCTGAACAACATGATGAGCGGCATGGGCGGCGGCGCTGGCGCTGGCGGTGCGCCATCGGGCATGCCGGATATGAGCCGCCTCATGAACAGCCCGCAGCTCGCAGCCGCGCGCTCGGACCCGGACTTGCGCGACTTTTTCAATGACGTCGACACGCAAGGGCCGTCGGCTGCGATGCGCCACATGTCGAACCCGAAGGTGTCGCAGCTGCTCCAGAGCGTCATGGCTGGCATGCAGTAGAGAGCGACGAAGGAGGACAAGGAGCGTCGACAGACACGTGAATAGCATCGCAGGAGGCACTATTGTCAAACTGAAGACCATGGGGTGCTATTTACGAATCACAGGGTGGGGTACTACTCGTCGTCGTCCCTGTTCGCAGTGCGCCTAGTTCTTCGTGAACGACTCGGCGCGCTCGAGGAACGCGAGGTACTCGCGCTGCTCCTTCAGGTCAGCAAACTGCGTGATGAACTGCGCGAGCTCGTCGTCGATCTTGCGCTCGGCGAGGTAGTCGTAGAACTTCTCCTGCAGGTCGAGCTCGAGGTCGGCAAAGTTCGGACCAAAGTACGCGCTGTCGCGCTCGGCGTCGGCCGAGAAGTCGCTCAGGAACCGCACGCGCTCGACCGTGAGGTTGCTGCTCGCGACGCACTCGAACTGCAGACCCTCGTTCTCGCGCGTGATGTCGGCGACGAAGCGGATGCCTGGGAGCTCGTCCTCTTCGTCGTCCTCGTCCTCGTTCGCGTCGTCCTCGGCGTAGCTGGCCTCGTCGTCCTCGTCAAAGTCCTCGTCACCCGCCCTCAAAGTCCTCTTCGAGCTCCACGACGTCCTGCGCGTCGAACTTGACGCGGATCGCGTCGCTGCCAACCTGGCCCGTGAGCACGACCTCCATGCTGCCAGGCGTCTCCGTGAGCGTGAAGAGCTTGTTCATCTTGGCGTGGAGCTCCTCGAGCTCTTCGCCCTCAAAGCAGTTGCCCTTCTCTTCCTCGATCTCGCGCTACATACACGCGAATCGACGCACATATGATCACACGAGCGTCAGTCGCTGCCAAGAAGAGTGATGCACGAGCTCGTCGACGCTCGGTCACATGCACAAACAGACACTTTGACACACACACATACATACCTGCAGGAGCGACGTGAGCGACGACTTGGTGCGCGTCTGCATCGACGCACAGAGCGCTGGCGCAGCGGTCTTGCGCGCAGCGAGCGCAGTGGCGCCGACAACAGTCGCGCGCTTGGCGAGCGTCACAGACGCGGCGCGAGCAACGGCACGAGCGAGCATAGTGAAGATGGTGATTGAGATCTCTGGTCAGCGCTTGATGAGCGAGCGTGTGTCTGTCGAATGCGCTGCAACCAAGCAGTTCAAGCTCGCAATAACTGTCGTGCGTGTGGTCCACTCAGTTTTCTCGAATCTTGATCGGTATACAGAAAGCAAGATCTCAATGATACTTGAATATCTTGCTTGCAGTATACATCAAGACAAGTCCTGTCAAGCACTTGATCAAGTTGGCTCGGCAACACAACACAAGTTGGAGCTCCTCAATGGCACGCGTCTGGCACGCGTGAAGCAGCAAGCAGCTCAAAGCTGTCTCCTCGACCGATGTGTGCACGACTGCGTGTATATGACTGTGTATGTGTGTGTGAGCATCACCAAACGACCGACAGGATGGCGAGGATTACACAAGTGCTTCTCGACTGGAAACCCAAGTATCCCAACAACAACAACTGCTGCGTCTCTGGTCGACTGCACGGCGCTCGCTCCGCAGAGCAGACGCTGAAGCGCAACCGTCTTGTGCTCTGCTACGTTTGTACGTTTGTACGTGCGAGCGCGCAGTGTGGTCGACCGTCTCGTGGAGACGCGCGTGTGTGGGATGATAGGAATGTCGCCTCTTGCTGAAAGGCTGAGGGAACGAGCTGTGAGGGCACAGGCCGCTTCTAGATAGCACAGAGGCACAGACGCCATGCGCGTGCGATGCACTTGTTGCATGTGCATGTGCGTATGGGAGTGTGTGTATGTTGCATGTACAGGCGTTGGCCGCCAGTGTGAGAGAAGAGTGATGAAAGGCGAAGCTGAGCCATCCTGTCGTGTCCGTCGTCTCGCTGCATGCATGAGTCTGTGACTAACGAACTAACTGACCGACGCCGTGGCGCTCGCTCCGAGCAGTGCGATCTCGTACAGACGACTAACTGATCGACGCCGTGGCGCTCGCTCCGAGCAGTGCGATCTCGTAAAGATAGACTGCTTGGACGCCACTGCGCGCGTCTTCATCGCTCTCCGAGTCGAGTGGAAGGAATGCTGCAGTGTCGAGTGCGCGCGCCGTCATTCCCCAGCGTGCGAGCAGCGGCGCGATCGTGTGTGCGATGCTGCGAATGAAGACGACAAGAGCAGCAGCAATGAGCGAGTGCAGATGCATGGACCGCCGTGGCTGTGACTGATAGATAGAGACAGACGGACCTCCGGAGCTGGTACGTCACGTAGAGCCTGCACTGCGGTCGACAGCGAAAGATGAGCGCGACAGTCGCAAAGACGTTCTCAAAGTCTACCCGATCATCCGTCCGTCCGACAGTTCGTCCATCCGTTCGTCAGTGCGTCCATGCATCAGTCATGAGCGTAGAGAGCGACAGCAGTTGTACCTTGCGAGCTGTAGAAAGAGTCGGCGGCTAGCAGCACATCGACCGTCGCAAAGATCGCGAGCTGCGACTCCGTGACAGTGGAGACGCGACCCCCAATCGAGCACCATGAACTGCGCGACGTGGCCGATGCGGTTGAGCTCGATGTTGGCGCAGACGTTGCGCTCAATGTCAACAGCGTCGGATCGGTCTGTCAAGTACACCTACAGAGCATCCGCACGGTTAGTCTAATAGCCTGAAGATGTGCGACTGATGGCATGAACGCACAGCTTTCGGGTCGCCGCTGACTGCTGCGAGGATGCCCGGCAAGCCAGTGCCGCAGCCGAGCTCCATCACGACGTTGCCGCGAATGAGCGTTGACGCGTGGTGCGCGACAAAGTGCGCGAGCACCGTCGCGCACGGCCAGATGAAGAGTCCGTAGTGCGCCGTGTCGTCGAGACCAGCCGTGTCTTGGAGCTCGCAGATGCGCTCGACCATGCACACGCGCGCGATGCGCTCTTGTGTTGCATGCACTGCGTCAGTGGCGACACGCTGTCGCTTCGCCGTGCGTAGATCGCTGCTGCTGCTGCTGCTGCTGTTGAACGCATTGCGCAGCGTGTGCGACTCGCCATCCTCTGGAGCTCGTGGTCGCAATGGGAAGCAGAGCTCGCGCATGGTGAGTGGAAATTGTACCACAACGACTCTATTATCTATTCATCAAGCAACGTCTGCGCCAGCAGCTCCAGCACCGCATCGTCAGCGGATCCGAGGGCTGCGATCGCTTCTCGCAGTGCGTTGACGTCGCTTTGCATCCACGCGCCGATTGCCGAAGTCACTGTGGTGTGTGCAAGCGACAGCTCGCTCACGCACTCGGTCGACGCCTTGGGATCATCAACAGGACCATCGTCTGCGTCCCAGTCGTCCCAACTCGACGCTGCCTCCGACGTGCTCGCTTGTGTCGTGCTGGCAGCAGTAGCGAGCAGCGCGTGCGCTCGAACGACACACTCGCAAGACTGACGCTGCAGAGCCGCTCCAGATGTTTGCGAGTGCTTCCAAGCACGCAGACAGATCGTCAGCACCTGGGCGAGTGATGCGTCGGAGACGCGTCCTCGACTGTTCTCGCTCAAGAACGTCGCGTCAAGTTGCGTGAGCAGCAGCGTGAGCTCAGTCGCGCAGTGGACGACGCTATCTGGGACGCACTGCAAGAGGCAGTCAAGAGGCATCAGGAGACTCGACTGCGCGTCGCGCTGACTGACTGTGATCCAGCGAAACATGTCGTCGGTCGCGAGCCACGCGAGTGCAGCGCGCTCAACCACGCGCCAGCACATGGTCCAGCGCTCAGTACTTTGCGCGTCATGTTCACAAGCGTTCGCCTTTGCGATCGCGCGCAGCCTGGCTGCAGTGGCCGGGAGCATGCGCACGAGCGCAATGCTCAGCTGTCGATCCAGCGACGCGTCGCTGTGCACGTGGCAGTCGCTCGCGAGATCCTCGAGCTGGAAGTGAGGCGGCAAGTGGCTGAGAACAACCATGAGGCTGCGCTCGAGCAGCTCCAGCGCAGTTGCGAGTCGCTTCGGTGCGTGAATGTGGCTCAGGAACGCAATGAGCTGCGCTTCAGCTCGGACAACTGTCGCCTCTGCATCTTGATCGGTCTGTTCTGCTGATGCTATTGGCGGCAGTGCGTCGCTCACAAAGCTCCAGACTGCTTCCGAGCCGTCGTCGATCACCTTCGAGAGCTTGTCACTGGCGCTGGCAAGGCGCTTTGCATCGATGGACTGTGTGAGGAGCGCGAGGTGCAGCAGCGCCGACTTGGTGCATGTCCAGCGCCACGTCTCACTCGCGAGCGTGTACGCACTTGCAAAGTGGTGGGTCCAGAGACTCAGGCGCACGAGTCCAGGGAGCACTTGCCGCGAGATCCGACGGAGCTCAAACTGGTTCGAAGCAAACGCGAGGTGCGTCTGGTGGAACCACCCGCCAAGTACGCGGTGCCACGTCGCGCGTCGAGATGCGCTCGCTGCCTCGGTCTTTGTGAACATGAGACGATCCAGTGCGTCGATCAAGCAGCAAGACGACTGCGTCGCGTGATCAATTCGTTGGTCCGACGATCTATGGGACGCGAGCTTCTGCAGCTCTGCGAGCTCGTCTTCGTCGATTGCCCACGTCGCTGCTGGTGCGTTCAAGATTGCCCACTGGTCCTCACTTGGGAATGATGCTCGGTCATCTTTTGCACTGGCGCCGCGGCTGCGGCTCTCGTCGCCACTCATGTGGAGCACATTCGTGCCGAACTGGAAGAAGAGCAGGTCGGTCCCGAGCACGTTCACGAGCGTCTCGATGCTCAAAAGCCGCCCCTCTGCTCGCTGCCAGCAGAGGTCGCTTGCTGCGCTCTCAAACTCGCTCAAGCTCAGCATCATCGCCAGGAGCAGCTCGAGCGCTGCTGTGTCCGAGGTGCGGTCGTCCAAACCAGAGGCAGATCGGTTCGCGACCGCTTGGCTCAGACGCGCGAGCGCCAGGACGACTGCGCTACTCTTCTGCCGCACGCTCGAAGCGATGTGCGTGACGTACCGCTCGAGCGTCGGGAAGACGAACTTCCAGTGTCTGAGCAAGAAGCGCGCTGGGAGCGACGGCGTGAGCTTCGCAAGCACGTCGAGGAGTCCTTCGGCCTCAGACGCTTCGAGCAGCTCCGCGTCGACTGCGCTGTCGGTCTCTTTCATGCGGTTCAGCTTGCTCACGACTTCTTGGAAGGTCAGCAGCCGCGTCGGCTCGTCGCACAGATCGACGTAGTGCTTGAGGCACTGCGCTGCGTTCGTGCGCACCGACACTTGGTCGTGCCGTAAGCACTGGTACAGCACCGCCTTCAGCGTCTGCACGAGCGCGCGCGGGAGCCGAGCGACGCGCGCGTGGCGGCTCCCAAAGCGAAACATGACGCCGGTGTCAGCGCTCGCAAAGCCGCCTTGGATGTCAGTAGCAACACGCGATGCTGCGCTTGAGTCGGTCTTAGCGCCGCTGCGGTCCTGCGCGTTCGGCACACGCTTCTCGACTCTAATGGCCTTGAGCATGAGCGAGAGCGTAAGAAGTGCCCCGTCGCGTTCGCTCCAGCACGCTTGCTCGAGCTTGTCGTGGCTGATGCGCTCCGTGCCGGCAGCGACACGAAGGAGTCGGTCGCAGAACCAGTCGATTGCTTCGATCGACGGCAGCTCGAGCGCAAACGCTGCAGCACGACGCGCGCAGTCTTTGCGGATCGCAGACCAGACGTCTGTCGCGCCGAGGAGCAGCACATCAGTGCAGCGCTGGAAGAGTGCAAAGCTCGACGAGCCTTCGAGGAGCGGAACTCTCGCTGCTCGGCTCACGAGCGTCTTTGTCAGCGCGATGCGCACGAGCTCAAATGCGAACTGGAGTGCGTCTCGGCGCAGACCTGGCTCTTGCAGCGCAGCGAGGACGCGATAGAGCGCTGTCAGTGCATCTGGACTCCACTCTGACTGAAGCAGTAGCCTGCAGATAGCGTATACCAGAGATCAAACAAGCGCGGGCGTTAGATGCATTCGCAAGTGAGACGCAACGTAGTCTCATAACACACACGTACGTTTGGAGCTTCGTGAGGTGTCCTTTGAGCTCGGCGCCAGGCGCGTTGCTGCCGCTCCAGTGTGCACACCAAGCAAAGCACTTGACGTCGCTCTTCACAACGTCTGCGGTGGACTCTGGCGCTTTTAAGAACGACCGCAGCACGACGTAGAGCAAGAGCTCTTCGAGCATGCACAACAAGCCACGGGAATCAGTGCTTGGATCGGACACAAGAACTGGTGGCTTTGTCGCTAGCAGCAGAACGAGTCGATCGCTTGCGCTGAGGTACGCCAGCGACGAGCACGCAGCGCACTCCGTATCTTCGTCTTGCGCATGCAGCAGAGCCGTCGCTGCGTCCACTGCAGTCTCCATATTGCTGCAGCTGCTTCCAGTTTGTCTCGAGCTTGCTTGCTTGGCGCTTCACCTTGTGTTCGTGTCTGTTAAAGATCATCACCTCTTGCACTTGCAAAATATAGTAAAAAAAATCCCTAGTATAGTCGACAATCATGGAGATTCATCTATTTTAGAGCAACTTTCGAACAATCAAACAAATAAAAACAAACAAACAAACAAACAAATATTTAATATTACGATTTGAGCAAAAGTTCGCCAACTGGACGGCCACATCTTGTGCTACATCGACGCCAGCACGCCGCAATACATACTACAATAGCGAGGGTGCGTCGGGAGCTCATCTGGCCACGACCACGACCACAGCCAACTAGACAACCAGACAACCAGTCGCGCATCCATGACACGCAACAAAAGCAACAAACAAGACGTCAGTCGTCCGTCCGAGTACATACTATCGAAGTGGGTTTTAATACAACGCAGCCGGAAAGTCGCCAACCCAACACGCGCAGCGCAACACAATGCAAGACAAACGCCATTTGCACCATTTACACCACACACGGCACCACATTTGTGTGTTGTGCATTGTGCGTATCGGTTTGCGTTGCGCGTATTGCGTATTGCGTATTGCGTGCCTTGCCGCGACGTTATGAACGTACTGCGTTTTGCGCACAAACAAGATGTTGTGCGCGTGGTAAGTGTGTGTGCATTTTGTGCAACTGTATACAAGTGTGCGTGGAAATTATATAGTTGCGTGCAAATTGTGTGCGTTTGTTTGTTTGTATATCGGCATGCTTGTTTGTTTGTTCGTATGCTTGTTTGTTTGTTGGCATGCTTGTTTGTTTGTTTGAATGTATGTGCAAAGACAAAGGACACCGACATACGAACTGACAAAAGGCAACGAAAGAACAAGCAAGCAAGCAAACACACACAAGCACACACACACAAACAAACAAACATACAACCATAAAGAATAGAGCGCGCACAGCGGCACACGGCAACAAGCGCGATAGCTATGGTGCAAGCACAATCGCGGCACGGCAGCGGCAGCGAGAGCGGCGCGGAAGAAGAAGAACGACCACGATGGGACTCGAACCCACAACCCCCTGATTAGAAGTCAGATGCGCTATCCATTGCGCCACGCGGTCAGTGAACTCCGCTCACTCCGACCACTACCCACGCAAACTAAACACTCGCACAACACACACGCAACAACACAAACACAAACACAAACACACACACATACAACACTACTACTCACACAATACACACAACAATTCACACACATACACGCAATACGCAACACACACAACACACAACACACACAACACACAACACACAAAACACACACCTCGCCACACACACAATACTCTCTGCATGCATACCACCCCACCGCGACCGCACATCGCCTCTGCCGAACCGACCCGACCACAACGACACCTCCCACACACGCACATATGGTGACGTAGTGACATACATAGTGTCCGCGCACACGCTTGACTACCTTGTACATTGTCATCGCGTCATGTGGCATTTGCCATATGCCATGCGTCGACGCCAGTACGCCGCAATACATACTACAATAGCGAGGGTGCGTCGGGAGCTCATCTGGCCACGACCACGACCACAGCCAACTAGACAACCAGACAACCAGTCGCGCATCCATGACACGCAACAAAAGCAACAAACAAGACGTCAGTCGTCCGTCCGAGTACATACTATCGAAGTGGGTTTTAATACAACGCAGCCGGAAAGTCGCCAACCCAACACGCGCAGCGCAACACAATGCAAGACAAACGCCATTTGCACCATTTACACCACACACGGCACCACATTTGTGTGTTGTGCATTGTGCGTATCGGTTTGCGTTGCGCGTATTGCGTATTGCGTATTGCGTGCCTTGCCGCGACGTTATGAACGTACTGCGTTTGCGCACAAACAAGATGTTGTGCGCGTGGTAAGTGTGTGTGCATTTTGTGCAACTGTATACAAGTGTGCGTGGAAATTATATAGTTGCGTGCAAATTGTGTGCGTTTGTTTGTTTGTATATCGGCATGCTTGTTTGTTTGTTCGTATGCTTGTTTGTTTGTTGGCATGCTTGTTTGTTTGTTTGAATGTATGTGCAAAGACAAAGGACACCGACATACGAACTGACAAAAGGCAACGAAAGAACAAGCAAGCAAGCAAACACACACAAACACACACACACAAACAAACAAACATACAACCATAAAGAATAGAGCGCGCACAGCGGCACACGGCAACAAGCGCGATAGCTATGGTGCAAGCACAATCGCGGCACGGCAGCGGCAGCGAGAGCGGCGCGGAAGAAGAAGAACGACCACGATGGGACTCGAACCCACAACCCCCTGATTAGAAGTCAGATGCGCTATCCATTGCGCCACGCGGTCAGTGAACTCCGCTCACTCCGACCACTACCCACGCAAACTAAACACTCGCACAACACACACGCAACAACACAAACACAAACACAAACACACACACATACAACACTACTACTCACACAATACACACAACAATTCACACACATACACGCAATACGCAACACACACAACACACAACACACACAACACACAACACACAAAACACACACCTCGCCACACACACAATACTCTCTGCATGCATACCACCCCCACCGCGACCGCACATCGCCTCTGCCGAACCGACCCGACCACAACGACACCTCCCACACACGCACATATGGTGACGTAGTGACATACATAGTGTCCGCGCACACGCTTGACTACCTTGTACATTGTCATCGCGTCATGTGGCATTTGCCATATGCCATGCGTCGACGCCAGTACGCCGCAATACATACTACAATAGCGAGGGTGCGTCGGGAGCTCATCTGGCCACGACCACGACCACAGCCAACTAGACAACCAGACAACCAGTCGCGCATCCATGACACGCAACAAAAGCAACAAACAAGACGTCAGTCGTCCGTCCGAGTACATACTATCGAAGTGGGTTTTAATACAACGCAGCCGGAAAGTCGCCAACCCAACACGCGCAGCGCAACACAATGCAAGACAAACGCCATTTGCACCATTTACACCACACACGGCACCACATTTGTGTGTTGTGCATTGTGCGTATCGGTTTGCGTTGCGCGTATTGCGTATTGCGTATTGCGTGCCTTGCCGCGACGTTATGAACGTACTGCGTTTGCGCACAAACAAGATGTTGTGCGCGTGGTAAGTGTGTGTGCATTTTGTGCAACTGTATACAAGTGTGCGTGGAAATTATATAGTTGCGTGCAAATTGTGTGCGTTTGTTTGTTTGTATATCGGCATGCTTGTTTGTTTGTTCGTATGCTTGTTTGTTTGTTGGCATGCTTGTTTGTTTGTTTGAATGTATGTGCAAAGACAAAGGACACCGACATACGAACTGACAAAAGGCAACGAAAGAACAAGCAAGCAAGCAAACACACACAAACACACACACACAAACAAACAAACATACAACCATAAAGAATAGAGCGCGCACAGCGGCACACGGCAACAAGCGCGATAGCTATGGTGCAAGCACAATCGCGGCACGGCAGCGGCAGCGAGAGCGGCGCGGAAGAAGAAGAACGACCACGATGGGACTCGAACCCACAACCCCCTGATTAGAAGTCAGATGCGCTATCCATTGCGCCACGCGGTCAGTGAACTCCGCTCACTCCGACCACTACCCACGCAAACTAAACACTCGCACAACACACACGCAACAACACAAACACAAACACAAACACACACACATACAACACTACTACTCACACAATACACACAACAATTCACACACATACACGCAATACGCAACACACACAACACACAACACACACAACACACAACACACAAAACACACACCTCGCCACACACACAATACTCTCTGCATGCATACCACCCCACCGCGACCGCACATCGCCTCTGCCGAACCGACCCGACCACAACGACACCTCCCACACACGCACATATGGTGACGTAGTGACATACATAGTGTCCGCGCACACGCTTGACTACCTTGTACATTGTCATCGCGTCATGTGGCATTTGCCATATGCCATGCGTCGACGCCAGTACGCCGCAATACATACTACAATAGCGAGGGTGCGTCGGGAGCTCATCTGGCCACGACCACGACCACAGCCAACTAGACAACCAGACAACCAGTCGCGCATCCATGACACGCAACAAAAGCAACAAACAAGACGTCAGTCGTCCGTCCGAGTACATACTATCGAAGTGGGTTTTAATACAACGCAGCCGGAAAGTCGCCAACCCAACACGCGCAGCGCAACACAATGCAAGACAAACGCCATTTGCACCATTTACACCACACACGGCACCACATTTGTGTGTTGTGCATTGTGCGTATCGGTTTGCGTTGCGCGTATTGCGTATTGCGTATTGCGTGCCTTGCCGCGACGTTATGAACGTACTGCGTTTGCGCACAAACAAGATGTTGTGCGCGTGGTAAGTGTGTGTGCATTTTGTGCAACTGTATACAAGTGTGCGTGGAAATTATATAGTTGCGTGCAAATTGTGTGCGTTTGTTTGTTTGTATATCGGCATGCTTGTTTGTTTGTTCGTATGCTTGTTTGTTTGTTGGCATGCTTGTTTGTTTGTTTGAATGTATGTGCAAAGACAAAGGACACCGACATACGAACTGACAAAAGGCAACGAAAGAACAAGCAAGCAAGCAAACACACACAAACACACACACACAAACAAACAAACATACAACCATAAAGAATAGAGCGCGCACAGCGGCACACGGCAACAAGCGCGATAGCTATGGTGCAAGCACAATCGCGGCACGGCAGCGGCAGCGAGAGCGGCGCGGAAGAAGAAGAACGACCACGATGGGACTCGAACCCACAACCCCCTGATTAGAAGTCAGATGCGCTATCCATTGCGCCACGCGGTCAGTGAACTCCGCTCACTCCGACCACTACCCACGCAAACTAAACACTCGCACAACACACACGCAACAACACAAACACAAACACAAACACACACACATACAACACTACTACTCACACAATACACACAACAATTCACACACATACACGCAATACGCAACACACACAACACACAACACACACAACACACAACACACAAAACACACACCTCGCCACACACACAATACTCTCTGCATGCATACCACCCCACCGCGACCGCACATCGCCTCTGCCGAACCGACCCGACCACAACGACACCTCCCACACACGCACATATGGTGACGTAGTGACATACATAGTGTCCGCGCACACGCTTGACTACCTTGTACATTGTCATCGCGTCATGTGGCATTTGCCATATGCCATGCGTCGACGCCAGTACGCCGCAATACATACTACAATAGCGAGGGTGCGTCGGGAGCTCATCTGGCCACGACCACGACCACAGCCAACTAGACAACCAGACAACCAGTCGCGCATCCATGACACGCAACAAAAGCAACAAACAAGACGTCAGTCGTCCGTCCGAGTACATACTATCGAAGTGGGTTTTAATACAACGCAGCCGGAAAGTCGCCAACCCAACACGCGCAGCGCAACACAATGCAAGACAAACGCCATTTGCACCATTTACACCACACACGGCACCACATTTGTGTGTTGTGCATTGTGCGTATCGGTTTGCGTTGCGCGTATTGCGTATTGCGTATTGCGTGCCTTGCCGCGACGTTATGAACGTACTGCGTTTGCGCACAAACAAGATGTTGTGCGCGTGGTAAGTGTGTGTGCATTTTGTGCAACTGTATACAAGTGTGCGTGGAAATTATATAGTTGCGTGCAAATTGTGTGCGTTTGTTTGTTTGTATATCGGCATGCTTGTTTGTTTGTTCGTATGCTTGTTTGTTTGTTGGCATGCTTGTTTGTTTGTTTGAATGTATGTGCAAAGACAAAGGACACCGACATACGAACTGACAAAAGGCAACGAAAGAACAAGCAAGCAAGCAAACACACACAAACACACACACACAAACAAACAAACATACAACCATAAAGAATAGAGCGCGCACAGCGGCACACGGCAACAAGCGCGATAGCTATGGTGCAAGCACAATCGCGGCACGGCAGCGGCAGCGAGAGCGGCGCGGAAGAAGAAGAACGACCACGATGGGACTCGAACCCACAACCCCCTGATTAGAAGTCAGATGCGCTATCCATTGCGCCACGCGGTCAGTGAACTCCGCTCACTCCGACCACTACCCACGCAAACTAAACACTCGCACAACACACACGCAACAACACAAACACAAACACAAACACACACACATACAACACTACTACTCACACAATACACACAACAATTCACACACATACACGCAATACGCAACACACACAACACACAACACACACAACACACAACACACAAAACACACACCTCGCCACACACACAATACTCTCTGCATGCATACCACCCCACCGCGACCGCACATCGCCTCTGCCGAACCGACCCGACCACAACGACACCTCCCACACACGCACATATGGTGACGTAGTGACATACATAGTGTCCGCGCACACGCTTGACTACCTTGTACATTGTCATCGCGTCATGTGGCATTTGCCATATGCCATGCGTCGACGCCAGTACGCCGCAATACATACTACAATAGCGAGGGTGCGTCGGGAGCTCATCTGGCCACGACCACGACCACAGCCAACTAGACAACCAGACAACCAGTCGCGCATCCATGACACGCAACAAAAGCAACAAACAAGACGTCAGTCGTCCGTCCGAGTACATACTATCGAAGTGGGTTTTAATACAACGCAGCCGGAAAGTCGCCAACCCAACACGCGCAGCGCAACACAATGCAAGACAAACGCCATTTGCACCATTTACACCACACACGGCACCACATTTGTGTGTTGTGCATTGTGCGTATCGGTTTGCGTTGCGCGTATTGCGTATTGCGTATTGCGTGCCTTGCCGCGACGTTATGAACGTACTGCGTTTGCGCACAAACAAGATGTTGTGCGCGTGGTAAGTGTGTGTGCATTTTGTGCAACTGTATACAAGTGTGCGTGGAAATTATATAGTTGCGTGCAAATTGTGTGCGTTTGTTTGTTTGTATATCGGCATGCTTGTTTGTTTGTTCGTATGCTTGTTTGTTTGTTGGCATGCTTGTTTGTTTGTTTGAATGTATGTGCAAAGACAAAGGACACCGACATACGAACTGACAAAAGGCAACGAAAGAACAAGCAAGCAAGCAAACACACACAAACACACACACACAAACAAACAAACATACAACCATAAAGAATAGAGCGCGCACAGCGGCACACGGCAACAAGCGCGATAGCTATGGTGCAAGCACAATCGCGGCACGGCAGCGGCAGCGAGAGCGGCGCGGAAGAAGAAGAACGACCACGATGGGACTCGAACCCACAACCCCCTGATTAGAAGTCAGATGCGCTATCCATTGCGCCACGCGGTCAGTGAACTCCGCTCACTCCGACCACTACCCACGCAAACTAAACACTCGCACAACACACACGCAACAACACAAACACAAACACAAACACACACACATACAACACTACTACTCACACAATACACACAACAATTCACACACATACACGCAATACGCAACACACACAACACACAACACACACAACACACAACACACAAAACACACACCTCGCCACACACACAATACTCTCTGCATGCATACCACCCCACCGCGACCGCACATCGCCTCTGCCGAACCGACCCGACCACAACGACACCTCCCACACACGCACATATGGTGACGTAGTGACATACATAGTGTCCGCGCACACGCTTGACTACCTTGTACATTGTCATCGCGTCATGTGGCATTTGCCATATGCCATGCGTCGACGCCAGTACGCCGCAATACATACTACAATAGCGAGGGTGCGTCGGGAGCTCATCTGGCCACGACCACGACCACAGCCAACTAGACAACCAGACAACCAGTCGCGCATCCATGACACGCAACAAAAGCAACAAACAAGACGTCAGTCGTCCGTCCGAGTACATACTATCGAAGTGGGTTTTAATACAACGCAGCCGGAAAGTCGCCAACCCAACACGCGCAGCGCAACACAATGCAAGACAAACGCCATTTGCACCATTTACACCACACACGGCACCACATTTGTGTGTTGTGCATTGTGCGTATCGGTTTGCGTTGCGCGTATTGCGTATTGCGTATTGCGTGCCTTGCCGCGACGTTATGAACGTACTGCGTTTGCGCACAAACAAGATGTTGTGCGCGTGGTAAGTGTGTGTGCATTTTGTGCAACTGTATACAAGTGTGCGTGGAAATTATATAGTTGCGTGCAAATTGTGTGCGTTTGTTTGTTTGTATATCGGCATGCTTGTTTGTTTGTTCGTATGCTTGTTTGTTTGTTGGCATGCTTGTTTGTTTGTTTGAATGTATGTGCAAAGACAAAGGACACCGACATACGAACTGACAAAAGGCAACGAAAGAACAAGCAAGCAAGCAAACACACACAAACACACACACACAAACAAACAAACATACAACCATAAAGAATAGAGCGCGCACAGCGGCACACGGCAACAAGCGCGATAGCTATGGTGCAAGCACAATCGCGGCACGGCAGCGGCAGCGAGAGCGGCGCGGAAGAAGAAGAACGACCACGATGGGACTCGAACCCACAACCCCCTGATTAGAAGTCAGATGCGCTATCCATTGCGCCACGCGGTCAGTGAACTCCGCTCACTCCGACCACTACCCACGCAAACTAAACACTCGCACAACACACACGCAACAACACAAACACAAACACAAACACACACACATACAACACTACTACTCACACAATACACACAACAATTCACACACATACACGCAATACGCAACACACACAACACACAACACACACAACACACAACACACAAAACACACACCTCGCCACACACACAATACTCTCTGCATGCATACCACCCCACCGCGACCGCACATCGCCTCTGCCGAACCGACCCGACCACAACGACACCTCCCACACACGCACATATGGTGACGTAGTGACATACATAGTGTCCGCGCACACGCTTGACTACCTTGTACATTGTCATCGCGTCATGTGGCATTTGCCATATGCCATGCGTCGACGCCAGTACGCCGCAATACATACTACAATAGCGAGGGTGCGTCGGGAGCTCATCTGGCCACGACCACGACCACAGCCAACTAGACAACCAGACAACCAGTCGCGCATCCATGACACGCAACAAAAGCAACAAACAAGACGTCAGTCGTCCGTCCGAGTACATACTATCGAAGTGGGTTTTAATACAACGCAGCCGGAAAGTCGCCAACCCAACACGCGCAGCGCAACACAATGCAAGACAAACGCCATTTGCACCATTTACACCACACACGGCACCACATTTGTGTGTTGTGCATTGTGCGTATCGGTTTGCGTTGCGCGTATTGCGTATTGCGTATTGCGTGCCTTGCCGCGACGTTATGAACGTACTGCGTTTGCGCACAAACAAGATGTTGTGCGCGTGGTAAGTGTGTGTGCATTTTGTGCAACTGTATACAAGTGTGCGTGGAAATTATATAGTTGCGTGCAAATTGTGTGCGTTTGTTTGTTTGTATATCGGCATGCTTGTTTGTTTGTTCGTATGCTTGTTTGTTTGTTGGCATGCTTGTTTGTTTGTTTGAATGTATGTGCAAAGACAAAGGACACCGACATACGAACTGACAAAAGGCAACGAAAGAACAAGCAAGCAAGCAAACACACACAAACACACACACACAAACAAACAAACATACAACCATAAAGAATAGAGCGCGCACAGCGGCACACGGCAACAAGCGCGATAGCTATGGTGCAAGCACAATCGCGGCACGGCAGCGGCAGCGAGAGCGGCGCGGAAGAAGAAGAACGACCACGATGGGACTCGAACCCACAACCCCCTGATTAGAAGTCAGATGCGCTATCCATTGCGCCACGCGGTCAGTGAACTCCGCTCACTCCGACCACTACCCACGCAAACTAAACACTCGCACAACACACACGCAACAACACAAACACAAACACAAACACACACACATACAACACTACTACTCACACAATACACACAACAATTCACACACATACACGCAATACGCAACACACACAACACACAACACACACAACACACAACACACAAAACACACACCTCGCCACACACACAATACTCTCTGCATGCATACCACCCCACCGCGACCGCACATCGCCTCTGCCGAACCGACCCGACCACAACGACACCTCCCACACACGCACATATGGTGACGTAGTGACATACATAGTGTCCGCGCACACGCTTGACTACCTTGTACATTGTCATCGCGTCATGTGGCATTTGCCATATGCCATGCGTCGACGCCAGTACGGCCGCAATACATACTACAATAGCGAGGGTGCGTCGGGAGCTCATCTGGCCACGACCACGACCACAGCCAACTAGACAACCAGACAACCAGTCGCGCATCCATGACACGCAACAAAAGCAACAAACAAGACGTCAGTCGTCCGTCCGAGTACATACTATCGAAGTGGGTTTTAATACAACGCAGCCGGAAAGTCGCCAACCCAACACGCGCAGCGCAACACAATGCAAGACAAACGCCATTTGCACCATTTACACCACACACGGCACCACATTTGTGTGTTGTGCATTGTGCGTATCGGTTTGCGTTGCGCGTATTGCGTATTGCGTATTGCGTGCCTTGCCGCGACGTTATGAACGTACTGCGTTTGCGCACAAACAAGATGTTGTGCGCGTGGTAAGTGTGTGTGCATTTTGTGCAACTGTATACAAGTGTGCGTGGAAATTATATAGTTGCGTGCAAATTGTGTGCGTTTGTTTGTTTGTATATCGGCATGCTTGTTTGTTTGTTCGTATGCTTGTTTGTTTGTTGGCATGCTTGTTTGTTTGTTTGAATGTATGTGCAAAGACAAAGGACACCGACATACGAACTGACAAAAGGCAACGAAAGAACAAGCAAGCAAGCAAACACACACAAACACACACACACAAACAAACAAACATACAACCATAAAGAATAGAGCGCGCACAGCGGCACACGGCAACAAGCGCGATAGCTATGGTGCAAGCACAATCGCGGCACGGCAGCGGCAGCGAGAGCGGCGCGGAAGAAGAAGAACGACCACGATGGGACTCGAACCCACAACCCCCTGATTAGAAGTCAGATGCGCTATCCATTGCGCCACGCGGTCAGTGAACTCCGCTCACTCCGACCACTACCCACGCAAACTAAACACTCGCACAACACACACGCAACAACACAAACACAAACACAAACACACACACATACAACACTACTACTCACACAATACACACAACAATTCACACACATACACGCAATACGCAACACACACAACACACAACACACACAACACACAACACACAAAACACACACCTCGCCACACACACAATACTCTCTGCATGCATACCACCCCACCGCGACCGCACATCGCCTCTGCCGAACCGACCCGACCACAACGACACCTCCCACACACGCACATATGGTGACGTAGTGACATACATAGTGTCCGCGCACACGCTTGACTACCTTGTACATTGTCATCGCGTCATGTGGCATTTGCCATATGCCATGCGTCGACGCCAGTACGCCGCAATACATACTACAATAGCGAGGGTGCGTCGGGAGCTCATCTGGCCACGACCACGACCACAGCCAACTAGACAACCAGACAACCAGTCGCGCATCCATGACACGCAACAAAAGCAACAAACAAGACGTCAGTCGTCCGTCCGAGTACATACTATCGAAGTGGGTTTTAATACAACGCAGCCGGAAAGTCGCCAACCCAACACGCGCAGCGCAACACAATGCAAGACAAACGCCATTTGCACCATTTACACCACACACGGCACCACATTTGTGTGTTGTGCATTGTGCGTATCGGTTTGCGTTGCGCGTATTGCGTATTGCGTATTGCGTGCCTTGCCGCGACGTTATGAACGTACTGCGTTTGCGCACAAACAAGATGTTGTGCGCGTGGTAAGTGTGTGTGCATTTTGTGCAACTGTATACAAGTGTGCGTGGAAATTATATAGTTGCGTGCAAATTGTGTGCGTTTGTTTGTTTGTATATCGGCATGCTTGTTTGTTTGTTCGTATGCTTGTTTGTTTGTTGGCATGCTTGTTTGTTTGTTTGAATGTATGTGCAAAGACAAAGGACACCGACATACGAACTGACAAAAGGCAACGAAAGAACAAGCAAGCAAGCAAACACACACAAACACACACACACAAACAAACAAACATACAACCATAAAGAATAGAGCGCGCACAGCGGCACACGGCAACAAGCGCGATAGCTATGGTGCAAGCACAATCGCGGCACGGCAGCGGCAGCGAGAGCGGCGCGGAAGAAGAAGAACGACCACGATGGGACTCGAACCCACAACCCCCTGATTAGAAGTCAGATGCGCTATCCATTGCGCCACGCGGTCAGTGAACTCCGCTCACTCCGACCACTACCCACGCAAACTAAACACTCGCACAACACACACGCAACAACACAAACACAAACACAAACACACACACATACAACACTACTACTCACACAATACACACAACAATTCACACACATACACGCAATACGCAACACACACAACACACAACACACACAACACACAACACACAAAACACACACCTCGCCACACACACAATACTCTCTGCATGCATACCACCCCACCGCGACCGCACATCGCCTCTGCCGAACCGACCCGACCACAACGACACCTCCCACACACGCACATATGGTGACGTAGTGACATACATAGTGTCCGCGCACACGCTTGACTACCTTGTACATTGTCATCGCGTCATGTGGCATTTGCCATATGCCATGCGTCGACGCCAGTACGCCGCAATACATACTACAATAGCGAGGGTGCGTCGGGAGCTCATCTGGCCACGACCACGACCACAGCCAACTAGACAACCAGACAACCAGTCGCGCATCCATGACACGCAACAAAAGCAACAAACAAGACGTCAGTCGTCCGTCCGAGTACATACTATCGAAGTGGGTTTTAATACAACGCAGCCGGAAAGTCGCCAACCCAACACGCGCAGCGCAACACAATGCAAGACAAACGCCATTTGCACCATTTACACCCACACACGGCACCACATTTGTGTGTTGTGCATTGTGCGTATCGGTTTGCGTTGCGCGTATTGCGTATTGCGTATTGCGTGCCTTGCCGCGACGTTATGAACGTACTGCGTTTGCGCACAAACAAGATGTTGTGCGCGTGGTAAGTGTGTGTGCATTTTGTGCAACTGTATACAAGTGTGCGTGGAAATTATATAGTTGCGTGCAAATTGTGTGCGTTTGTTTGTTTGTATATCGGCATGCTTGTTTGTTTGTTCGTATGCTTGTTTGTTTGTTGGCATGCTTGTTTGTTTGTTTGAATGTATGTGCAAAGACAAAGGACACCGACATACGAACTGACAAAAGGCAACGAAAGAACAAGCAAGCAAGCAAACACACACAAACACACACACACAAACAAACAAACATACAACCATAAAGAATAGAGCGCGCACAGCGGCACACGGCAACAAGCGCGATAGCTATGGTGCAAGCACAATCGCGGCACGGCAGCGGCAGCGAGAGCGGCGCGGAAGAAGAAGAACGACCACGATGGGACTCGAACCCACAACCCCCTGATTAGAAGTCAGATGCGCTATCCATTGCGCCACGCGGTCAGTGAACTCCGCTCACTCCGACCACTACCCACGCAAACTAAACACTCGCACAACACACACGCAACAACACAAACACAAACACAAACACACACACATACAACACTACTACTCACACAATACACACAACAATTCACACACATACACGCAATACGCAACACACACAACACACAACACACACAACACACAACACACAAACACACACCTCGCCACACACACAATACTCTCTGCATGCATACCACCCCACCGCGACCGCACATCGCCTCTGCCGAACCGACCCGACCACAACGACACCTCCCACACACGCACATATGGTGACGTAGTGACATACATAGTGTCCGCGCACACGCTTGACTACCTTGTACATTGTCATCGCGTCATGTGGCATTTGCCATATGCCATGCGTCGACGCCAGTACGCCGCAATACATACTACAATAGCGAGGGTGCGTCGGGAGCTCATCTGGCCACGACCACGACCACAGCCAACTAGACAACCAGACAACCAGTCGCGCATCCATGACACGCAACAAAAGCAACAAACAAGACGTCAGTCGTCCGTCCGAGTACATACTATCGAAGTGGGTTTTAATACAACGCAGCCGGAAAGTCGCCAACCCAACACGCGCAGCGCAACACAATGCAAGACAAACGCCATTTGCACCATTTACACCACACACGGCACCACATTTGTGTGTTGTGCATTGTGCGTATCGGTTTGCGTTGCGCGTATTGCGTATTGCGTATTGCGTGCCTTGCCGCGACGTTATGAACGTACTGCGTTTGCGCACAAACAAGATGTTGTGCGCGTGGTAAGTGTGTGTGCATTTTGTGCAACTGTATACAAGTGTGCGTGGAAATTATATAGTTGCGTGCAAATTGTGTGCGTTTGTTTGTTTGTATATCGGCATGCTTGTTTGTTTGTTCGTATGCTTGTTTGTTTGTTGGCATGCTTGTTTGTTTGTTTGAATGTATGTGCAAAGACAAAGGACACCGACATACGAACTGACAAAAGGCAACGAAAGAACAAGCAAGCAAGCAAACACACACAAACACACACACACAAACAAACAAACATACAACCATAAAGAATAGAGCGCGCACAGCGGCACACGGCAACAAGCGCGATAGCTATGGTGCAAGCACAATCGCGGCACGGCAGCGGCAGCGAGAGCGGCGCGGAAGAAGAAGAACGACCACGATGGGACTCGAACCCACAACCCCCTGATTAGAAGTCAGATGCGCTATCCATTGCGCCACGCGGTCAGTGAACTCCGCTCACTCCGACCACTACCCACGCAAACTAAACACTCGCACAACACACACGCAACAACACAAACACAAACACAAACACACACACATACAACACTACTACTCACACAATACACACAACAATTCACACACATACACGCAATACGCAACACACACAACACACAACACACACAACACACAACACACAAAACACACACCTCGCCACACACACAATACTCTCTGCATGCATACCACCCCACCGCGACCGCACATCGCCTCTGCCGAACCGACCCGACCACAACGACACCTCCCACACACGCACATATGGTGACGTAGTGACATACATAGTGTCCGCGCACACGCTTGACTACCTTGTACATTGTCATCGCGTCATGTGGCATTTGCCATATGCCATGCGTCGACGCCAGTACGCCGCAATACATACTACAATAGCGAGGGTGCGTCGGGAGCTCATCTGGCCACGACCACGACCACAGCCAACTAGACAACCAGACAACCAGTCGCGCATCCATGACACGCAACAAAAGCAACAAACAAGACGTCAGTCGTCCGTCCGAGTACATACTATCGAAGTGGGTTTTAATACAACGCAGCCGGAAAGTCGCCAACCCAACACGCGCAGCGCAACACAATGCAAGACAAACGCCATTTGCACCATTTACACCACACACGGCACCACATTTGTGTGTTGTGCATTGTGCGTATCGGTTTGCGTTGCGCGTATTGCGTATTGCGTATTGCGTGCCTTGCCGCGACGTTATGAACGTACTGCGTTTGCGCACAAACAAGATGTTGTGCGCGTGGTAAGTGTGTGTGCATTTTGTGCAACTGTATACAAGTGTGCGTGGAAATTATATAGTTGCGTGCAAATTGTGTGCGTTTGTTTGTTTGTATATCGGCATGCTTGTTTGTTTGTTCGTATGCTTGTTTGTTTGTTGGCATGCTTGTTTGTTTGTTTGAATGTATGTGCAAAGACAAAGGACACCGACATACGAACTGACAAAAGGCAACGAAAGAACAAGCAAGCAAGCAAACACACACAAACACACACACACAAACAAACAAACATACAACCATAAAGAATAGAGCGCGCACAGCGGCACACGGCAACAAGCGCGATAGCTATGGTGCAAGCACAATCGCGGCACGGCAGCGGCAGCGAGAGCGGCGCGGAAGAAGAAGAACGACCACGATGGGACTCGAACCCACAACCCCCTGATTAGAAGTCAGATGCGCTATCCATTGCGCCACGCGGTCAGTGAACTCCGCTCACTCCGACCACTACCCACGCAAACTAAACACTCGCACAACACACACGCAACAACACAAACACAAACACAAACACACACACATACAACACTACTACTCACACAATACACACAACAATTCACACACATACACGCAATACGCAACACACACAACACACAACACACACAACACACAACACACAAAACACACACCTCGCCACACACACAATACTCTCTGCATGCATACCACCCCACCGCGACCGCACATCGCCTCTGCCGAACCGACCCGACCACAACGACACCTCCCACACACGCACATATGGTGACGTAGTGACATACATAGTGTCCGCGCACACGCTTGACTACCTTGTACATTGTCATCGCGTCATGTGGCATTTGCCATATGCCATGCGTCGACGCCAGTACGCCGCAATACATACTACAATAGCGAGGGTGCGTCGGGAGCTCATCTGGCCACGACCACGACCACAGCCAACTAGACAACCAGACAACCAGTCGCGCATCCATGACACGCAACAAAAGCAACAAACAAGACGTCAGTCGTCCGTCCGAGTACATACTATCGAAGTGGGTTTTAATACAACGCAGCCGGAAAGTCGCCAACCCAACACGCGCAGCGCAACACAATGCAAGACAAACGCCATTTGCACCATTTACACCACACACGGCACCACATTTGTGTGTTGTGCATTGTGCGTATCGGTTTGCGTTGCGCGTATTGCGTATTGCGTATTGCGTGCCTTGCCGCGACGTTATGAACGTACTGCGTTTGCGCACAAACAAGATGTTGTGCGCGTGGTAAGTGTGTGTGCATTTTGTGCAACTGTATACAAGTGTGCGTGGAAATTATATAGTTGCGTGCAAATTGTGTGCGTTTGTTTGTTTGTATATCGGCATGCTTGTTTGTTTGTTCGTATGCTTGTTTGTTTGTTGGCATGCTTGTTTGTTTGTTTGAATGTATGTGCAAAGACAAAGGACACCGACATACGAACTGACAAAAGGCAACGAAAGAACAAGCAAGCAAGCAAACACACACAAACACACACACACAAACAAACAAACATACAACCATAAAGAATAGAGCGCGCACAGCGGCACACGGCAACAAGCGCGATAGCTATGGTGCAAGCACAATCGCGGCACGGCAGCGGCAGCGAGAGCGGCGCGGAAGAAGAAGAACGACCACGATGGGACTCGAACCCACAACCCCCTGATTAGAAGTCAGATGCGCTATCCATTGCGCCACGCGGTCAGTGAACTCCGCTCACTCCGACCACTACCCACGCAAACTAAACACTCGCACAACACACACGCAACAACACAAACACAAACACAAACACACACACATACAACACTACTACTCACACAATACACACAACAATTCACACACATACACGCAATACGCAACACACACAACACACAACACACACAACACACAACACACAAAACACACACCTCGCCACACACACAATACTCTCTGCATGCATACCACCCCACCGCGACCGCACATCGCCTCTGCCGAACCGACCCGACCACAACGACACCTCCCACACACGCACATATGGTGACGTAGTGACATACATAGTGTCCGCGCACACGCTTGACTACCTTGTACATTGTCATCGCGTCATGTGGCATTTGCCATATGCCATGCGTCGACGCCAGTACGCCGCAATACATACTACAATAGCGAGGGTGCGTCGGGAGCTCATCTGGCCACGACCACGACCACAGCCAACTAGACAACCAGACAACCAGTCGCGCATCCATGACACGCAACAAAAGCAACAAACAAGACGTCAGTCGTCCGTCCGAGTACATACTATCGAAGTGGGTTTTAATACAACGCAGCCGGAAAGTCGCCAACCCAACACGCGCAGCGCAACACAATGCAAGACAAACGCCATTTGCACCATTTACACCACACACGGCACCACATTTGTGTGTTGTGCATTGTGCGTATCGGTTTGCGTTGCGCGTATTGCGTATTGCGTATTGCGTGCCTTGCCGCGACGTTATGAACGTACTGCGTTTGCGCACAAACAAGATGTTGTGCGCGTGGTAAGTGTGTGTGCATTTTGTGCAACTGTATACAAGTGTGCGTGGAAATTATATAGTTGCGTGCAAATTGTGTGCGTTTGTTTGTTTGTATATCGGCATGCTTGTTTGTTTGTTCGTATGCTTGTTTGTTTGTTGGCATGCTTGTTTGTTTGTTTGAATGTATGTGCAAAGACAAAGGACACCGACATACGAACTGACAAAAGGCAACGAAAGAACAAGCAAGCAAGCAAACACACACAAACACACACACACAAACAAACAAACATACAACCATAAAGAATAGAGCGCGCACAGCGGCACACGGCAACAAGCGCGATAGCTATGGTGCAAGCACAATCGCGGCACGGCAGCGGCAGCGAGAGCGGCGCGGAAGAAGAAGAACGACCACGATGGGACTCGAACCCACAACCCCCTGATTAGAAGTCAGATGCGCTATCCATTGCGCCACGCGGTCAGTGAACTCCGCTCACTCCGACCACTACCCACGCAAACTAAACACTCGCACAACACACACGCAACAACACAAACACAAACACAAACACACACACATACAACACTACTACTCACACAATACACACAACAATTCACACACATACACGCAATACGCAACACACACAACACACAACACACACAACACACAACACACAAAACACACACCTCGCCACACACACAATACTCTCTGCATGCATACCACCCCACCGCGACCGCACATCGCCTCTGCCGAACCGACCCGACCACAACGACACCTCCCACACACGCACATATGGTGACGTAGTGACATACATAGTGTCCGCGCACACGCTTGACTACCTTGTACATTGTCATCGCGTCATGTGGCATTTGCCATATGCCATGCGTCGACGCCAGTACGCCGCAATACATACTACAATAGCGAGGGTGCGTCGGGAGCTCATCTGGCCACGACCACGACCACAGCCAACTAGACAACCAGACAACCAGTCGCGCATCCATGACACGCAACAAAAGCAACAAACAAGACGTCAGTCGTCCGTCCGAGTACATACTATCGAAGTGGGTTTTAATACAACGCAGCCGGAAAGTCGCCAACCCAACACGCGCAGCGCAACACAATGCAAGACAAACGCCATTTGCACCATTTACACCACACACGGCACCACATTTGTGTGTTGTGCATTGTGCGTATCGGTTTGCGTTGCGCGTATTGCGTATTGCGTATTGCGTGCCTTGCCGCGACGTTATGAACGTACTGCGTTTGCGCACAAACAAGATGTTGTGCGCGTGGTAAGTGTGTGTGCATTTTGTGCAACTGTATACAAGTGTGCGTGGAAATTATATAGTTGCGTGCAAATTGTGTGCGTTTGTTTGTTTGTATATCGGCATGCTTGTTTGTTTGTTCGTATGCTTGTTTGTTTGTTGGCATGCTTGTTTGTTTGTTTGAATGTATGTGCAAAGACAAAGGACACCGACATACGAACTGACAAAAGGCAACGAAAGAACAAGCAAGCAAGCAAACACACACAAACACACACACACAAACAAACAAACATACAACCATAAAGAATAGAGCGCGCACAGCGGCACACGGCAACAAGCGCGATAGCTATGGTGCAAGCACAATCGCGGCACGGCAGCGGCAGCGAGAGCGGCGCGGAAGAAGAAGAACGACCACGATGGGACTCGAACCCACAACCCCCTGATTAGAAGTCAGATGCGCTATCCATTGCGCCACGCGGTCAGTGAACTCCGCTCACTCCGACCACTACCCACGCAAACTAAACACTCGCACAACACACACGCAACAACACAAACACAAACACAAACACACACACATACAACACTACTACTCACACAATACACACAACAATTCACACACATACACGCAATACGCAACACACACAACACACAACACACACAACACACAACACACAAAACACACACCTCGCCACACACACAATACTCTCTGCATGCATACCACCCCACCGCGACCGCACATCGCCTCTGCCGAACCGACCCGACCACAACGACACCTCCCACACACGCACATATGGTGACGTAGTGACATACATAGTGTCCGCGCACACGCTTGACTACCTTGTACATTGTCATCGCGTCATGTGGCATTTGCCATATGCCATGCGTCGACGCCAGTACGCCGCAATACATACTACAATAGCGAGGGTGCGTCGGGAGCTCATCTGGCCACGACCACGACCACAGCCAACTAGACAACCAGACAACCAGTCGCGCATCCATGACACGCAACAAAAGCAACAAACAAGACGTCAGTCGTCCGTCCGAGTACATACTATCGAAGTGGGTTTTAATACAACGCAGCCGGAAAGTCGCCAACCCAACACGCGCAGCGCAACACAATGCAAGACAAACGCCATTTGCACCATTTACACCACACACGGCACCACATTTGTGTGTTGTGCATTGTGCGTATCGGTTTGCGTTGCGCGTATTGCGTATTGCGTATTGCGTGCCTTGCCGCGACGTTATGAACGTACTGCGTTTGCGCACAAACAAGATGTTGTGCGCGTGGTAAGTGTGTGTGCATTTTGTGCAACTGTATACAAGTGTGCGTGGAAATTATATAGTTGCGTGCAAATTGTGTGCGTTTGTTTGTTTGTATATCGGCATGCTTGTTTGTTTGTTCGTATGCTTGTTTGTTTGTTGGCATGCTTGTTTGTTTGTTTGAATGTATGTGCAAAGACAAAGGACACCGACATACGAACTGACAAAAGGCAACGAAAGAACAAGCAAGCAAGCAAACACACACAAACACACACACACAAACAAACAAACATACAACCATAAAGAATAGAGCGCGCACAGCGGCACACGGCAACAAGCGCGATAGCTATGGTGCAAGCACAATCGCGGCACGGCAGCGGCAGCGAGAGCGGCGCGGAAGAAGAAGAACGACCACGATGGGACTCGAACCCACAACCCCCTGATTAGAAGTCAGATGCGCTATCCATTGCGCCACGCGGTCAGTGAACTCCGCTCACTCCGACCACTACCCACGCAAACTAAACACTCGCACAACACACACGCAACAACACAAACACAAACACAAACACACACACATACAACACTACTACTCACACAATACACACAACAATTCACACACATACACGCAATACGCAACACACACAACACACAACACACACAACACACAACACACAAAACACACACCTCGCCACACACACAATACTCTCTGCATGCATACCACCCCACCGCGACCGCACATCGCCTCTGCCGAACCGACCCGACCACAACGACACCTCCCACACACGCACATATGGTGACGTAGTGACATACATAGTGTCCGCGCACACGCTTGACTACCTTGTACATTGTCATCGCGTCATGTGGCATTTGCCATATGCCATGCGTCGACGCCAGTACGCCGCAATACATACTACAATAGCGAGGGTGCGTCGGGAGCTCATCTGGCCACGACCACGACCACAGCCAACTAGACAACCAGACAACCAGTCGCGCATCCATGACACGCAACAAAAGCAACAAACAAGACGTCAGTCGTCCGTCCGAGTACATACTATCGAAGTGGGTTTTAATACAACGCAGCCGGAAAGTCGCCAACCCAACACGCGCAGCGCAACACAATGCAAGACAAACGCCATTTGCACCATTTACACCACACACGGCACCACATTTGTGTGTTGTGCATTGTGCGTATCGGTTTGCGTTGCGCGTATTGCGTATTGCGTATTGCGTGCCTTGCCGCGACGTTATGAACGTACTGCGTTTGCGCACAAACAAGATGTTGTGCGCGTGGTAAGTGTGTGTGCATTTTGTGCAACTGTATACAAGTGTGCGTGGAAATTATATAGTTGCGTGCAAATTGTGTGCGTTTGTTTGTTTGTATATCGGCATGCTTGTTTGTTTGTTCGTATGCTTGTTTGTTTGTTGGCATGCTTGTTTGTTTGTTTGAATGTATGTGCAAAGACAAAGGACACCGACATACGAACTGACAAAAGGCAACGAAAGAACAAGCAAGCAAGCAAACACACACAAACACACACACACAAACAAACAAACATACAACCATAAAGAATAGAGCGCGCACAGCGGCACACGGCAACAAGCGCGATAGCTATGGTGCAAGCACAATCGCGGCACGGCAGCGGCAGCGAGAGCGGCGCGGAAGAAGAAGAACGACCACGATGGGACTCGAACCCACAACCCCCTGATTAGAAGTCAGATGCGCTATCCATTGCGCCACGCGGTCAGTGAACTCCGCTCACTCCGACCACTACCCACGCAAACTAAACACTCGCACAACACACACGCAACAACACAAACACAAACACAAACACACACACATACAACACTACTACTCACACAATACACACAACAATTCACACACATACACGCAATACGCAACACACACAACACACAACACACACAACACACAACACACAAAACACACACCTCGCCACACACACAATACTCTCTGCATGCATACCACCCCACCGCGACCGCACATCGCCTCTGCCGAACCGACCCGACCACAACGACACCTCCCACACACGCACATATGGTGACGTAGTGACATACATAGTGTCCGCGCACACGCTTGACTACCTTGTACATTGTCATCGCGTCATGTGGCATTTGCCATATGCCATGCGTCGACGCCAGTACGCCGCAATACATACTACAATAGCGAGGGTGCGTCGGGAGCTCATCTGGCCACGACCACGACCACAGCCAACTAGACAACCAGACAACCAGTCGCGCATCCATGACACGCAACAAAAGCAACAAACAAGACGTCAGTCGTCCGTCCGAGTACATACTATCGAAGTGGGTTTTAATACAACGCAGCCGGAAAGTCGCCAACCCAACACGCGCAGCGCAACACAATGCAAGACAAACGCCATTTGCACCATTTACACCACACACGGCACCACATTTGTGTGTTGTGCATTGTGCGTATCGGTTTGCGTTGCGCGTATTGCGTATTGCGTATTGCGTGCCTTGCCGCGACGTTATGAACGTACTGCGTTTGCGCACAAACAAGATGTTGTGCGCGTGGTAAGTGTGTGTGCATTTTGTGCAACTGTATACAAGTGTGCGTGGAAATTATATAGTTGCGTGCAAATTGTGTGCGTTTGTTTGTTTGTATATCGGCATGCTTGTTTGTTTGTTCGTATGCTTGTTTGTTTGTTGGCATGCTTGTTTGTTTGTTTGAATGTATGTGCAAAGACAAAGGACACCGACATACGAACTGACAAAAGGCAACGAAAGAACAAGCAAGCAAGCAAACACACACAAACACACACACACAAACAAACAAACATACAACCATAAAGAATAGAGCGCGCACAGCGGCACACGGCAACAAGCGCGATAGCTATGGTGCAAGCACAATCGCGGCACGGCAGCGGCAGCGAGAGCGGCGCGGAAGAAGAAGAACGACCACGATGGGACTCGAACCCACAACCCCCTGATTAGAAGTCAGATGCGCTATCCATTGCGCCACGCGGTCAGTGAACTCCGCTCACTCCGACCACTACCCACGCAAACTAAACACTCGCACAACACACACGCAACAACACAAACACAAACACAAACACACACACATACAACACTACTACTCACACAATACACACAACAATTCACACACATACACGCAATACGCAACACACACAACACACAACACACACAACACACAACACACAAAACACACACCTCGCCACACACACAATACTCTCTGCATGCATACCACCCCACCGCGACCGCACATCGCCTCTGCCGAACCGACCCGACCACAACGACACCTCCCACACACGCACATATGGTGACGTAGTGACATACATAGTGTCCGCGCACACGCTTGACTACCTTGTACATTGTCATCGCGTCATGTGGCATTTGCCATATGCCATGCGTCGACGCCAGTACGCCCGCAATACATACTACAATAGCGAGGGTGCGTCGGGAGCTCATCTGGCCACGACCACGACCACAGCCAACTAGACAACCAGACAACCAGTCGCGCATCCATGACACGCAACAAAAGCAACAAACAAGACGTCAGTCGTCCGTCCGAGTACATACTATCGAAGTGGGTTTTAATACAACGCAGCCGGAAAGTCGCCAACCCAACACGCGCAGCGCAACACAATGCAAGACAAACGCCATTTGCACCATTTACACCACACACGGCACCACATTTGTGTGTTGTGCATTGTGCGTATCGGTTTGCGTTGCGCGTATTGCGTATTGCGTATTGCGTGCCTTGCCGCGACGTTATGAACGTACTGCGTTTGCGCACAAACAAGATGTTGTGCGCGTGGTAAGTGTGTGTGCATTTTGTGCAACTGTATACAAGTGTGCGTGGAAATTATATAGTTGCGTGCAAATTGTGTGCGTTTGTTTGTTTGTATATCGGCATGCTTGTTTGTTTGTTCGTATGCTTGTTTGTTTGTTGGCATGCTTGTTTGTTTGTTTGAATGTATGTGCAAAGACAAAGGACACCGACATACGAACTGACAAAAGGCAACGAAAGAACAAGCAAGCAAGCAAACACACACAAACACACACACACAAACAAACAAACATACAACCATAAAGAATAGAGCGCGCACAGCGGCACACGGCAACAAGCGCGATAGCTATGGTGCAAGCACAATCGCGGCACGGCAGCGGCAGCGAGAGCGGCGCGGAAGAAGAAGAACGACCACGATGGGACTCGAACCCACAACCCCCTGATTAGAAGTCAGATGCGCTATCCATTGCGCCACGCGGTCAGTGAACTCCGCTCACTCCGACCACTACCCACGCAAACTAAACACTCGCACAACACACACGCAACAACACAAACACAAACACAAACACACACACATACAACACTACTACTCACACAATACACACAACAATTCACACACATACACGCAATACGCAACACACACAACACACAACACACACAACACACAACACACAAAACACACACCTCGCCACACACACAATACTCTCTGCATGCATACCACCCCACCGCGACCGCACATCGCCTCTGCCGAACCGACCCGACCACAACGACACCTCCCACACACGCACATATGGTGACGTAGTGACATACATAGTGTCCGCGCACACGCTTGACTACCTTGTACATTGTCATCGCGTCATGTGGCATTTGCCATATGCCATGCGTCGACGCCAGTACGCCGCAATACATACTACAATAGCGAGGGTGCGTCGGGAGCTCATCTGGCCACGACCACGACCACAGCCAACTAGACAACCAGACAACCAGTCGCGCATCCATGACACGCAACAAAAGCAACAAACAAGACGTCAGTCGTCCGTCCGAGTACATACTATCGAAGTGGGTTTTAATACAACGCAGCCGGAAAGTCGCCAACCCAACACGCGCAGCGCAACACAATGCAAGACAAACGCCATTTGCACCATTTACACCACACACGGCACCACATTTGTGTGTTGTGCATTGTGCGTATCGGTTTGCGTTGCGCGTATTGCGTATTGCGTATTGCGTGCCTTGCCGCGACGTTATGAACGTACTGCGTTTGCGCACAAACAAGATGTTGTGCGCGTGGTAAGTGTGTGTGCATTTTGTGCAACTGTATACAAGTGTGCGTGGAAATTATATAGTTGCGTGCAAATTGTGTGCGTTTGTTTGTTTGTATATCGGCATGCTTGTTTGTTTGTTCGTATGCTTGTTTGTTTGTTGGCATGCTTGTTTGTTTGTTTGAATGTATGTGCAAAGACAAAGGACACCGACATACGAACTGACAAAAGGCAACGAAAGAACAAGCAAGCAAGCAAACACACACAAACACACACACACAAACAAACAAACATACAACCATAAAGAATAGAGCGCGCACAGCGGCACACGGCAACAAGCGCGATAGCTATGGTGCAAGCACAATCGCGGCACGGCAGCGGCAGCGAGAGCGGCGCGGAAGAAGAAGAACGACCACGATGGGACTCGAACCCACAACCCCCTGATTAGAAGTCAGATGCGCTATCCATTGCGCCACGCGGTCAGTGAACTCCGCTCACTCCG
The DNA here is from genome assembly GCA_003730235.1 of Pythium guiyangense. Classification (NCBI taxonomy): domain Eukaryota; phylum Oomycota; class Peronosporomycetes; order Pythiales; family Pythiaceae; genus Pythium; species Pythium guiyangense. Next base: position 343,584 of record QXDM01000079.1, on the reverse strand, counting down.
ACCACTACCCACGCAAACTAAACACTCGCACAACACACACGCAACAACACAAACACAAACACAAACACACACACATACAACACTACTACTCACACAATACACACAACAATTCACACACATACACGCAATACGCAACACACACAACACACAACACACACAACACACACAACACACAACACACAAAACACACACCTCGCCACACACACAATACTCTCTGCATGCATACCACCCCACCGCGACCGCACATCGCCTCTGCCGAACCGACCCGACCACAACGACACCTCCCACACACGCACATATGGTGACGTAGTGACATACATAGTGTCCGCGCACACGCTTGACTACCTTGTACATTGTCATCGCGTCATGTGGCATTTGCCATATGCCATGCGTCGACACCAGCATGCCATGTCTGCTTCGTCTTATCTCCCTTGGTTTCGTGACTACCGAAAATAGTGATTTATAGACCAGACCAAAAACGCACGACCAGACCTGGATGGGACCTGCTAAAAATCCTTCGCCTTCGAAAGTTGCATATATGTACATGACGTCGTTTGTTGTCGGCGTTCTGGTCGTCACAGTAGTCGTCGGTGCCAACATCGTCGTTGAAGTCGTCGCACCCGCAGCGTGTTGTTGCAGTCCCTGTAGTGACCGCGGTTGCCCCGGTTATCGTCGCTGCTGCGGTCGTCGCTGTTGTTGTCGCTGCTGCCGTCGTCGCGGCTGCTTACGCTTGTTCCTCGTCGTTGCTCGCGTTCAATTTCATCTGCGTCGATGCCGGCGCGTTAGCGAATGCTCGCGGTAGACGCGCCCGATCACGCGACGTCCAGTTGGAGTGCGCACTTAGCTGCTCTTTCTCCTTCCTCCAAGTTCTCTCTCGCCTCGTTGTCGCTGCTGCCGCCAGTATTGTTCGCCGCAAAGCGCACGATGCGCGTCTACATCTCTCATCGCGCTTTCATGCTAAAAAGAGTAGAAGATGTGATGGTAGCCATTGCATGTTTAGGTATTTACATTTGTAGGTAGGATTACGACACCAAAAGAAGTATACACATTCGGATTGAGTATGTGTATACTATTTTCAAATAGTCTCCTCGAAATCCTTAAATTCCTATACGCTCCTAGAAACACACTTGTAGGAAAGTGTAGATTTCGAGGAGACCATTTAAAAATCTATATGCATAGTGAATCGAAATCGTTCTTCGATTGATGTCCAGTCGACGCGGTTTTTACTGTATTTGGGGTTTTTAGGATTTATAGTGTTTTTAGGGGTGGCGATTTCGCGAAAATTACAGTAATTACAGTTCTTCTGTGATCGGATTTTTGACAGACACATAGTACAGTGACAGTTTCGAAATCGCTGCTTCCTTTTACTTCCTATTTGTAGCACATACAATTTGCAGGAAATACGAGACGCCTGCTGAAAACGATGTAGTATAATTACGAGGGTTATGATTTCCGATCAAGTACAAGCCATCTGGAATCTGCACGCGCCTGGATTGTTTTCATTGGCTGGTGAGTCTGATATTTCAGCCTTTCAGAGCTTACCAGCGTACGCATTTAGTTTACGGTAAGTTAAAGCCAAGTTAGCTAAGGTGAAATACATTCAGAACAGTTTAATCTCGTAACATTCACGTCTTCCTTCGTCGCGCAGCACGCGCGACCACGACACAGCTTCCCCACACGCACGTGTACGCCGCGTGGCAGGTTGGTCCCGTTACATATCGTCGTTGTAGAGAAGCCCCACCGCTGAATTGAATTGTGGACGACCTCCGATCGTATTTACTCAAACACGTACAGTACATACAATCAAATTTGTTGGGTAGTTACTGATTTTGATTGGTCAAGATAATTCCCTTCAAATACTGAGCTCCAATAGCTCGAGCGGGAAATAGCCACGACCGCCATGGAAACTCATTGAGATGGGACGGCAGGTGCGGCTTCGAGATGCCACGCATCCGCTTGAGCTGTGCCTTTATCTTGTCTCCCACACACCTTCGATCGTCTGTGTGTGAGAACCTGTGACCTGTGTCGGTGTGGCGTAGCTTTCAAACGTCTCAGACATTAACATAGTTTTGTACACACACACGTTCATTAGTTCACAGCAGATCCCGGCAGTAGACAAGCTGCTGCACACACACCCCAAATTAATTTTTTGAATGAACTTTTACAAAGTGCTGTTCATCCTATCGGTCGCAAGGATGCCTCCAAACCAACGATCTGTCGTTCCATCGACTTCTCCGAAGAGCCAACAAACAGGGCGCCGAGTGCCTTGGTCGTTCTTCGGCTTCCTTCGTACATTGGTCTCGTCGATCTCGACAATGTGCCCGACACCACATACCTTTTCAGTACAAAATACTGTACAATATTCAGTCATACATTTCGAAAACGGACAATATACAGTACATAATGTAGTACAGACCTTCATTTCAATGCGGTTAAGCTATAGCGAGCACACAGTGCGGATGTACGCGTACCAGTCCATTGTTGTCATCATGCTAACAAACGCATCTTCTTCTGCTTTTGACAATGGTATACGCTAGGCCCAGAAGGGTGTGAGGCGGAAGAGCGTTGAAAGTAGCAAGCTTGATCTCGCAAAGAAGGACCCGATGCGCACAGACTGCGCTGTGGCGATGCAAGCCCGAGATCGCGCAGCAGCAACGTCTGCAGCGCGCATGAGTGCTGAAGATTAAGACGTTGTTAAGATCAGCTCGTCTCACCCGCACTCGTCGCCCACACGCCAGTTGCCGCAAGGGGGTCCGAGTACCCGCGAGTAGTCGCGAAGGTGTGCTCGATCAAGACCGAGCGGCGGCCAAGAGCCCCTGCTTCAACATACAGACGTGCCTGAGACGTGACTAGATTCACGACAGCGCTAGACATGCCAAGAGACCCTAGGGGCACAAGTCGTGGAAACATCAAGATCGCGCCAGAGGCAAGTCCGAGAAGCGTCCAGACTACGCCCGCGTAGCTGCAACACTCGATTACAATCCCAGAGGTTCCAGAACCGTCCGCGCGTCTCCCCATCAAGCGCGCCGACTGCCTGAAGGCCGAGCTGGCAGGTGTACCCCCAGGGTGTCAGGCACCAGTGTGCACCCTCAGAGACAAAACACCCGTTCGAGAGTCCTGAGCGTGGGACGACCTACCCAGCGCGCACGCAGATTCGCAAGCTCTCGTGCGTGTCCAAAGCTTGTCGGGAAGCACAAGTGTCAACACCCAAGCACTCAAGCAGCTCCAAGTCGCGAGGCACATGACTCAAGGCACTCAAGACAGCAAAGTAAGTAGCAAAGCGAACGTCCCAACTCTTTGCGTACCTTTATCAATACACATTCGCCAATTTGCCAGCTACTGCTCAAGTCCCATCTCGGCTCTCTTCAGACTCGTTTATTCAGCGGACCCTTTCGGCGTCGGCGCTCGCACACGGCACAACGTCTACATCACCCTCGGGGTCCAGCGAGGTTAATTGCGGAGGTGTATGTGGAATGTAAACTGCATGTATCTTGGGTCCCAAAGCCCGTTGTATCTACACATACATCTTGGTGCTGTGCGTGAGGGCGAGACCAGTAGTGGAGTGTATTCCATATTGCATTGTGTGCCCCTGGGGATCGACCGACGCTCGGATAGCCACTATACGTCGACGCTCCTAGTCCCCAAGACAACCACCAAAAAGACACAAACGAGGTGAAGTCCAGCCAAGATCGAGGTGAGAGAGAACCCTCGGGTCTCAGGATCGAGAAGAAGTGCCCTCCCCTCAGGTCGCGGCGATTGGTAACATCTCACTCGACCGACCGGCGCAGAGAGTGCCCAAACCAGCGGGATTTCTGTTGACACCCCAAATCCAGTCGAGCAAGTGCTGTTGACCACCGTCGTTGTCTGAGGCCGCAGTCTCATCGTGAAGCCCAGGTTTACCCGGCGACGCACCTGGAGGCGAACAGCTATCGCCTGTTCGGTATCGATCGAGACCTCAACAAAAACAAGATCATCCAAGGCAAAAAGTGCAGGCGCCTCGTCCCCAGAACCAAAGACTCGCGCACAATCCTCATCTCAGCCCAGCGCTCCTCGTCGTCCGACCCCAAGGCCGCCGAAGACCCCAGGCGTACCGACTAGCTTGAAGACGGGCTTTCCTGCTATATTGCAACGATTCAAAGAGTGTTCAAGGGTACACAGTGTGTGGTCTGACCAACCAAGTCTCAACAGAGTCCTTCCCCTTCGCTCACACTCGAAGACTCCTTTACTACCGGTGAGGTCAACCAAGTCTCCCAGGTCCAAGGTCCACAAACATCCACGGACCTGGAAGCCCCAAGGTCCAGGAAGACTCCAGTCCGCCTCTATTTTTCGCGCCGCATCATCACAGTCCCTTCCTGCTGCCGCGCTTATCACAGCGCCAGCGACTCCTCCCGTCCTTGGCGACACACAGCCGTATCACACGATCTCGTGTGGGGCACGCTTGAGGAGCTTCAAGATAGCCAACTCGGATTTCCACTCAATCACGTCTGCTTCGGTTGTTGTTGCCGTGACTACGGTCGCGTAGCTGCAGTCGGCAGCGTCAGAGACATCGTCGCGGTGCGGCGCGTCGTCCAACTTGATGTTGCTGAGATGTAGGAGATCGATTGTGCAGGGGCGGAGATCAGAACGCACACAGTCGCTAAACAGCAGTCGAGTCCTTTGTCAAACCACACAGGCCACTGAATTTGCGGGCACGAAGTGCACAAGTGACGATGATCGAGTGGCTGCCAACGCCATTCGCTTGAGTACGAACGTGGCTCAGTCAAATGTGAGCAAAGTACGTGTTCGAGTATGTACAATTGTAAGTCGTGAACAAATGAATCCAGTGGCGGGGCTTCTCTACCATAGCACCTCGTTGTCATGCCTTGTCAAACGACGTTTCTTGTTTATAGCACTACCAACCTTTGAAGTACAACGGATCGAATTCAAAAGGCAAGACGTTGGGTCGTGTTCATAATGAAAATAGTAGGTGCATACTCATTTTATATGAAATGATGGATAATAAATCATCGGGCCACATGTGGACCACCGCAACATCGAATCGTATTCAACAGGGTATCGATTTACACATCTGCTTTATAGTAGACAGCGTATGAATTCGATCAAGTGCAATCGCATGCAATCTCACAGGTTCTTGTCATGCTTGTGCCACCGACTGCTGTAGTCGGTGCCGAACACTGCTTTCCCCGTCACACCTTCCTTGCGCTTCCTGTGCGGCTGGCGTGAAACCATCGCCAGAACGCAAGACGCAACCAGCACACAAGTCGCAGCGCGCTCTCACTCGCACGTCCGCTCACGCCCTCTTCACCACACACCCTCCACTACTACTCCACATCTGAACCATGAGCCTCCTCGTCGTGAGCAAGAAGGCAGCGCAGACCGCCGCTGCCCGCGTCGCAGTGCGCGCGTCGTCGACCTCGGCCGCGCAGACGTACTCGGAGCGCCAGGCGGCGCTCGGTCGCCCGGTCTCGCCGCACGTCGAGATCTACGCGTTCCCGGTCACGGCGCTGTCGTCGATCACGAACCGCGCGACTGGCATTGCGCTCACGATCGGCTTCACGGGCGGCGCTGCGCTCGCGGCAATCGGCGCGGACGTGCCGTCGCTCATCTACGCGGCGCAGGACACGATCCCGGGCTTCGCGCCAGTGTCCAAGTTCCTCGTCGCGTTCCCGCTCACATATCACTCGCTCAGTGCCGCGCGCCACTTTGTACGTCCACTGCTCTCTGCTGCTGCTATCGCTGTTGCTAGAACTAGCGCACTGCTCACAGGCATGATGTATTGTTCGTGCACAGGCGTGGGACAAGGCGCCGCAGTTCATCAACAACATCGACGGCCCAAAGTCGAGCTACGCGCTCTTTGGCGCGTCGGTCGCGCTCAGCCTCGGCGCGGCGCTGTACACGATCAAGCGCCCGGCAACGGAGCCCAAGAACGAGTAGAGCGTCTGTGCGCACGACCAGCTCGCCACGTACCGAGTGCATTGAATAGATCGCACGTACTGATCTCTTACGAGCGCTGCTGCTGCTGCTCACTGCTGCCGTTGCGCGGTGTGCGAGCAGCAGCAGCAGGTGTCACGAGTCTTGAGGATAGCGATCGCTGATGTCGTGTCTGCCTCAGGCATTGCCGGTCATCAGCCACGTCCAGGTCCCAAGAGCGCCGTGACCACACACAGCGCCAGCATCTGCAGTGCAAAGCCGGTGGTATCACGCAGCAGATCGGCGCGACGTTCTTCCCGGTCGAGGCGATCAAGCAGAAGACGGCGCGGCTGAACGCGACCATGAAGCTCGAGTTCAAGCTCCCGGGTCTGTTGGTGATCGACACGCCGGGGCACGAGTCGTTCACGAACTTGCGGTCGCGCGGGTCGTCGCTGTGCGACATTGCGATCCTCGTGGTCGACATCATGCACGGGCTCGAGCCGCAGACGCTCGAGTCGCTGCGGCTGCTGCGGCAGAAGAAGGCGCCGTTCGTCGTGGCGCTCAACAAGATCGACCGGTGCTACGGCTGGAAGACGATGGTCGACATGCCGGTGCAGGAGGCGCTCAAGCACCAGAACGAGCACGTCCTGCGCGAGTTCGAGGACCGCGCGGCGAAGATCATGGTCGAGTTCGCAGAGCAGGGCCTGAATGCGCAGATCTACTGGCGCAACAAGGACCTCGGCCGCACGATCTCGCTCATTCCCACGAGCGCCATCTCGGGCGAAGGCGTGCCGGACCTGCTCATGATGATCACGCGCCTGACGCAGGAGCGCATGGCCAAGTCGCTCGCGTTCGTCGACATCCTGCAGTGCACGGTGTTGGAGGTGAAGGTGATCGAGGGCCTCGGCACGACGATCGATACGATCCTCGTCAACGGCACGCTCCACGAAGGCGACACGATCGTCGTGTGCACGCTCGACGGGCCGGTCGTGACGACGATCCGGTCGATCCTGACGCCGCACCCGATGAAGGAGATCCGGATCAAGGGCGAGTACATCCACCACCAGACCATGAAGGCCGCCATGGGCATCAAGCTCTCGGCGCACGGGCTCGAGAAGGCGGTCGCTGGCACGCAGATCCACGTCGTCGGTCCGGATGACGACGTCGAAGAGCTCAAGGACGCAGTCATGTCGGACCTCACGGGCATCTTGGACTCGGTGAAGGCGACGAAGCGCGGCGTGATGGTCCAGGCCTCGACGCTCGGCGCGTTGGAGGCGCTGCTCGAGTTCCTGCGCACGTGCGACCCGCCGATCCCCGTGGCGTGCGTGAACCTCGGCCCGGTGCACAAGAAGGACGTGATGCGCGCGTCCGTGCAGCTGGAGCACCAGAAGGAGTTCGCGACGATCCTCGCGTTCGACGTCAAGGTGCACAACGACGCGACGGAGCTCGCGGCGGAGCTCGGCGTGCGCATCTTCACGGCCGACATCATCTACCACCTCTTTGACCAGTTCACGGCGTACATGGACAACTTCCGAGAAGCGCGGCGCGAGGAGTTCGCGGACGTCGCGGTCTTCCCGTGCGTGCTCAAGATCCTGCCCAACTGCATCTTCAACAAGAAGGACCCGATCATCCTCGGCGTGGACGTCGAAGAGGGCATCTTGAAGATCGGCACGCCGCTCGTGGTGCCCACGGCCGGCGGCGTGTTTGTCGGCAAGGTCGGGTCGATCGAGCGCGAGCACAAGGAGGTGGAGCGCGCGAAGAAGGGCGCGTCGGTCGCCGTGCGCATCGACAACGAGGGGAGCATCACGTACGGCCGGCAGTTTGACCACAAGCACAAGCTCGTGTCGCGACTATCGCGCGCGAGCATCGACGCGCTCAAGGAGAACTTCCGCAACGACTTGCAGAAGGAGGACTGGCAGCTCGTCATTCGGCTCAAGAAGGTCTTTGACATCATCTAAGCGGCGCTCGAGTGTGGGTGCGTGCGTCGTAGTGAGAGACTGAGAGAGAGAGAGAGTGCGATAGTGAGTGAGAGAGAGAGTCGTCAGGACACGACGCAGCCGACAGAAGAGAGAGAGAGAATGCGCATTGTTCATCATCATCAGCAGCAGTCGTGCGCTCGTGTCTTGGTCAATGAGGTTGCGAGGCAGCGGTCGAGCTGTTGTCACCTGTGAGTGCGAGTGAGAGCGACGAGTGGTGGTTCAGGACAGAATGGCGTGGAGGATGCACGCAGAAGTGGACCGACAGACACGTGCGACGAGCAGCAGGTGTAGCAATGGACCGACCGACGGACGGACGGACGGACGGACTCGTTCGCGTGTGCGAACGTCGCGCGAGTGGAAAGCGCGAGTGTCTGCTGACGCACAGACACACACCCAGGAGCTGGTTTGACATCGACACCGTCGAGTCGAGTCAGGAGACTAGCGACTAGCGACTTGAAGCCTCGCAACACAACGCGAGGACTCGCGCGAGGGAGAGGAGAACTACATGCTGGCGGCGAGTGGACTGACGAGCGAGCGAGCGACTTTCGATGAATCGATCGATCGATCGACCGACGTGCGAGTGCGAGAGCAGATCGAGCGCGAGTGTCGAGCGTCGTGTCGCGAGTGGCTCCGTCGTCCTTGCGTGTTTGCTTGCTGTTGTTGTAAGTGGCAGTGGTGGTGGTGGCACTGGTGAAGCAACCAAGTGTGTGCAAGTGTGGTCGAGACGGAATAAGATGCTCGATGCTCTCGCACTCGTGAGGATTGGACGAGCAAGAGCAGGAGCAATGGCATCCGTCGTGTGCGAGGCGCTGCTGCGGGTCCAGACTCGCTCTCGCTTGCTCTCGCTCGCCTGCTTCCCGCGCAAGCAGCCGCGTGTGTGCTTGCTTGCTTGCTTGGTGCTGTCTCCTGCCGTCGCGAAAATCAAGCCGCTTCGCTTGGTTTGCTTTGCGTCGCCTCCTTCATCCGGTCTCGAGGCGCCTTTCATCCGCTCGAGACGCTGCTGCTGCTGCGTAAGAACAAGGACGAGGACGAGGACGAGGAGGGCGGGATCGAGGGACTGACTGACGGACCAAGCGCCAAACGCCAAACCAACCAACCAAGCGAGCGAGCGAGATGCACGCGCACTGTCCGTGAGGCATCTTAGTCCTGACGTCATGGCGTCCGGAGCGTGGGACCCGCTCGCAGCGACTCACTGGCTCCTGACGTGGCAGGCAGGCAGAAGCTTATTCCGCGAGCTTCAAGGTGATGCTTGTGCGCGCGTGGGACCTCACCTCCTTGGCTGCAAGTGGGTGGGTGGGTGGCGACGTCCATCGATCGCCGCTGCTTGCTGTCGCTGTGGTCGCGAGGTGTGCTCGTTGTTGCTTGCTGCTTGTTGCTTGCAACGCACAGCTCATACAATTCATACAGCTCACAGGTCTCGGAGTTCATGGTCAGCAGCCTCGTCTCCTTGCTCGCTCTTGTGCACATGTGCGAGTGTCTGTGCGAGTGAGAGCGCGACGCTCCTGCGTGGTCGCGGCGAGGACGTTGCTGCTCTGCTCTGCTCTGTGCGTGCGTGTGAAAGCGACTTTGAGAGACACACACGCACGCAAAGAGAGAGAGAGAGATGGCGCTGGACGCCGTTGACTGTTCACTTGATGGCGCGCGCCTTGGAGCGAGCGAGGCACTGCACGCAACTAAGAAACACACACACATACACACGCGCGTACGACCAGCAACACCAGCAACAGCGACGAGCAGGAACGAGAGCGAGATCAAGTGAGCGAGTGCGAGCGAGAATCCATCCGTCTCACGCGCGCACTGACTCGAGCTCCGAGACGCAAGACCCGAGGCGCAAGACCCGAGACTCGCGGCGCGCAACGTGGCTCGCATGAGGGATAACGCTTTTTGACTGACGGACGCGCAACGCCGCGAAACTGGGCTTATGCTCAGCCGCGCGCGTGCGGCTTGTCCAGATGCGCGCTCGAGTGCTCCCTCTCGCCTTGTCTTGATTCCCTCGCGCGTGCAGGCAGCAGGCAGGTAGAGGCACCTCGTCTCGCTCGATGGCTTGCTGCTGTGAGGCGCTCGTGCACCTCGACGTTGGTTGCTGTCCTAGCAGCAGCAGCAGCAGAAGTTGTAGTCGTGGTGGTAGCGCACTGAGCAACCACACGCGCTCGCTCCTTCACACAGGCACAGACACAGACACAGACACACACTGGATTCGCGATTCACACACACACACAGTTCGAGTCGGGAGCAGGTCGTGCGTGTGTGTGTGAGTCACGAGCGGCGATCCAGCGTGTCTGGCACGAAAGAACGCGCGCGCTAACATTCCAAAGACCCACCACGACCACGACACCACCACGACACCACCACACCGTCTCTGCGGCAGGCAGCGTCAGGACCACGAGCATCAATCATACTCGCTCGCTTGTGGTCTCTCTCTCTCGCTCTCTCTCTCAACTCGCGCGTTCTGACGTAAGTCGGTGCTCCTGACTGCTCTGGTTTGCTGCGCGGGTCGGCGAATATGATGAACCGAGATCGAGCGAGATTCCTTCACACCAAGAGTAGCACTGCAAGTCGGTCGGCGGTCGCTCTGTCTGGCAAGCGAGGCGAGCGAGTGCTCGACTCGAGGCAGCAACACAATGCACGAGGCACGAGGCACAAGGCGCAATGCTCAAGGCAAAGCAAGCGAGTGAGTGAGTGAGTGAGTGAGTGAGTGAGTGAGTGAGTGAGTGAGTGAGTGAGTGAGTGAGTGAGTGAGTGAGTGAGTGAGTCTGCTCCAATCCACGCATAGGCTAGACTAGACTAGACTAGACACTGCCGCAACCAACCAGTCAAACAAATTCAACCAGTGTGCAGGCAAGTTGGAGTCGCCTCGAGTGCGCAGAGGCACTGCGAGAGACTGCAAGCAAGCACACAAGCGAGTGAATCAGCTTTCCAAGCGCAAGCAAACGTGTCGGTTGGCTCCGTGCTCGCTCCACGCCGCCATTCATGCGCTGCGATCGCCGCTCTGTCGCGTCCAGAACGAGGGCGTGCGACCGTCCTGCACGCGCTGTTGTTGCTGTTGTTATTGCTTGCTTGCGTCGCTTGCTTCGCTGCAGCAGAGGCTCGAGTGTGTGCTCAACCAGTAGCCTTTGCTTGCCTCTCTCTATCGCGCTCTCTCTCTCTCTGTGGTTGGTTGTTGCTGCGTTGGTCCGTCTGACTGCTGCTCGCTCGACAGCTCGACAGCCCCGACGGACGGACGAACCGAGCAAGTGAGCGAACGAGCGAGCGAGATTGTGAACGTGCGAGCGAGCGTGAGTACGCGCGTGAGTGAGTGAGACTCATGTGCGTGTGCGCTCAAGTGCGAGGCCATCATGTCTGCCTGTCAGCGCTGGCACGCGGCAAGCGAGCTGGAGCTGGGCAAGCGCTTTTCACGCAATCGAGTCGGGTCCTCTAGTGTGCTCTGGTCTGGTTCGGGTGTGTGGGTGCACACATCGCTTGGAGCGAGTAGCAAGCAGCAGCAGTAGCAACAACATACCTCGTCGTCTCTCCTTTGCAGGCGCTGAGGACATCGCTGCTGTTGTTGCCGCTGCTTGCATCTTGTCGGTCGATGTCGATGTCGTCGCCATCTCGTTTAGCATGTGTCTCGGTTGCGCTCGCTACCTCCTAACGCGGCTTGCTCCAAGTTTGCATGCAGGCAGGCGGCAGTTACTCCACGACCACTGCCGCTGCCACCACCACCACTGTCATCGCTGGATATTGCGCCGAGCGCAAGCGCCGAGAGCAAGCGCAGACGTACGTTGCGTGGTCCTGTGCGTCCAAGCTCGCTCGTGACTCAAGCTCGAAGCGATCGATGGTGGTCGAAGCGAAGCGGTGCGAGCGAGTGCAAGTACGAGCGAGTACGTGAGTGTGGGCGGCTTGCTCGATGGCATCCCTGTTATCCATGTGTCCAGACACCGTCTTCGTCTTGTACACGTTGCGACCGATCGAGGTCAGTCATTCCTGTCGTCGTTGCTGGCGTCGCTGCTTGACGTGGTGCTGGTTGTGGTGGTGCTAGTGATGGCAGCGAGCAAGCAAGCGATGGGTCTGTTGTTCCTCGCGAGCGAGCGAGCACATGAGCGCGATGCTCGACAAAGAGGAGGCAGAGGACTCGCAGAGGACTCGCTGTCGTGCCTCCTTCTCGTTGTTCTTGCTGTTCTTGCGCTTGAGTGCTTGAATGTGCTAGTGCTAGTGCTAGTGTCGTCGCCGTTGCTGCTAGCAGTCGTGCACGTGGCGAAGACGACGGCGGTCGATCGATCTCTCTCCATGCGTTTGACTGACTCACGAGGTCTCTCTTGCGCTCACACTCGACGGCATAGAGCGATCACTCGCTTGCTTGGTCTTGGTCTTGGTCTTTCACACGACGCCACCACTACCACCGACAACAACAACATTCGAGAACGACCACCAGACCACCGACCGACGCACTGATGCAAGCGAGTGTTGTCGTCTCGCAGCTAGCAGGAGCAACAGCTACATACAGAGCATGTAGCAACAGCAATTGTAGCAACAGCAACAGCGTCGACAACAACAGCGCCAGGGGCTTCGAATTCGCATGCGGCGCGAGGCCAGTGCTAAAGTTCGACGACGACCGCCGACTGAACGAACTGAACGAACCGAAAACGCCGCTGCTCATGCTGTGCTTGCTTGCTTGTGCACAACCAAAGCCAAAGCCAAAGCCAAGCGCACGAGCAAGAGAGCGCGCCGAGTGACTGACTGACACATACAAGAAACACTCACTCACTCACTCAAGCACTGCTGCCGCCGACTACCGACTACCGACGCGCTTGAGGATGTGCGCGTGCTCACGTGCTCACACACACTCACACACACCTCGTTTGCTCTCGCTCGCTCGACTCTCGTGGACTCGAATCGACTCGCTCGTAATCGTGCTGTGATCAACCAACCAGTTGGTCGCTCGATCAGTCGAGTCGAGTCGTTCCGCGCTTGCTGGTTCCTTCCGTCCTACGCGAGGACCCGAACGAGCGCACGAGCACACGAGCGAGAGCTCCACGGCGATGCAAGAGTCGAACGTACGCCGAGGGCGTGAGTGAGGTCAAGGGCTCGGCTCCAGCGCGGATTTCACCACGTTGCGCCAGCTGTGCTCTGTGCACTGTGTAGTGGTGGTGCGTAGCAGTATAGATCGTAAGAGTGTGTCCTTGCGCTGTTTGCGAGCGTCGTCGCAACCAGAGGCAGGAAGCAAGCGAACGAGTGAGCTCTTGCAGACTAGCAATCGATCGCACTACGACAGCACTCACACACACACACACTGACTGACTGGCACATGCGAGCGCTGCTGCGGTGGAACGTGGAGAGGCGCGCACACGCAAGTCCTTGTGTGTGTGTCTGTGCAAGTGCGTGTTGTGTCCCAGCCATCTGGTGCGCGCTTCGAACGAGACGCACATGCGCACACACTCGAGTGTGCTTTATAGCATCTGCGCTGGTGCGTGCGTGAGCAAGAGCGCCATGCATGCTGTGGTCTCCAAAGGCACCAGCTGGGCAGCGGTCGGTTTTGAGCGACAGCGTCAGCTGCACCGAGAAGCGAGGCGGCGGTGTCAGATCTCGCACATAGGTGCCAATAGAGAGAGCATACGGCCATGTGAGTCCTTGCGTGCACTGCCCTAGACTCGGATCCTAACAGCACGAGGCATTCACAGACAGCAGCACACGCTTTTGAAGCGCTTGGTCTTGGTCTTGGTCTTTCACACGACGCCACCACTACCACCGACAACAACAACATTCGAGAACGACCACCAGACCACCGACCGACGCACTGATGCAAGCGAGTGTTGTCGTCTCGCAGCTAGCAGGAGCAACAGCTACATACAGAGCATGTAGCAACAGCAATTGTAGCAACAGCAACAGCGTCGACAACAACAGCGCCAGGGGCTTCGAATTCGCATGCGGCGCGAGGCCAGTGCTAAAGTTCGACGACGACCGCCGACTGAACGAACTGAACGAACCGAAAACGCCGCTGCTCATGCTGTGCTTGCTTGCTTGTGCACAACCAAAGCCAAAGCCAAAGCCAAGCGCACGAGCAAGAGAGCGCGCCGAGTGACTGACTGACACATACAAGAAACACTCACTCACTCACTCAAGCACTGCTGCCGCCGACTACCGACTACCGACGCGCTTGAGGATGTGCGCGTGCTCACGTGCTCACACACACTCACACACACCTCGTTTGCTCTCGCTCGCTCGACTCTCGTGGACTCGAATCGACTCGCTCGTAATCGTGCTGTGATCAACCAACCAGTTGGTCGCTCGATCAGTCGAGTCGAGTCGTTCCGCGCTTGCTGGTTCCTTCCGTCCTACGCGAGGACCCGAACGAGCGCACGAGCACACGAGCGAGAGCTCCACGGCGATGCAAGAGTCGAACGTACGCCGAGGGCGTGAGTGAGGTCAAGGGCTCGGCTCCAGCGCGGATTTCACCACGTTGCGCCAGCTGTGCTCTGTGCACTGTGTAGTGGTGGTGCGTAGCAGTATAGATCGTAAGAGTGTGTCCTTGCGCTGTTTGCGAGCGTCGTCGCAACCAGAGGCAGGAAGCAAGCGAACGAGTGAGCTCTTGCAGACTAGCAATCGATCGCACTACGACAGCACTCACACACACACACACTGACTGACTGGCACATGCGAGCGCTGCTGCGGTGGAACGTGGAGAGGCGCGCACACGCAAGTCCTTGTGTGTGTGTCTGTGCAAGTGCGTGTTGTGTCCCAGCCATCTGGTGCGCGCTTCGAACGAGACGCACATGCGCACACACTCGAGTGTGCTTTATAGCATCTGCGCTGGTGCGTGCGTGAGCAAGAGCGCCATGCATGCTGTGGTCTCCAAAGGCACCAGCTGGGCAGCGGTCGGTTTTGAGCGACAGCGTCAGCTGCACCGAGAAGCGAGGCGGCGGTGTCAGATCTCGCACATAGGTGCCAATAGAGAGAGCATACGGCCATGTGAGTCCTTGCGTGCACTGCCCTAGACTCGGATCCTAACAGCACGAGGCATTCACAGACAGCAGCACACGCTTTTGAAGCGCTTGGTCTTGGTCTTGGTCTTTCACACGACGCCACCACTACCACCGACAACAACAACATTCGAGAACGACCACCAGACCACCGACCGACGCACTGATGCAAGCGAGTGTTGTCGTCTCGCAGCTAGCAGGAGCAACAGCTACATACAGAGCATGTAGCAACAGCAATTGTAGCAACAGCAACAGCGTCGACAACAACAGCGCCAGGGGCTTCGAATTCGCATGCGGCGCGAGGCCAGTGCTAAAGTTCGACGACGACCGCCGACTGAACGAACTGAACGAACCGAAAACGCCGCTGCTCATGCTGTGCTTGCTTGCTTGTGCACAACCAAAGCCAAAGCCAAAGCCAAGCGCACGAGCAAGAGAGCGCGCCGAGTGACTGACTGACACATACAAGAAACACTCACTCACTCACTCAAGCACTGCTGCCGCCGACTACCGACTACCGACGCGCTTGAGGATGTGCGCGTGCTCACGTGCTCACACACACTCACACACACCTCGTTTGCTCTCGCTCGCTCGACTCTCGTGGACTCGAATCGACTCGCTCGTAATCGTGCTGTGATCAACCAACCAGTTGGTCGCTCGATCAGTCGAGTCGAGTCGTTCCGCGCTTGCTGGTTCCTTCCGTCCTACGCGAGGACCCGAACGAGCGCACGAGCACACGAGCGAGAGCTCCACGGCGATGCAAGAGTCGAACGTACGCCGAGGGCGTGAGTGAGGTCAAGGGCTCGGCTCCAGCGCGGATTTCACCACGTTGCGCCAGCTGTGCTCTGTGCACTGTGTAGTGGTGGTGCGTAGCAGTATAGATCGTAAGAGTGTGTCCTTGCGCTGTTTGCGAGCGTCGTCGCAACCAGAGGCAGGAAGCAAGCGAACGAGTGAGCTCTTGCAGACTAGCAATCGATCGCACTACGACAGCACTCACACACACACACACTGACTGACTGGCACATGCGAGCGCTGCTGCGGTGGAACGTGGAGAGGCGCGCACACGCAAGTCCTTGTGTGTGTGTCTGTGCAAGTGCGTGTTGTGTCCCAGCCATCTGGTGCGCGCTTCGAACGAGACGCACATGCGCACACACTCGAGTGTGCTTTATAGCATCTGCGCTGGTGCGTGCGTGAGCAAGAGCGCCATGCATGCTGTGGTCTCCAAAGGCACCAGCTGGGCAGCGGTCGGTTTTGAGCGAGCACAAGCGTGTACGATCGTGTCGTCGTGTGTCTTTAGTTCAGAGGCGCTGTTGGTCTCCATGGTTCAGTAGTTCGTTCAAGCGCTAGAAGTCGGCAATGTCGGGGAGATCAGGGAGATCAGGGAGCGCTGGCGACGCCGATCGAGGTGCGCTCCCTGGCGGTGGCGGCGGTGGACCGATCGACGCTGAGGATGGACTTGGCGCCGCTTGTGTGCGTGGACTCGGGAGCTTTGGACCGATGAACGCTGGCTCCTCAGTAGTGTTGCTTGTGTTCGATGCAGGGCCAGCAGAGTTCGATGCAGGGCCAGCGCCGTAACTTGGATACGCGCCAGAAGGGTACGAGCCTGGTGGTGCCATCATAGGCGCCGGTGCGCCAGGCATGTACCCGAACGACTGCGGCGACGGGAAGAACTGCGGTGGCGCCATTGGCATCCCAGGAGCGTACGCCATGCCAGCGTAAGGAGGCGGGTAGTACGCCTGCGGAGGGTACTGGTACGCGCTGTACGGTGAGGACGCATAGAGCGGGAGGCTCTGCGGCGCCGCAGGGTACCCAGCGACGTACTGAGGTATCATCGGATATGATGGCTGGCTCAGTGGAGGCGCTTGCGGAGACGCAGTCGCAGCTGGAGTTGCCTGCTCGGCAGGAGCACTCGCGAGCCCTTGCGGCAGCGCGACAGGGATCAGCGCAGGCGCCACTGCTGCTGCTGCAGGAGCGACTGGCGCCTGTGTCGTGACTGCAGGACTCGCAGCAGTAGCAGCAAGCGACAGCAGGAGCCTCGGAGGCGCTAGCGACAGTAGCAGAAGGAGCTGCAGCCACCACTGGCGCGACTGCTGCTGGCACTGCCACTGGAGCAGCGGCTGGCACTGCGACTGGCGCTTCCACTGGCGCTGGCGCTGGCGTCTCGATGAGCACGAGCGCACTCGACATCTCAGTCGCTGCAGCGGCAGCAGCGGCCGCGTGCGCTTCGGCCTCGCGCTCTTTGCGCTGGATGCGCTCAGCAGGCGTCGAGTACCGCTCCTTCTCGCGCCGCTTGCTCTTCTTCTTCTCCTTCTTCTCGTCCTCGGCGCGCTGCTGCAGCTGCGCGAGTCGCAGTCGCTCGACTTCAGCCTGCAGCTCCGCCTCTTTGGCGCGCCGCAGCTTCTTCTCCTTCTCGGCCTTGGCACGCTCGCGCCGCTCTCGTCGCTCCTTCTTCTCGCGCTTGCGCGCTTTCTCTTCCTCGCGCTCGCGCATCGCGTCGCGGTGCTGTCGCGCAAGCGCTGCGGCTGCAGCTGCCGCGACTTCTTCCTCTTCCTGGCGCTGCTGCTCGCGCCGCGCACGCCGCTCCTCTCGCCTCCGCTCTTTCTCGAGTCGCCGCTGCGCCTCTGCCTCAGCAGCAGCGTCGCGCTCGTCGTCATCGACAGCAAACAGCTCTGTCGTGTCTGCTGCTGACGCTGCGTCGAACGCCACGAGCTCCGAGAATGGCGCAGCGTCCTCCTCTGCATCTTCGAGACTCGCAGGCGGTCGCTTGTGCTTGGACTTGCGCTTGCGTGGTGGTGGCGCGTCCTGGACGTCAGCGCTCGCGTCGTCGGCATCTGTCACTGGCGCAGCTGTTGCAGCGTTCGCTTCTGTGACTTCGTCGTCGCTCTGTTCGCCCACAGCGTCTGCAAACGGCGCGCTCTGCTCGTCGCTTGGCTCAGCGTCTGGCGCAGCGAGCGACGTGCGATGCCGGTGCTTTGCGCTCTTGCGCGACGATGGCGGCGGTGGCTCTGCGCCATTCTCCACACTCTCATCACCGTCGTCTTCTGCAGGGAGCGCGACAGCAGCAACTGTGTCATTGTCGTCGTCGCCATCGTCGCTTCTCGGTTCCTGACGCCGCTGCACGTGCGATCGTCTGCTGTCTCGCACTGGAGCGTGGCTGCTGCCAAACAGATCCTCCTCCTCGTCGTCGTCTTCGGACGCTGAGTGATGGTCAAACCCAGCGTCCGTCATGTGCGAGAACCCGTCGTCGCTCGCCGTGTACTCGGACGCGTCAAAGTGCGACGGACGGAACGCGACGTCGCGCGGCGACTTCTTTGGTGGATGCCGCGCGTCCTTGCGCATGCTGTTGAGCCGCGCAGCCGCCATCTCGGCGTACAGGTCGCGGTTCGACTCGAGCTTCTGCGCGCGGCGCCGGAGCTTCTTCTCGCTCTTCTCGCGCTCAAGACGCGCTGCGAGCGTCTCGTCGACAAAGTCTGCGAGGTCGTCGTCGCTCGCGCGCTGCGTCTTTGGGACCACGACGGCGCCAAAGCGACTCGCATCGTCAAACAGGAACGCGTCGCTCGCGAGCGCGACTTTGTCGTCTGGCTTGGCCAGGAGCTCTTCGTCGAGCAGCAGCACGGGGCGGTCGACAATGTCGTAGCGCGAGACCGTCGGGCGGTCGCTGCTGTCGCCGTAGAGGCCCCAGTCTGCCGGCTCGGCTTTGCTCGCGCCGCCGCGGCCCGAGGCGCTTAAGACGCTGTCGGCGCCCGAGCTCGAGCGGAAGAGTCCGTCGCCGCGCGACTGCTCCGAGTCGGTGGCCGACTGCGCGTCGTCGTCGTCGTGATCATGATCGTCGTCGTCGTGTCCAGCGAACGCGTCGTCATCGCTATCGTGGCCAAAGAGCGAGCGCTCACTCGAGTCGTTTGGACGCGCGCTCGGCTGCTTTGCGACGCTCGGGCGCGCGTCAGCGCTGCTGCTGCTGCTGCTCGTCGCGCTCTTCATGACGTCGATCCACTGGCGCTTCGCTGCGTCCGACGGCGCGACGCAGAAGAAGACTTTGCTGTCACGCGTCTCCATCAGGAACGCGTGGTCGTAGCGATGGAAGTTCCCCTTGCCGTCCCACTCGCCAAAGCACTTGAGCTCGTGCTCGCTCGCCGGCTTCTCTGGGCTCTTCGCAAAGCTCTTCTGCGTCTTGTACGTCCGCAGGAGCACGCACGGACGCTGCGACGCGTCCGTTGTCCACGTCGCGACGCAGTACCGGTCGCGCATTACAGGCAAGTTCGCGCCGCGCTTCTTGAGCACGCCCTCCATGAGAATCGGCGCCCCACTTGCGTCTTTGCTCTGGGGCGGCAGCCGCACATGAGCGTCCGATGTGCTCGTTGCGTCACTGAAGCTCGCGCTCATTGGCGTCTCGCTGCTGCTCGCTGGTGCGCGTCGCTCTGCCATACATGCACGTGCTCAACCACTCGCTCGCTCGTTATCAGTCGGTTCGGCGTGCGTCTTGCGCGCACAGACGCACGTCAGCAGCACGAGCTCGTCGTCGATGAGGTCAACGAGGTCGAGGTCGAGGTTGAGGACGCTGCTGACTTTGTTTGACTCTGGTTCAGTATGTGATTGCTCTCCTTTAAGTAGAGAGGCTTTTAACTTGATTTTTGTATGCAAGTAAAACAAAAGGGTCGTGTCATACGGTTGCAAATAGTCTCAAATTAGTCATTTGCCACTGCGAGGTCGACCTCGTCATGCTCTCGACCTCGACCTCTTCCTCACGCCTTCAGGACTCGCATGCTCTCGACCTCGATCCCTTTGATCGATCACTATGGCACATCCATGGCCATGTGGTGTTTTAAGATCGCGTCTTAGACACGCACGTGTCGATCGGATCTGGTCGCGCGCACCTGCACATCCTGCGCTTGGCACATGGCGCTGGTGATCACTCTCTCTCGGATGGTCTCATGTGCTCGTTCGTGCAGCTGACGACGACCGCTCCATGTGGGCGCGACTGCCAGCTGGTGAGTGCCATGTGTCTCGGTGGCGAAGCGAGCGCAGTCACGCAGTCGTTCGACCTGAAAATCGAACGCGAGCGTCTCGATCGCCAAGCGCTCGGAGCTCTTCTCATGAGTCAGTGAGAAGCCGCACCGACATGCTCATGAGGAAGCGCCAGGAAGAGGAAGAGACGATGGTGATGATGATGATGCAAGATGTACAGACGTAGTATTACAGGAGCGCAAGGCTCGCTCGCTCTCTCTCATGCACAGACACACACACACACTCACATGCGACGGCACTGGGGACGCACCCACGACACGCACGCACTACAGGACGCTAACGACTACAGATTAGCGCGCTCAGCACGGGAGCCAGAACTCGTTCTCGGGCTTCGCGAACATCTCGTGGAGGTACTTGACCGTGTCAGCGTGGTCGACCGTGTCGACTGGCGGCATCGGCGCGAACGCCACGCTCGTGTCGACTGCGACGACTGGGAGCGGCGCCGGCGCGAGGTAGCGCATGTCAAAGAGGTGCTCGTCCGCCGACGCAAAGCCGACGCTCGCGAATGGCGCAGTGGCGATCGGGAGCGCACTTGGCGCGCAGCACTCGGGGTCGGCCGTCGTGAAGAGGATGTCGTCGAGCTCCTCCATCGTGAAGTTGAACGTGAGCTCGTTGAGCGCCGCAGCGCTCGTCGGTGTCTCGTTCCCGACCGCCGCGTGCTTCAAGTGGCGCAGGTGCGGGTGCGCTGGACGCGCGAGCGGCAGCGGCTGGAGCGGCTGGTGCGACCACTCGACCGGCGTCGCGGCCGGCAGGAGGTCCCACGAGTCGACGCTGAAGCCGAGCTGCTCCTGGAACGAGAGCTCGCGGCCGGCAAAGAGCGCGTGGTGGTGCTGTTGCGTGTGGTGGTGGTGGAGTTTGTACGGCAAGAGGTCTGCTGCGTCCGTGCTGTCCGCAGTGACGGCGCGCTTGCGCTTCTTTGCAGGGCTCCGCTTTGGCGACGCCGTGGCGACTGGCACTGCTGCGGCGCTCTTGCGGCTGACGGCCGGCGCGACGTCGCTGTCGTCGTCGGCGTCGTCCTGCTGCTCGCGGCTGTTGGCTTCGTTCTGCTCGATCACGAGCTCGACGAGGTCGTTCGGGTGGCGCTGGACGAACAAGTGGTGGCTGAACGTGCACACGCTCGACTGCGTCTTGGTCCACTTGCGGAAGCCAAAGTTGTTGAGCTGGCGCTGGAAGCTCGCGAACTTGCTGTGCTTGAAGTACTTGGGGAGCACGGTCGCCTCGAGGCGCTTCGTGTCGAAGATCTGGAAGAACGCGCCGTCGCTCGCCCACGCGAGGATGCTCGGGTCCTCGTTGTGCAGGATGTCGTAGAGGCACCGCAGGAACTTGGGCACGCGCGTGACGATGCGGAGGTTGCGCTTGCGCGCAGCAGCGAGTGCGCTCGTAGCAGTCGTCGTTGCCACCGAGCTGCTGCTGTTGGTGTTGCAAGTGGTGTTGTTGCGGACCATGACTGGGTTCGACGAAGGCGTTGTCTGCCGCATGTGTGCACGATAGTGTATCAACAAGAGGCGGTGGTCGTGGATGTGGTGGTCGATGCGATGGCGCGCCAAATGGGAAATGAGGTCAGGGCGACCGCGTCTTGCTTTGCTTGGAGCTGCTCCAGAGCGAGCGAGCGAGCGGGTGCGCCTTGCCTTGCTGCTCAGCGCACACGAGTGAGTGAGTGTGAGTGTGTGCACATCTCCGTACATGCGACTGCTTCCTTTCTGCTGCGCGACTGACCACTTGGCACTGAGCAGTCGCCGATGCGACGACGACGGTTCCCGATCTTATCCGGGTGCGTGCGTCTTCTATAACAAAATGTATGCAAACACGACCACCTTGTGACCATACTGAACGCAAGTCACAATTCGGCGTGCACAGCTTCAAGCACGCGCAAAAGTGTGGTGGATCTTGAAAGGTGGCGTGAGTGAGTGAGTGAGTGACTGGCTCAAGACCAAGACCAAGACCAAGCGCTTCAAAAGCGTGTGCTGCTGTCTGTGAATGCCTCGTGCTGTTAGGATCCGAGTCTAGGGCAGTGCACGCAAGGACTCACATGGCCGTATGCTCTCTCTATTGGCACCTATGTGCGAGATCTGACACCGCCGCCTCGCTTCTCGGTGCAGCTGACGCTGTCGCTCAAAACCGACCGCTGCCCAGCTGGTGCCTTTGGAGACCACAGCATGCATGGCGCTCTTGCTCACGCACGCACCAGCGCAGATGCTATAAAGCACACTCGAGTGTGTGCGCATGTGCGTCTCGTTCGAAGCGCGCACCAGATGGCTGGGACACAACACGCACTTGCACAGACACACACACAAGGACTTGCGTGTGCGCGCCTCTCCACGTTCCACCGCAGCAGCGCTCGCATGTGCCAGTCAGTCAGTGTGTGTGTGTGTGAGTGCTGTCGTAGTGCGATCGATTGCTAGTCTGCAAGAGCTCACTCGTTCGCTTGCTTCCTGCCTCTGGTTGCGACGACGCTCGCAAACAGCGCAAGGACACACTCTTACGATCTATACTGCTACGCACCACCACTACACAGTGCACAGAGCACAGCTGGCGCAACGTGGTGAAATCCGCGCTGGAGCCGAGCCCTTGACCTCACTCACGCCCTCGGCGTACGTTCGACTCTTGCATCGCCGTGGAGCTCTCGCTCGTGTGCTCGTGCGCTCGTTCGGGTCCTCGCGTAGGACGGAAGGAACCAGCAAGCGCGGAACGACTCGACTCGACTGATCGAGCGACCAACTGGTTGGTTGATCACAGCACGATTACGAGCGAGTCGATTCGAGTCCACGAGAGTCGAGCGAGCGAGAGCAAACGAGGTGTGTGTGAGTGTGTGTGAGCACGTGAGCACGCGCACATCCTCAAGCGCGTCGGTAGTCGGTAGTCGGCGGCAGCAGTGCTTGAGTGAGTGAGTGAGTGTTTCTTGTATGTGTCAGTCAGTCACTCGGCGCGCTCTCTTGCTCGTGCGCTTGGCTTTGGCTTTGGCTTTGGTTGTGCACAAGCAAGCAAGCACAGCATGAGCAGCGGCGTTTTCGGTTCGTTCAGTTCGTTCAGTCGGCGGTCGTCGTCGAACTTTAGCACTGGCCTCGCGCCGCATGCGAATTCGAAGCCCCTGGCGCTGTTGTTGTCGACGCTGTTGCTGTTGCTACAATTGCTGTTGCTACATGCTCTGTATGTAGCTGTTGCTCCTGCTAGCTGCGAGACGACAACACTCGCTTGCATCAGTGCGTCGGTCGGTGGTCTGGTGGTCGTTCTCGAATGTTGTTGTTGTCGGTGGTAGTGGTGGCGTCGTGTGAAAGACCAAGACCAAGACCAAGCAAGCGAGTGATCGCTCTATGCCGTCGAGTGTGAGCGCAAGAGAGACCTCGTGAGTCAGTCAAACGCATGGAGAGAGATCGATCGACCGCCGTCGTCTTCGCCACGTGCACGACTGCTAGCAGCAACGGCGACGACACTAGCACTAGCACTAGCACATTCAAGCACTCAAGCGCAAGAACAGCAAGAACAACGAGAAGGAGGCACGACAGCGAGTCCTCTGCGAGTCCTCTGCCTCCTCTTTGTCGAGCATCGCGCTCATGTGCTCGCTCGCTCGCGAGGAACAACAGACCCATCGCTTGCTTGCTCGCTGCCATCACTAGCACCACCACAACCAGCACCACGTCAAGCAGCGACGCCAGCAACGACGACAGGAATGACTGACCTCGATCGGTCGCAACGTGTACAAGACGAAGACGGTGTCTGGACACATGGATAACAGGGATGCCATCGAGCAAGCCGCCCACACTCACGTACTCGCTCGTACTTGCACTCGCTCGCACCGCTTCGCTTCGACCACCATCGATCGCTTCGAGCTTGAGTCACGAGCGAGCTTGGACGCACAGGACCACGCAACGTACGTCTGCGCTTGCTCTCGGCGCTTGCGCTCGGCGCAATATCCAGCGATGACAGTGGTGGTGGTGGCAGCGGCAGTGGTCGTGGAGTAACTGCCGCCTGCCTGCATGCAAACTTGGAGCAAGCCGCGTTAGGAGGTAGCGAGCGCAACCGAGACACATGCTAAACGAGATGGCGACGACATCGACATCGACCGACAAGATGCAAGCAGCGGCAACAACAGCAGCGATGTCCTCAGCGCCTGCAAAGGAGAGACGACGAGGTATGTTGTTGCTACTGCTGCTGCTTGCTACTCGCTCCAAGCGATGTGTGCACCCACACACCCGAACCAGACCAGAGCACACTAGAGGACCCGACTCGATTGCGTGAAAAGCGCTTGCCCAGCTCCAGCTCGCTTGCCGCGTGCCAGCGCTGACAGGCAGACATGATGGCCTCGCACTTGAGCGCACACGCACATGAGTCTCACTCACTCACGCGCGTACTCACGCTCGCTCGCACGTTCACAATCTCGCTCGCTCGTTCGCTCACTTGCTCGGTTCGTCCGTCCGTCGGGGCTGTCGAGCTGTCGAGCGAGCAGCAGTCAGACGGACCAACGCAGCAACAACCAACCACAGAGAGAGAGAGAGCGCGATAGAGAGAGGCAAGCAAAGGCTACTGGTTGAGCACACACTCGAGCCTCTGCTGCAGCGAAGCAAGCGACGCAAGCAAGCAATAACAACAGCAACAACAGCGCGTGCAGGACGGTCGCACGCCCTCGTTCTGGACGCGACAGAGCGGCGATCGCAGCGCATGAATGGCGGCGTGGAGCGAGCACGGAGCCAACCGACACGTTTGCTTGCGCTTGGAAAGCTGATTCACTCGCTTGTGTGCTTGCTTGCAGTCTCTCGCAGTGCCTCTGCGCACTCGAGGCGACTCCAACTTGCCTGCACACTGGTTGAATTTGTTTGACTGGTTGGTTGCGGCAGTGTCTAGTCTAGTCTAGTCTAGCCTATGCGTGGATTGGAGCAGACTCACTCACTCACTCACTCACTCACTCACTCACTCACTCACTCACTCACTCACTCACTCACTCACTCACTCACTCACTCACTCGCTTGCTTTGCCTTGAGCATTGCGCCTTGTGCCTCGTGCCTCGTGCATTGTGTTGCTGCCTCGAGTCGAGCACTCGCTCGCCTCGCTTGCCAGACAGAGCGACCGCCGACCGACTTGCAGTGCTACTCTTGGTGTGAAGGAATCTCGCTCGATCTCGGTTCATCATATTCGCCGACCCGCGCAGCAAACCAGAGCAGTCAGGAGCACCGACTTACGTCAGAACGCGCGAGTTGAGAGAGAGAGCGAGAGAGAGAGACCACAAGCGAGCGAGTATGATTGATGCTCGTGGTCCTGACGCTGCCTGCCGCAGAGACGGTGTGGTGGTGTCGTGGTGGTGTCGTGGTCGTGGTGGGTCTTTGGAATGTTAGCGCGCGCGTTCTTTCGTGCCAGACACGCTGGATCGCCGCTCGTGACTCACACACACACGCACGACCTGCTCCCGACTCGAACTGTGTGTGTGTGTGAATCGCGAATCCAGTGTGTGTCTGTGTCTGTGTCTGTGCCTGTGTGAAGGAGCGAGCGCGTGTGGTTGCTCAGTGCGCTACCACCACGACTACAACTTCTGCTGCTGCTGCTGCTAGGACAGCAACCAACGTCGAGGTGCACGAGCGCCTCACAGCAGCAAGCCATCGAGCGAGACGAGGTGCCTCTACCTGCCTGCTGCCTGCACGCGCGAGGGAATCAAGACAAGGCGAGAGGGAGCACTCGAGCGCGCATCTGGACAAGCCGCACGCGCGCGGCTGAGCATAAGCCCAGTTTCGCGGCGTTGCGCGTCCGTCAGTCAAAAAGCGTTATCCCTCATGCGAGCCACGTTGCGCGCCGCGAGTCTCGGGTCTTGCGCCTCGGGTCTTGCGTCTCGGAGCTCGAGTCAGTGCGCGCGTGAGACGGATGGATTCTCGCTCGCACTCGCTCACTTGATCTCGCTCTCGTTCCTGCTCGTCGCTGTTGCTGGTGTTGCTGGTCGTACGCGCGTGTGTATGTGTGTGTGTTTCTTAGTTGCGTGCAGTGCCTCGCTCGCTCCAAGGCGCGCGCCATCAAGTGAACAGTCAACGGCGTCCAGCGCCATCTCTCTCTCTCTCTTTGCGTGCGTGTGTGTCTCTCAAAGTCGCTTTCACACGCACGCACAGAGCAGAGCAGAGCAGCAACGTCCTCGCCGCGACCACGCAGGAGCGTCGCGCTCTCACTCGCACAGACACTCGCACATGTGCACAAGAGCGAGCAAGGAGACGAGGCTGCTGACCATGAACTCCGAGACCTGTGAGCTGTATGAATTGTATGAGCTGTGCGTTGCAAGCAACAAGCAGCAAGCAACAACGAGCACACCTCGCGACCACAGCGACAGCAAGCAGCGGCGATCGATGGACGTCGCCACCCACCCACCCACTTGCAGCCAAGGAGGTGAGGTCCCACGCGCGCACAAGCATCACCTTGAAGCTCGCGGAATAAGCTTCTGCCTGCCTGCCACGTCAGGAGCCAGTGAGTCGCTGCGAGCGGGTCCCACGCTCCGGACGCCATGACGTCAGGACTAAGATGCCTCACGGACAGTGCGCGTGCATCTCGCTCGCTCGCTTGGTTGGTTGGTTTGGCGTTTGGCGCTTGGTCCGTCAGTCAGTCCCTCGATCCCGCCCTCCTCGTCCTCGTCCTCGTCCTTGTTCTTACGCAGCAGCAGCAGCGTCTCGAGCGGATGAAAGGCGCCTCGAGACCGGATGAAGGAGGCGACGCAAAGCAAACCAAGCGAAGCGGCTTGATTTTCGCGACGGCAGGAGACAGCACCAAGCAAGCAAGCAAGCACACACGCGGCTGCTTGCGCGGGAAGCAGGCGAGCGAGACCAAGCGAGAGCGAGTCTGGACCCGCAGCAGCGCCTCGCACACGACGGATGCCATTGCTCCTGCTCTTGCTCGTCCAATCCTCACGAGTGCGAGAGCATCGAGCATCTTATTCCGTCTCGACCACACTTGCACACACTTGGTTGCTTCACCAGTGCCACCACCACCACTGCCACTTACAACAACAGCAAGCAAACACGCAAGGACGACGGAGCCACTCGCGACACGACGCTCGACACTCGCGCTCGATCTGCTCTCGCACTCGCACGTCGGTCGATCGATCGATCGATTCATCGAAAGTCGCTCGCTCGCTCGTCAGTCCACTCGCCGCCAGCATGTAGTTCTCCTCTCCCTCGCGCGAGTCCTCGCGTTGTGTTGCGAGGCTTCAAGTCGCTAGTCGCTAGTCTCCTGACTCGACTCGACGGTGTCGATGTCAAACCAGCTCCTGGGTGTGTGTCTGTGCGTCAGCAGACACTCGCGCTTTCCACTCGCGCGACGTTCGCACACGCGAACGAGTCCGTCCGTCCGTCCGTCCGTCGGTCGGTCCATTGCTACACCTGCTGCTCGTCGCACGTGTCTGTCGGTCCACTTCTGCGTGCATCCTCCACGCCATTCTGTCCTGAACCACCACTCGTCGCTCTCACTCGCACTCACAGGTGACAACAGCTCGACCGCTGCCTCGCAACCTCATTGACCAAGACACGAGCGCACGACTGCTGCTGATGATGATGAACAATGCGCATTCTCTCTCTCTCTTCTGTCGGCTGCGTCGTGTCCTGACGACTCTCTCTCTCACTCACTATCGCACTCTCTCTCTCTCTCAGTCTCTCACTACGACGCACGCACCCACACTCGAGCGCCGCTTAGATGATGTCAAAGACCTTCTTGAGCCGAATGACGAGCTGCCAGTCCTCCTTCTGCAAGTCGTTGCGGAAGTTCTCCTTGAGCGCGTCGATGCTCGCGCGCGATAGTCGCGACACGAGCTTGTGCTTGTGGTCAAACTGCCGGCCGTACGTGATGCTCCCCTCGTTGTCGATGCGCACGGCGACCGACGCGCCCTTCTTCGCGCGCTCCACCTCCTTGTGCTCGCGCTCGATCGACCCGACCTTGCCGACAAACACGCCGCCGGCCGTGGGCACCACGAGCGGCGTGCCGATCTTCAAGATGCCCTCTTCGACGTCCACGCCGAGGATGATCGGGTCCTTCTTGTTGAAGATGCAGTTGGGCAGGATCTTGAGCACGCACGGGAAGACCGCGACGTCCGCGAACTCCTCGCGCCGCGCTTCTCGGAAGTTGTCCATGTACGCCGTGAACTGGTCAAAGAGGTGGTAGATGATGTCGGCCGTGAAGATGCGCACGCCGAGCTCCGCCGCGAGCTCCGTCGCGTCGTTGTGCACCTTGACGTCGAACGCGAGGATCGTCGCGAACTCCTTCTGGTGCTCCAGCTGCACGGACGCGCGCATCACGTCCTTCTTGTGCACCGGGCCGAGGTTCACGCACGCCACGGGGATCGGCGGGTCGCACGTGCGCAGGAACTCGAGCAGCGCCTCCAACGCGCCGAGCGTCGAGGCCTGGACCATCACGCCGCGCTTCGTCGCCTTCACCGAGTCCAAGATGCCCGTGAGGTCCGACATGACTGCGTCCTTGAGCTCTTCGACGTCGTCATCCGGACCGACGACGTGGATCTGCGTGCCAGCGACCGCCTTCTCGAGCCCGTGCGCCGAGAGCTTGACGCCCATGGCGGCCTTCATGGTCTGGTGGTGGATGTACTCGCCCTTGATCCGGATCTCCTTCATCGGGTGCGGCGTCAGGATCGACCGGATCGTCGTCACGACCGGCCCGTCGAGCGTGCACACGACGATCGTGTCACCTTCGTGGAGCGTGCCGTTGACGAGGATCGTATCGATCGTCGTGCCGAGGCCCTCGATCACCTTCACCTCCAACACCGTGCACTGCAGGATGTCGACGAACGCGAGCGACTTGGCCATGCGCTCCTGCGTCAGGCGCGTGATCATCATGAGCAGGTCCGGCACGCCTTCGCCCGAGATGGCGCTCGTCGGGATGAGCGAGATCGTGCGGCCGAGGTCCTTGTTGCGCCAGTAGATCTGCGCATTCAGGCCCTGCTCTGCGAACTCGACCATGATCTTCGCCGCGCGGTCCTCGAACTCGCGCAGGACGTGCTCGTTCTGGTGCTTGAGCGCCTCCTGCACCGGCATGTCGACCATCGTCTTCCAGCCGTAGCACCGGTCGATCTTGTTGAGCGCCACGACGAACGGCGCCTTCTTCTGCCGCAGCAGCCGCAGCGACTCGAGCGTCTGCGGCTCGAGCCCGTGCATGATGTCGACCACGAGGATCGCAATGTCGCACAGCGACGACCCGCGCGACCGCAAGTTCGTGAACGACTCGTGCCCCGGCGTGTCGATCACCAACAGACCCGGGAGCTTGAACTCGAGCTTCATGGTCGCGTTCAGCCGCGCCGTCTTCTGCTTGATCGCCTCGACCGGGAAGAACGTCGCGCCGATCTGCTGCGTGATACCACCGGCTTCGCCATCCTGGACCTTCGTCTTGCGGATGTTGTCGAGCAGCTTCGTCTTGCCCGTGTCGACGTGCCCCATGATACAGCAGATCGGCGACCGGAGGTTGTCGAGCGAGACGTTCGCGAGCGCCTCCTCTTCGCGCACGCGGCGGCGGTCCGCAGCTTCGCGCTTCTTGCGCTCAGCCTCTTGCTGCGCCTTGGAGCGAATGCGCTCCTCCTCGGCGTTGATGCGCGCCTGCTCCTCGAGCTCCTCCTGGCGCTTCTTGAGCGCAATGCCCTGCTGCACGAGGCGCTCCTGCTCCTTGCGCTGCTCGATCAAGAGCAAGTCCTCGACTTCGTCTTCGCTCTCGGCGTCTGCAGCAGCGCTCGTCGTGTTGAGCTTGTCTTCGAGCGACGCGACGATGTCGCTGCTCTCCCAGTCCTCGTCGTCCCACGCGTCCGGCGCTTCAGCGTCGTCTGCGGCGTTCTCCCAGTCATCTGCGACGTCCGCAGCGGCAGCAGCAGCCTCTTCCGCCTCCTTTGCGGCCTTTGCAGCGGCCTCTTCAGCCTCCTGCTGCAGCTGTTGCTTGCTCTTCTTGCTCTTCTTGTTGTTGTTCGAGTACACGACCTTCTTCTTCTCCTCCTCCGGTGCCGTGGCATCTGGCACCATACCCGCCTGCTGCAGCGCTTCGAGCGCCGCCTGCGCCTTTGCGAGCTTCTGCTTCTGCGCCTTCGTCATGTACGTCCCCTCCTTCTTCTGGCGCTCGACCTTTGCGGCCTTGGCCTCCTTCTTCTTGCGGCGGATCTCTTCGGCCGCAGCCTCTTCTGCGAGACGGCGCTCCTCCTCTTCGCGCTCAATGCGCTCCTGCTCGAGACGCTCCTTCTCAATGCGCTCTTGCTCGGCGCGGAGCGCAGCTTGGCGCTCGGCCAAGAGCTTCGCGGCCGCCGACATCGGCTTCTTCGCGCCCGTGTCCTGCTCGGGCTTCTTCTCATCCGCTTTCTTCTTGCCCTTCTTCTTCTTCTTGTTGTCCTTCTTGTCTGCGCCAGCCGACGTGTCCACGCCAAGCGACGCGAGGTACGCGGCCGCAGCAGCGTCGACGTCGCTCTTGTCGGTCGACTCGCTCGCAGGCGCAGCCGCGGCGTCCGGGGCGGCAGCAGCAGGTGCTGCAGCTTCCGACGCTGGCGTCTCGGGCTTGAACTCGTTCAAGAGGTCGTCCCAGTCATCTGCGCCGCTGCTCGCTGCAGCAGCAGCAGGCTTCTTGCCCGCAGGCTTCTTTGCTTTCTTTGGCGGCATGATGACAACTGCTACAGCAACGACAGCAACGACGACGGCGTCGTCAACAGGAGGTCGAGACGGATGGAGAGCTCTGAGGTGTGGAAGAGCTCTTGCTTCGCTTGCACACGCTCAGGTCGTCTCTGCGAGTTGCGGACCTCACACACGAAATTCAATGGCTCCGACGCGAACAAAGGGGTGCTTTCCTCTCTCACATACAGTTATTAGGTTGTGTAGTGGAATGCAGTGATGTTTCAACCTAAATGAGTTTGCTATTTAGTGAAAGTAGTGGATGTTGTCCATAAAATACTGTTAGTAGTAGCTCGCATCTAAACGGAGGGAAGCAGTACATGCATTCGACAGCTGCAAGACATTTGAACATACACAATCGAATGAGAGGAAGTCAATACTCACATCAAGTGCTTTGGCAAATGGTGTGACCACACAACAGTAATGACCTCGTGTATTTCACTATTGACTCTCTGATCAAGGAACACGAAGCGACACAACTTGGTGCACATACAACCAGCCTCGACATCACAATCTGCTGGAGCACACGCACTCGCTGACATCTCGCGCTCTCTCTTCAACTGCGTTGAGTGGTGCAATCACCAAAGACCTGGGATCACGACTTTGCGGCTCTTTGGGTACTCGTCTTTGAACTTGTCGAGGTACCACTGGTGGTTGCTCACGGCGCGCGGCAAGAGGTTCGACGCCGAGTAGAACGCGAACGACCAGCCGGCAGGCGAGCCTGTGAGGACGCTCCAACCGCACCACTCGAGGAGCTCGCCAAAGTAGTTCGGCGCCGACACGAATGCAAACATGCCGCCGTGCGGGATTGAGTACGTCGAGTCACCAGGCTTGCGGAGCTGGATCACGACTTGGTCCGAGTGGATGTTGATCGCGAGGCCGACGACAAACATCGCGGCGCCAATGTAGAACGACGGTCGCGAGAACGGCGCGTCGTTCTCGTAGTCGCCGAACTGGCTCAGGTACCGCGCGTTCACGTACGCGTTGATGAGGTTGTAGAAGTCAGCGAGGAGCACGATCGTCACGGGCATGCGCTTGTCCTTGCTCGTGCGGATCAAGAACGGGTACACGAACGTGCGGTAGAAGTAGTGCGTGCACCAGAGCGCAGCGCCAATGAGCGGCGTCGTCGACGTGCAGTGGTCGCCGAGCACAAACACGAGCGCGAACCAGAGCGCAGACGGCACTTCCATGAGCACCCATCCGAGGCGCGTGTTGAGCGTCGGACCCCAGCCAGGACGCACGTGGCGACCGTACGGCGCTTTGATCACGCTCGTCGAGACAAATGTGAGCACGCCAAGCGCAAACACGCCGCGCACGAGCCACGTGTGGAACTCGCGCTCTTGCTCGTTGCCTGAGAAGAGCATCGTGGATGCGTGTCACTTGATGTGGTGGCTTGTGCTCGTAGTGTCTTGCGTGTTTGCCGGCAGATTTGGATCTGCTGCGTTCGACTTTGCAAGGCGATCAAGAGATTTACTGCGCGCCGATGCACACAGCGAAGCGCTCCTATGCGAGTCGTGACGGTCGTCGTCGCCGTCGTCGAGCTTGAGCGGCAGTGCGTGTGCGCGGATTGCATGTGGATCGGCACCGAAGTGTCGTGTGACTCATCATAGCGTCCTCTTTGATTATGTGGAACACATCAAAATCGAATATGTAGCTGTGCAATTGTATGCACAAATGGATTGATTTGTTGTGTGACTGTCATCAAACATACACGTTGTGTTTGTATGTACAGTTGAATCCTCACATTTATTCACAAAAGGCGCTCTAATCAAAGCATTTTGCAACTTGCGCTGTTTCTGTGCGTCCGTTTTGCATTTGATCGATCGCGCCATACAAAGTCACATACAAAGTCAAAGAAGAGAGACGACCAAGGCGAGAGAAAGCGAGATGAACGCGAAGACGCTCCTTGCGCTCCTTGCTGGCGCCGTGCTCGGCGAGGTCGCGCGCGCCGACATGGCGCTGCCGCACCTGCCGCTCATCCTGTGGTCCAAGCACTCGTACGTCCTGCGTCTCTTACTTTTGCGCAACGCGTGCGCTCTCTTTCGTTCACACACGATCGCCTCAAGTCGCGATGAGATCTTTCGTCGTATCTGCAACAAGAGCAGCAGCAACTCACGCTACTTGTATGTTGCGTCAATCACAGGACGTTCCGGAGCACCGAGTCGTACGTGAGCGCTGCGCTCGATGAGAACGCAGTGGTCTCGACGCTGGAGCGCGCAATGGCAGCGAGCAAGGTACGCTACACCAGTGAGTCTGAGGAGAGTGAGGGACGTACCAGCTTGTATGAGAGACGACAATGAGCTCACTCCTGTACTCCTGTGCTGCTGTGCTTTATATTGCGACAAACTGCAGTCGAATGCCGAGCTCCTCGCCGTGTTCCTGCCCACGACGCTCCACACGCAGGACGTTGCCAAGTTCACAGCGGTTGGCGCCTCGCGCTCGTTCGTGCAGACTGCAGTGGCGGACGCGACGACGTCGGCTGTGATTCCGCACACGACGCGCACAAAGTCGCTCGTCCAGGCGCTCGATGGCCGCTCTGTGGCGTTCAGCGATGTTCGTGTCGAAGAGCTTGAGGTGCGCATCGTGCGAGTCTGGACTGCTGAAGGTTTCCCTGACCATCACTCTCACGCACCACGTCCTCTTGTGGTTGCACGTGCAGTCGTTCCTGTCGACGCGCGAAGGCCAAGCGCTCGCGACGAACGGCAAGACCGACCTGCTCGTTGTGCGCATCGCGACGGACGTGCACTCGCTCCCAGAGACCGACGCGCTCATCCAAGCCGCGTCCGAAGTGCTCGCGAGCGCCACGAAAGGCGCCGTGGACTTTGCGTTGACAGGCGACGCTGCCGTGCCGACGCAGCTCCCAGCGAGTGTCCCAAGCGCGCGTCGGCTCGCAGCAAACGCGACAAAGACGCCATCTACTGCAGCGACGCTCGTGTGCGAGACGGGCTTGACGCTCGGGTACTCGGGCGGCAAGGCGTTCTGCTTCTCGCACTATGTGCACATGACGCCGGAGGTGCTCACGGGCCTGCTCTTCGGGCTCTTCTTCATCTTCCTCTCGTACATCGGCATTAGCGCGCTGAGTGCGATCCAGACGCCGACGCGGTACCCGCACCACGGCCCGCCGCGCGGCAAGGAGTTCTAAGAACGCACACGCTCGTGCAGCAGTTCGCCCATTGCGTGCGGACGGAAGGACCGAGTGAGACCGAGTGCACGCGCTGTGCACGTGCATATAGTTTCCACAGTGAACGACAATTACGACGACGATGAGACCTGCGTGGGTGGTGCGGACTTTAGTCTACGATTACCGCTCTGTATGTACGCACATTGGTTGCTATGGCGAGTCGAGTACTACGCGGATGTTGAGCGAGCAGCCGTTGCACGGCACGACGTCGACGCCGTCGAGCAGCTCGTCTTCGCTCACTTCGTACACGTCGCCGCACCGACACGGACGTGTGAAGAGCACTTCGTCGTCCTCGTCCTCGCCGTCTCCTGGCACGACTTCGCGCGTCATCTCGCGCACTGACACGACGTCTGCAACGCGCACGAGCTCGACGTCGCGTTTGCGCACGACTGCGTCGCGCACTAGCTTGGCGTCGTACGCAGCGCGTAGCTCTGGATCACGGAGCGTCTCGTACGCCTCTTGGATGCGCACAAACGCAGCGTCTGCCTCTGTTGTCGTTGTGGATGGCGTCGCTGCGTCACTCGTGTCTGTGTTTGTATCGGCCGCGCGCTTGTCGGGGTGGTGCTGTCGCGCAGCGCGGTGGTACGCGCGGCGGATCTCGTCGACCGAGCTCTGCGGCGACACACCGAGCAGCTCGTAGAGCGACGTTCCTGTCATCGCGATTGCGATTGCTGCTGTCGAGATTCGAGTGTCATGGTGGTCAAAATCGAGTCTACAGAATCAGATAGTGAAATAAATGAGGTGACTTCGCTTGCCACAACACACACTGGCGCGGAGCACACAACACACACTAGCGCGGAGCACACAACACACACTAGCGCGGCTTCACGAAGCGATCGAGTCGCGTATGAGAGCCCTGCAGAAGCTCAAGCATCACTCAATGCATCAGCGTCTCACATCGGCGAATACTGCAAGCTGGACGGCCACTTACAACTTGTGATTCTTGACTCGGTAGTACTGTATCAACACGGCGGCCATACGAGGTAGCTGAGACGATTGTAGACATCGTCGTGTGCGGGTGCCGTGGATCCTGTCGCGATTGACGTGCAGCGGAACACGGAACTCGACAAGACGGACTTGTCCAAGAAGTCGAGTGTAAGACCCAAGAAGACGAGCAGCAGCAGCAGAAGAAGACGAGCGTGAATGTGAGGTCAACGCGTAGGACTGGCAGAGGCCAGAGACCGCTGAATTGTCATGCAAACAGACGTTGTCACTCGGTGGTGCGCTGGCCGCTGCCACGATGACGGTCAAGCTCCGACGCTTCGACGCCTCAAAACTCTGAAACACCGGTATTCTGGAGCTGTGTTGTGGAGCTGCGTCTCAAGTCCAAACCTTGTGTCTTTGTCGACCGCGTTGCAACTGCTAGTGTCGCCACTGTTGGAAGCGTGTCCATGCCTCGCGCTTGACGTGCGCTGCGCGTGTGTGTATGTGTGCTCGCAACGCTCGACGCGAACACTCACGCCACTTGCCGAGTGCACCTGCAGTACCTCCACTACCACTACTGTTCGCTCCGAACGAGCACTCGGACAAAGCTTTCACCCTAGAACCCACCTCATAAAACCCAATACTATACAATGCAATACAATACAGCATACGGAGTTTCGAGCACCATTAGTATCGAAATGGTACAAAGGACCGAGATGGTGTCTCGATACCATTTTAATGGGTGGTACTGATACTTGCACTGACCATGCAGTGCACACACACACAGAGTGTACATGCGGCTAGCCTCGAGCCACAGGCACCAGACACTACTACCGGTAGTATTGCTATCTCGGTTAGCACTAGAGCGCTGGCGCTATCCGAAAGACTCTACGCGATCTAGACAACTCACTGACTCTGGCAACCTACGCTTTTCCCAGCGAGCGAGCGAGTATCCAGGTATGTATGTGTACGACGTACGAGTCGTACGAACGAGTGCGGCGTCCTCACATAGACAGAGAGCGCACTCCTGAAAGGAAGCGCGCGAAGTGACGTTCGTCGGCGCACTTTGCAGCAGATACGGTCGGGTCCGCCATCTCGCACCGCGAGTCAAATCGAACTTGCTGCTATCGCTCCGCCAGACGCGCTCGCTCGATGATGCGTGGTGCGCGATGCTCTTTGGCTGTGACGCTACCTACCACTGAGCGCAAGTGTCAAAGTGTCAGCGCACAGTCGCTCCCCAAACTCTCCTTGAAGGCGCTGGCTGTATATCTTGATGTTGTTGTGTCGACATAGTCCTGCTCACCAGCAAAGAGCTCTTTGCATCCGAGTGCCGGTGTGTCGATGTGTCGCTGTGATCAAGTGCGCGATGTGATCAAGTCAAGTCCAAAAACCACCAGGGATCGCGGCGCGGCGGGTCGTTACGAAAGTGGCGACCTTGCCGACCAAACAA
Organism: Pythium guiyangense; assembly: GCA_003730235.1. Taxonomy (NCBI): domain Eukaryota; phylum Oomycota; class Peronosporomycetes; order Pythiales; family Pythiaceae; genus Pythium; species Pythium guiyangense. The sequence goes on along the minus strand of QXDM01000079.1, from coordinate 307,561 downwards.
ACTCGCCAGACACAGCGCAAGTAAGGTAAGCAAGTAAGCAAGGAAGCAGTCTCGCGCGTCGCTGTGTGCGCATCTGTGAGCAGCAGTCGCAGTAGTGAGCAGGTCAGTGGTAGTACGTCGCCACCAAGGACCTGAGCGATGCCCCACGGTGCTGTGTGTCTCGCTGATCCACTGCGCTAAGCTCTCTGATTCACGTGTCCCAGCGCTCGGCTCCCATAGCTCCTAGCACGCGACGCTCGTGAGAGCATGCGGCTGCTGCATCGACGCAAGTCTGGCTCGGGCGGCGACTTTCGCGACACGTTCCGGAATCGCAAGCGCTCGGGTTCGGCTGAGTTCCTCTTTGCCGAAGTCCGCAATGCGTTTGACCCGAGCTCGCGCGTCATCACGACGTGGCAGCAGGTCACGCTCGCCTGCATTCTCTACGAGTTGCTCGTGATCCAGTACGTCGCAGTGTTTGCGCCAGACGCTGGTCGGTCTGACCTCACAGGGCTGTACGTCTGCGAGCTCGTGTTCTGCACCGACGTCTACGTGCAGCTCAACACCGGCTACTACGAAGACGGCAACGTGCTGCGCGACACACGCAAGTCTCGGATCAAGTACTTGCGCTCAGTCGGCTTTGTGCTCGACGTGCTCGCGCTCTTGCCGCTCTCGCTCCTGCCGATTCCGCTCGGCCACACGCCGCTCGTGTTCCTCGAGTTCCACAAACTCACGCGCGTGCGGCGCTTGCCAACGCTCATCTCGAACCTCGACAACATCTACGCGCGCTACTTCGTGCCGCTCAAGCTCGTCAAAGTCCTCGGCATCACGCTCCTCACGTCACACTTTGTCGCCTGCGCGCGCTTCTCGTTTGGCTACGACACGCACCACGACAACCACTGGCTCCCACACGTCCCCGACCACGAGCAGCACGCGCAGCAGAAGTACCTCATGTCGCTCTTCTGGGCCTTTGGGCTCCTCTCTGGGCTCTTTGAAGGCGAGCTCCCGCACACGAACGCGCAGTTTGCGTTCACGATCTTCGTCGCGCTCTGCGGCTTCTCGCTCTTCACGTACCTCTGCGCGACGTTCTTCCTGCTCTCCAAGTGCGAGAGCGGCGACTCGGAGACGGCCGAGGCACGCGTGAACCAGTTCCAGCACATCCTGGCGTTCCACCGCGTTCCGCCCAAGCTCCAGCAACAAGCAGTCGAGTACCTCAAGCGGTACTACACACAAGCGGACGCAAACGACCGCGAAGCCGTGCGTCTGCTCTGTCCGTCGATCGCGAGCGACATCCAAATCGAGCTCCTCGGGGACACGGTCGCGCGCATCCCGGTCTTTGGCGGCTGCGACGCGCACTTCATCAAGGCGATCACGAGCTTGCTCGAGCTCATCTCGTGCCCTGCGCACTTTGTGCTCTTCCGCGCTGGCGACCACGGCGACGCCATGTACGTCGTCAACTCGGGCGTGCTCTACACCGTCGTGAACGGCGTCAAAGTGCGCGAGCTCCGCAAAGGGAGCTTCTTTGGCGAAGTCGCCGTGCTCGCAAAGCTCCCGCGCTCGGCGACGATGATCACGACGACGTACAGCACGCTCTATCGCCTCTCGCGCTTCCACGTCGACAAGCTCCTGGAAGGGTACCCGCGGTACGCGCGCTTGATCGCCACCACGGTCGACCGCATGCTCAAGACGGCGAACTCGAAAGACGAAGACAAGATCAGCCAAGCGAGTGGCGTCGCCGCCGCTGCGCCAAAGAAGAAGTCGATGCTGCTCCAAGTCGTCGGGCTGCGCGCGGAGCAGAAGCTCTGGCGCAGTAAGAAGTCGCTCGCAGCTGTGCGACCAGCGGCGGACGACAGCACTGGACCGTCTGTGAACAGCATCGACTCGGTGGCGATGGCGTCGACCCGGTCCCAGTCGCCGACAGTCGAGGCGCTTAGTCCCGAGCGCTCAGCGTCGCCAACGAGCTTCCACCTCCAGGCGCTCAAGATCCACCCCGAGCACACGAACGGCAATGCAAATGGCGCATCGACGCAAGCGGCGGCGACGACAGCAGGACCGCTCAAGCGCAACTCGCTCTTCCTCGCGAGCAAGCGCAAGATGGAGCTCTTCCGCGACAGCTTCTTCCGCAAAGGCCGCGTCGGACCGAGTGACGGCGCGCCTCCAGACGTCATCCGCGGCTTCTACGACCAGCTCCCGCAGACGGCGCCGCCGTCGCCGCCCACGACGCCGTGGTGGGCCGCGCTCTTGTGCAAGAAGTGCATCGACGCCGAGTCGCGCACGCGCATGGCGTGGCTCCTGTGCCTCCAGCTCATTCTGTGCTACAACTGGATCGCCGTGCCGCTCCAGCTCGCGTTCCTCGTGCTCGAGGACCACATCGTGCCGATCGCCGTGCTCAACATCGTCACGGACGTCGTGCTCTGGGCCGATGTCTACGGCAACCTGAACCTCTCGTACACGCTCAACGCCGAGAAGATCACCGACCCGGTGCGCAGCGCGAAGCGCTACGCCTCGAGCTGGGCGCTCCTACTCGACCTCTGCTGCGTCTGGCCGTACGGGATGTTCCAGCCCGCGCACTTCAACACCGCGGCCGTGCGTCTCCCGCGTCTCCTGCGCATGTGGCGCCTCAAAGGCCACTTTGCCGAAGTCGAGAGCTACACGCTCATGAACAGCCGCAAGCGCCTGCTCTTCTCCGGGCTCATCCTACTCATGCTCTACCACATCGTCGCATGCATGTTCTTCAGCGTGACGCACTGGGAGGGCTTTAGCCACCACGACGAGGCGTGGATCCCGTCCGAGGACGTCGCCATGGAACCAGTGAACGCGACGCACTTTCGCGACGTTCACGGCCACGAGTACGCCGCGAGCGACCCCAAGGTGCTCAAGATCGGCGCGATGCAGTACGCGCGGGCGCTCTACTACGCCGCGAACGTCCTCGCGGCGCTCGGGCGGACAATGGAGCCAGCGAGCGACCGGCAGTACGCCATTGCGCTCGGGTTCATGCTCAGCGGCTTCCTCATCACGGCGATCGTCGTGGACGAAGTCCAGAAGCGCTTCACCGCCTCGGCGTTCGAGCAAAAAGAGTTCTTCGCCACGCGCACGCGCATCCAGCTCTTCCTCAAGCGCCAGAGCGCACCGCTGGCGATTCACCAGCGCGTGAACTCGTTCCTGGACTTTTGGTGGTCCTCACACCGCGGCGCGATCGTCCAGGAGCTCTTGGAAGAGCTCCCGACCGTGATCAAGCGCGACATTGTCAAGAGCATCTGCACGTCAGCGGTCGAGACGCTCGGGCTCCTGCGCGTTGAGGATCCGTTCCGCACGACCGCGTCAAGCGACGTCCCGGACGACGTGCGCCAGCGCCTCGAAGCCATCTTGCTCGACAACTTGCGCTTCGTGCTGTACGGACAGGGTGAAGTGATCTACCGTCTCGGTGACCACGCCGGCGGGCTCTACTTTGTGCTCGAAGGCCGCGTCTCGGTCGTGCCGGACGGCGGGTACCCGTACACAGTCCCGCTCGGCGGCTTCTTTGGCACCGACGCGCTGCACCTACCGAGCCACAGAGCGACACAGACGAGAGCGCCGGCTGCAGGAGGCGCGACAGCGATCGGGTATTCGGAGCACGTGACGGCTGTGAGCGGCTGCATCGTCGTATTCATCTCGCGCGAGCACTTGCTCGCGATGGAGCAGGTCTTCCCGTCGCTCCCGGTCTCGCTCCACGTGCTCGAGCGCAAGCTCCAGACCGCCAAAGTCGCGCGGACGTCCGACATCCAACACAACGCGCACGCTGGACCAACGGCATCGTCGCCTGCGCTCCAGCACGCGCTGCTAGTTGCGCAGCCGACGCACTCACTCGGCGCAGTGTGGCACCGCGCACTTGCGTGGCTCTGGTGGAACCAGACGAGTGTCGACCCGGACGCGCCGTTCGTCGGTGTCTGGGAGACCTGGATCCTCGTGGCGATGACGGCGCAGTGCGCGATTGTCGTGTACCGCATCTGCTTTGGCGTCGAGCACGCGGCGTCCGGGGCGTTCCTGAACGCGGACGTCCTCACGCTCGTGCTCGAGAGCTGCTTCCTCGTCGACATGTACCTCCAGTCGCGCCTCGGGTACTACGCGTACGGGAACAAGGTCATGGACATCCAGGCGATCCGGACGCACTACTTCCGGTCGCTTGCGTTCGCGCTCGACGCCGCGGCGCTCGTGCCGGTCTTTGCGCTCAACTGGCTCGGGCTCGGCGCGCGTCTGGAGCTCCTGAGTCTCAACAAGCTCGTTCGGATCGTCAAGGCGCCGAGCCACTTCCGGTCGCTCGAGACCAAGTACGTGAAGCTCGCAACCGAGCTCCGATTGATCAAGCTCGTGTACTACACGTACCTCGTTGCGCACGTCTTTGGGTGCATCTGGTTCGACTTTGCGGCGAACCTCTCGGGGCTCCAGACGTGGATCAAGGCCGCGGACGAGGACCCGGCAAAGACGACGTACTTTGGCGACAACGCGTGGCTCCCGCACACGGCGCTCGAGCACGGGAGCCGGAGCTTGCAGTACTTTGGCTCGATCTTCTGGTCCTTTGGCTTGATGTCGGCGTCGAGCACCGGCGAGCTCCCAAAGAGCGTCGCGCAGTGCGTCTTTAGCGTCACGACGATGACGAGCGGCTTCTTCCTCTTTGCGTACGTCGTCGGCAACTTCCTCGATGTCATTGAGCTCCAGGACTCGGAGAACCGCGAGTTCGTCGCGAAGCTCAGCTCCATGCGCCACCTCCTCGCACACTTTCGACTCCCAGCGGAGCTCCAAGACAAGTTCAAGACGTTCTACTTCTTCAAGCGCTTCCACTCGATCACGCAAGAGCACGTGCTCGAGCGCGTGCTCCCGCCGTCGCTCCTCGTCGACATCCGCATGTTCCAGCTCCAGCCCATGATCGTGAAAGTCGCGTTCCTCGCCGGCATGGACGACTCGGCCACGCGCATGCTCGTGTCGCTCTTCACGCAGACGCTGTACGTGAAAGACGAGTTCATCTGCCGCTACGGCGAAGACGGCAGCGAGATGTTCTTCATCTTCACCGGCATGCTCGACATCCTCATCCCTGCGTCGCTCCTTCCACCGCCGCTGTCGTCGAGTGCAACGCCACCGCTGAGTGCAAGAGCGTCGCCAGCACCACAGTCGTCGTTCAAGTCACCAATGTCGCCGTCTGCAAGCGGTGCGAGTCGCGGCGTCCCAGCGCTCCACAAAGTGAACGAGATCACCGCGGGGAGCTACTTTGGCGAAGCGGCGCTGTTCACGAACGCGCCGCGGAACGCGTACGTCAAGGCCAAGACGTCGTGCATCCTCTACCGTCTCTCGCGCCACTCGCTCGAGCTCGTGTTCGATCGGTACCCCGAGTGGAAGCAGAAGGTCCTGCGCATCGTCAAGATCCAGCAGGAGCAGCAGCGCCTCTCGCGCATGGCGACTGAAGTCCAAGAGAGCGACGCGAGCAGTGGCGCAAACGCCCGCCGGCGCGGGCTCAAGCGCAATCTCTCGCGCATGGACGTGCTCAACTCGCGAGCTGAGGGTATCGAAGAGCTCTTGCTCGCGCACACGCGCGCGGACAAGAAGAAGTCATTGGCGTTCTCGGTCCAGCAAGCGCTGCTCAAGACGAATGTCCTCCCACAGCTGTCTGCTGCGCTCAAGCCCGCGCTCGCGCACCTCTGTCACGTCCTCGCGCTGCTCGTGAACGGCGTCGAGATCCAGAGTCGGGCGTACATCATCTGGGTTCGTCTCACGTCGCTCTGCACGGTCTTCCTGTCTGTGTTCATTCCGTACCGCGTCGTGTACGACGACCTCGATCGCTGGAACGCCGTCCCGGTCGCGCTTCGGCTCGTCGAGCGCGCCTGCGAAGTCGCCTACTGGCTCGACGTCTGGTTCCAGTTCCGCGTGCGGTCCAACCAAGTGGCGATGGAGCTGTATGAGCAGGACCACTTGCTCGCGTACAAGCGCGAGCGTCTTGTGTGGGACATTGCCGCGGCGTTCCCGCTCGACCACTTTGCTGTTGGCTTTGTCTTTAAGCGCAACCACGCGCTCGCGAAGCGCTGGCTCCGGCTCAACCGGTGCCTCAAAGCGCGCAACTTGGTCTACTACCGCAACGAGATCAAACGCCGGAGCGTGACGTTCGAGCTCGACCGCGTCAAGACGCTCTGGCTCCTCTACCTCCTCGCGATCTACTGGACCTCGTGCGCGTACTTTGCCGTGGCGATGCACGACGGCTTTGGCACGGCGTGGCAAGCGTGGCTCCCCGCCGAGGAGCTCGCGACGCCCGACCCAGAGCCGAGTCTCCTTCTTCGACGGCTCTTTCGCGGTCTCATGTTTGGCACGACGGCGTTCGTGAAGAAGGGCCGGACGTTCGTGCCGTCGAGGACGCTCGACTACGCGTTCAGCATCTTCATCAGCTTTGTCGGACAGCTCATCATGGCGCTCATGATCGGCGAGATGGCGAACGTGTTCATCCTCCACATTGACAACGAGCTCCGGTTCCGGAAGAACCACATCGCCGTCAAGCACTACCTCGCGCGCTGGCGCGTCAGTCCGGCGCTCAAGCTCCGCGCGAACGCGTTCCTCACGTCCTGGTGGTCATCGTACGCCGGCGTGGACTACCAACTCGTCTTTGCCGACTTGCCGCGCTCCGTGCGCACTGAGGGCGTGCGGTTCATCGCCGACAAGCCGCTGCTGCTGTTCATGGAGCGCGTGTTTCGGCCGCTGGCGCGCAGCGCAAGCAACGGCGACGACGCGAGCGCCGCGGCAATGGTCGAGTCACTCGCGCACGGGATTGCGCAGCACTTGCGCTTCGAAGGATACCCGCGCGGCGAGAGCGTCGTGGTCGAGGGCACGGTGTGCCGCGCCATGTACTTTGTCGTGCGTGGCTACCTCTTCTCCAAGAGCGCGTCAAACCCGACGCTGTATCACGCCGAGCGCTATCGCCACGGCGACTACTTTGGCAACGTCGGCTTGCTTGGCCACGCCGTGAGTCTCATGACCGTCACGAGCGTCCGCGCGAGCGACCTGTTTGCGCTCGACGCCGAGCGCCTGCTCGCGCTCTTGCAGTCGCACGCGCACTTCCAGCTCGTGCTCCAGCTCGCACAGGACGCCGTGCGGCAGAAGAAGCGCCTCGGCGCAACGCTTGCCGGCAGTACGAGCAAAGGTAGTGATGGCCACAAGGTCATCGAGTCACTCGTGGCGCGGCGCACGTCGGCGCCAGCCATTGGGGCGCACCACATGCGTGCGCCGAGCGATCCGCAGCGACCATCGAGTCGCGTGACTTCGTTCGAGTCGCATGTGAGCGCGCTCCTGCGCGGACGACCCGAGAGCGAGTGGGACAGCGCGTTTCAGCTCTTTGTCGAGCTCCTCTTGCCGCGCGGGACGCTCAACGACCTCGACGGGCGACCCGCGAGCGTCGACACGGACCGAGACGACGACAGCAGCGCCAGCGGTCGTGGGACGCCAGCGACGCGCACGCGCCGCGCGCAGTCGATTGCAACGAGCACTAGCGCCACTGGTGTCGCGCATGCGATCCGAACGAGCAGCCAGCACACCGCTGCGAGTCACGAGGCGAGCGGCATAGGCATCGAGAGCGGCACGCGAGACACTGACGTCCAAACAGCGGATGCGCGTAGTGGTGATGGCGAAGAGGAGGCGGAGACACCACATGACGCTTCGCTATCGTCAGGTGCGACGAGCACCACCGCAGAGTGCAATCGTGGCACACTAGAGACCGGCACTGAGCGTGCTCCGACGCCAGTGGTGCGCGACAATGGAGCGGCCGCTGTGCGGCACCGACGGCTCTCGAAAGCGGCGATGGCGCACGGCGGCGACCGCCACGCGCTGCTCCAAGAGGCGAACGCTGTGCACGAAGGACTCGAAGGCGAAGAGGACGACGAGGACGCACATTGTGGGGCGTGAGATGGCGCAATAGACACTTAGAGAAGCGCTTGCTCCGTGTCACTGAACGTGAAGTAGCAGGTCTGCGTCACGATACAAAGACAACGTGCTGATGTGTTGGAACGCGCTCTATTGGCTCGCACACTGCGCTGTCCTAGTCGTCGTCTTCGAGCTTGCCCTCCATGCGCACGAGCATCTTCGTGAGCACCTGGAGCTTCGCCTCGAGCCGCGACTCGGTCTCGTGGAGTCGCTCCTCCCACGCGTGCTGCATCTCGAGCATGCGGAGCCAAAAGAGCTCGGAGCTCGCGATGTCGTGCGGCAAAGACGGCGCTGCGACGCCATTGTGTGGCGAGTGGTGCGACGGCGTCGAGTCAATACTGTCGGTGTCGTGTAAGAGACCACCTGGTAGTGTGTGCACTGGCGACGGCGCGGACGGTGCGTCGAGACTTGTCGAGTACGCCAAGACGCTGTTCGGTCCTACGGCAGTAGCAGTTGGAGCTGAAGACGATGGCGATGACGGCGATGATGTTGGAATCGGTCGCTGCTGCTGAGTCTCGTGGTGATGGTGGTGGCCGTTGTGGTGTGCGGCGCCGTTCCAGTACCGCACGACCGCGACCGATGTGCTCGCGTGCCGCACTGGCGCAAACGCCGGACTGTACTGGCGCCGCTGGGGCTGCATCGCAGCGTCGCTGAGCGACCACGCCGCGCCGTTTTGCAGTGTGCCTTCGATGTCCGCTGCCGATGGCGACGCGGCGCCGCCGCCGTTCTGCTGATTCGCCATGAAGCGGTTCTGGAGGATCTCGAGGTCGTCGCGAAAGCGCCGGAGCTCGTCGTCTTCGAGCATGCCGTTGTTGTCGTCGTCGTAGACGTTGATGACGTCGTCGACGTCGAGGTGGATGTCCTCTGTGACGGCGTGGAAGCGCTGGAGGATCGCCTCGATCTCGTTGCGGCAGAGGTTGCGCTTGCCGCGGAGGTAGTCGACGTTCGACTTCATCGTCTGCTGCATCACGGTCTTCATGACCTTCTGGAAGTTCGTGCCGATGACTGTGATCGGCAGCGCGAGCACGAGCATCCCCGTGAGCACGCTCGCGCACCCGACGATCTTGCCGGGCAGTGTCACGGGCGTCATGTCGCCGTATCCGACAGTCGACATCGTGACGATGCACCACCAGAACGACGCGCCGATGCTCTTGTACGGATTCGGGTCGACGCAGATGCAGTCGGTCGCCGACGCAACGCGCGCCGCGGCAGCACCGGCGAGCGACGTTGCAAAGCGCGGTGGCTCGTTCTCGCAGTCGCCGACCCAGCCGCCGCTGCGGCAGCCGTCGTGCGTGTACTCGGCAAAGTAGATGAGGCTCGAGAAGACGATCATGGCAATGGCCATGAGGAAGATGAGCATCGACAGCGCCTTCATGCTCACGGCGATCGCTTGGACAAAGACCTGGATCGCCGACGAGTACCGCGACATCTTGAGCACACGAGCGACGCGCGTGAGGCGCACGATGCGGATCGCGCCGAACGAACTGGCGTTGTCGACTTCGAGCATGCGCTCGAGGTAGAACGGGAAGATGGCCGAGATGTCGATCCAGTTGGCAAAGTCTGTCGAACGAGAGAGAAGGACAAGGCGAGAGAGTAAGAGGCGCTGTCAGCGGATATCAGAGGCGCAGGCAGCGCTGCTCAAGCAACAGAGAGAGAGAGCGAGCGGTGGGTGTCTGACGCACCGCGGAGGAACTGGCACTTGCTCGGACACGCGATGATCCGCACGACGAGCTCGATCGTAAAGACAACGGCGCAGACGACTTCGACGATGTCGAGCTCGGCGGCGTAGCCTGCGAGTCCCTCCTCTGTCTGCGCGATGAAGACGACGGTCGAGACGACAACGAAGAAGAAGATCGTGACAGAGACGTAGTTCGCAGCGAGCGACGACTGCGGGTCGTCAACGAGGAGCCACAGCCGCTGCTGTGCTGTCAGGGCTGGCACTGGCACAGCAGTCGACATGGCGCTCGTGCTTGCGAGCGTGACGGACCGCCGCTCATGCGGACTCGCGCTGGCGTCAGCGCGCGACTGGATGATCTTGGAGCCGTGACGCTCGAGCTGCGCGACCTTGGAGCCCTGTCGCTCGAACTCGGCGACGATCGAGCCGTCTCGCAAGTGCGCGGCTTTGGACGTTGCGCCATGCAGCGCGTCAGTGTCTGGCAGCGGACCCACAGTCGCCGACTTCTTCTGATGGTGCGGCCGCTTGCTGCTGCTGCTCTGTCCAGTCTCCGAGTCGCCTTGGGATCGCCGCGAGAACGGCGGGAGGAAGACCGGTCGGACCATGCGGCTATTGCGCCGCGCCTCACGCTCAATCACTTGCGACAGCCGCAGCGCTTTGTCCGAGAGCTCGTGCTTGCCTGCTGTGAGCGGGTGCACCGGCATGATGGCGACGACGCTGCTGGTGTGCTGATGTGCACGCGCTGGCGTGAGCGTCGAGAGCTCCGACACACAGGCGCAGCGGACGTCAAGCGCCAAAAGTGATCACAAGCAGTTTCAACGAGGACTTCGTCGACTTGAGACTTGGCCGACGTCAGCTCCGGAGCTTTGGAGTGTCGGAGCTCGACAGCCTTTGGCTCTCGGGCTCCGAAGCGCCACTCGATTGACGACAACAAGAGGTCTGAGGCCTTGGAGCTCCAGAGTTCGGCGAGCGGTTCGGCTAGACTCGACCGCTGGAGTGCGAGGACACTCTAAGTAACATGAGTGTGATGCTATCGTCGGCTCTGCTACCAACGCACCCGTGGAGTGGCAACGTCTGTTCGTGTAGCACCTCCACCTTTGTCAGTCCTACCAGTGACTCCTGCCTTCTACTCTCCGAGTCTGCCTATCTACTCGGCGTTGGCGTCTCCGACACTGTCGGCCACCTCCGTCACCGTTGGCGTCGACTCGCCCTTCGCATCGTCCGTGACGCTATCAGTCGCCTCCGCCGTCGCTGGCTCTTTCTCGTCCTTCACTACTTCAGAACTCGCAGTCGCGTTCGCTGCTGCGCGCATCGCCTGGAGCGCCTCGCGCTTCGCAGCGCGGTCCGTGAGCGCCGAGAGCTCCTCTTTCTCTTTCTTCCACTCGGCGTACGGCTTGGCCGTGTAGTCGCACGGCAGTGTCTCGAGCGTCCGGAGCCACTTGGCGTACGTCCGCGTCGCCTCTTCGTGCTGGATGATGTGGTCAAAGATGTGCGCGCGCTTGAACGCCTCGACCGCCGCGGCGACGTCTGGATCCTCCAAGTCGAGTGGCGGGTGCGACGTCTGGATCGAGTCCTTCATCTTGAGGTTGTAGATCTTAAAGTGCGCCTGCGCGAGGTAGAGCCCGACGCTCGGGGCCTTGGGCAGGTCCATCTTGTCGAGCTGCGTCGCGCGGTCAATCACGTCTGGATCGGCGACGCCAGCGACGATCTCCACGGCCGTGCCGATCATCTTGCGGATGTGGTGAAGCAAGAAGCTCTGGCCAACGACGCGCAAGCGGATCCACTCCATGTTGTTCGCCACGAACGGCGCATCGGCGAGGAACGATGTGATGTACCGATTGCACTTGGGGCTCGTGGGCTCCAACTTGGACGTGAAGTTGTGGAAGTTGTGCGTGCCTTCGTACGTCCGCAGCACGCGGTTCAAGCGCGCGTGCGTCTCGGCGTCGAGCCGGAACGCCTGGTGCGCTGCGAGCGTCTCAGGCGTGATCTCAATGCCCGCGTGGCTCTCGTCGTCGACGTCGTCGTTCACGCGCGCCGATGGCGTCGCCGCGGCGCTCGAGCGCGCGCGCGAGCCAAAGACGAACGTCGGCGCGAGGTACTCGTACGTGCGCTGGTCGCACGCCATCTTCGCATTGAAGTTCTTCGTGACGGTCACCATGTGCATGACGCGGATGTCGCTTGGGAGTGCGGCGTTCACCTTTGCCATGAACGCTGGGATGTCGTCGCCGACGTGGAGCTTCGCCGTCAGGAGCTGCCCGGCTGCGTGGACGCCCTTGTCGGTGCGTGCAGCACGGCTCCAGCCAATCTGTCAACAGAGAGAGAGAGAGAGTAGCGTGAGTGACTGAGGAGCTCCATAGTGGCGAACGGATCAGAGCAACGGCAGTCGGACCTTTTGGAGGAAGCCGTAGTTCACTTCAGCGATGGCGCCGGCTTCAAACAGCGCGCGCTCGACTTCGGCTTCGATCGTCTTCACGCCCTCGTTCCTGCGGTTCGTTGCGCATGTGCACGAGCGAGAGAGAGAGTGTGTGTGAGTGCCTGCGCTGGTGCATGGCGATGGAAGGCAGTAGTGGTCGTACATCTGCATGCCCGAGTAGTTCTTGCCGCAGAACGCGAGCCAGATGCCGTAGCGGCGCTTTGGCGGCTTCTCGTCGTCTTTCGCAGCATCATTAGTACTAGTAGCAGCGCTGTCGGTCGACGCGTCAGTGGCAGCAGCGAGTGCAGCTTTGCGCTGCGCTGCGTACGAGCCTGGGTGGATCGTGTCCGAGAAGCCGGCGCGGCGGTCAACGCCTTCGTTCTTGCGCACTTTCTTGCTATCGCCACTGGCGCCGTCGTCGTCATTGCCTGCGCGCGCTTGCTTGTTCTTGCGGCGCACGGCCCAGTGCGTCGGCTTGCGCTTGCCTGCCATCGATGTCCGACGCTCCTTTGAGTGCTTCGATGTGTCGTCTTAGATGCAGTTGCATTGGTTGAAAGCACCTGTACCGATTTTGTGGTACATCCATTATTCAAAACAATATAAATGATCCTAGCAAAGTCAATATTTCGTGATATAGGTAAGAGTTATACTGAAATTACACCACACTGACCAGAATATCAACCAAGCCACAAACGGAACGTCGACAGAAGCACAAGCAGCAGGAACGACTTCGGTGCGATGGTGCTCGCAATGACGACGACTGCGCTGCGCCGCGCGGCTGCGCGCTCGCTCTCGGCGATTGCTCTGCCAGCTGCAGCGAAAGCGCCACGCGCGCTGCAGCTCCCAGTGCGCTGCTTCTCGCACGCAAACATCCCGTCGCCGGACGACGTGCCCGATCCAAAGGACATCCTGCGTCCGAACGTCATTGCGAAGCCGCAGCTGCCGCTCGACCAGGAGCTTCCAGGGTGCGTCTACGTGTCATTAAGCGCACGGCATCCACACGCACTGATCGCCTTGTGTGTATCGTTGCTACAGCCTGCCAAAGCTCAAGCCTGCGAGCCAACTGCAGGCGCCGCAGACCGAGATCACGGTGCTGCCGTCCGGTCTCCGCGTGATCTCGCAAGAGACGTACGGCCAAGCCGCGACGCTCGGGATCTTCATTGACGCTGGCAGTCGCCTCGAAGACGGTGCATCTCTCTCTCTCTCTTCCTCTGCTAGTCGCTCGCTCTCTCCGACACTAACGCTCGCTCTACCTACTGCCGCTAGACTCGAACGTCGGCGTCACGCACTTGCTCGAGCACTTGGGCTTCAAGAGCACGACGACGCGCTCGCACGCCGACCTCGTGCGGCAGATCGAGAGCATCGGCGCACTCACGACGTCGTCGTGCGGCCGCGAGCAGATCATCTACACGATCGACCTCTTGCGCGACAACGTCGAGCGCGGACTCGAGCTCCTCGCCGACTCGGTGCTGCATCTCGACGTCTCGCCGGACGAGATCGAGAGCATCAAGACGATCATGCGCTTCCAGACTGAAGACTTGCTCGAGAACCCGCAAGCGCTGCTCCAAGAGTACATCCACACGGCAGCGTACGGCGCGAGTGCGTCGCTCGGACGCCCGCTGCAGTGCCCGCTCGACAAGATCGACGCGCTGACGCTCGACAAGGTCCTGGCGTTCCGCAAGCAGCACTTTGTCGCGGACAAGATGGTGCTCGCGGGCTCGGGCGTCGACCACGCGTCGCTCGTGGCGCTCGCGACCAAGTTCTTTGCCGACGTCCCGACGGGCGACGCTGCGAACACGGTCGAGCCGGTCGTCTACACGGGCGGCATCGAGACGATCGAGAACGCCGAGTCAATGTTCTCGTACGCAGCGCTCGCGTTCCCAACGGGCGGGTGGCACCACGACGACCTCGTGCCCGTGTGCGTGCTCCACACGCTCTTGGGCGGCGGCGACAGCTTCTCGGCTGGCGGCCCCGGCAAAGGCATGTACTCGCGCCTGTACACGAGCGTCCTGAACCGGTTCTACTGGGTCGAGTCGGCCTTTGCGTTCTCGTCGATCCACGCAGACGCCGGCTTGCTCGGGATCTACGGCGCCTGCGCGCCGTCGCACACGAGCAACCTCGTCGCGCTGCTGTGCAACCAGATGCTGAACGTCGCGACGCGCCCCGTGGACGCCACGGAGCTCCAGCGCGCCAAGAACCAGCTCAAGTCGTCCGTGCTCATGAACCTCGAGTCGCGCATGATCCTGTACGAAGACATTGGCCGACAGCTCCTGACGTACGGCATGCGCGAGAGCCCCGAGTCGGTCTGCGCCAAGATCGACGCCGTCACGGCCGCCGACATCCAGCGCGTGGTCCAGAGCGCGATGGCGCACCCGCCGAGTCTCGTCTACTCGGGCGACCTCAAGCTCTTCCCGAGCTACGAGCAGGTCGTCGGCGGTCTGACTGAAGGGCTCAAACAGTAGGACGCGATAGGACGCAGCGATAGAGCCACGACAGCGCACGCGAGAGAGCGAGAGTAGACGACCGATAGGCACGTGAATGCGCTGCTGTTCGTCAGTTGCGAGTCGCCTGGAGGCGTCAATCGTGTCCAAGAGGAGCTAGTCTCCGAGTCTTAAGGCCTAGCTCTACTACCTGGAGTCCTCTGGAGTCCTCTGAAGCTAGCCTTACGCTTCCTGCCGCCGCTTGTGCGTGACTTCGTCGTGGAGCAAACGGAAGCCGCGGAGGAGCGCGTCGCACTTGTCCGGCGTCTCGGCTTCGAGGTCGAGCGTCCGACACGGATGCACAAACACGAGCGAGAGGCACTTGGCCGGCGCCTCGGGCTTCGTGCGCTGGAAGACTTCGGTCGTCGCGCCTGCGAGCACTTCGACGAGGTCCCGCGTCTCGACCTTGGCGTCTGCGCGCGGCGACGCGAGTGACACGGAGCTCGACGGCGCTTTCCACGACATCCAGCGGCACGCGACGTCTGAGAAGAGCACGCGCGCGTGCGGGTTCCCACGCGACCCGTGCTTCGTCACGACGATGCCGTTCACGAGCTGCTGCTTGAACTGCGCGAGCGCGTCCTGGTCCTTTGTGTGCGCGTCGAGACGCGCGCGCGCTGTCGCTTCCAACGCATCCAGCGCAGCCTGCAGCGCGAGCTTCTCGTTACGCTCAGCTTCATACCGGCGCTCGAGCGTCGCGAGCTCCTGTGTGAGTCCGTCGACCTTTGCGCTCATGTGCTGCTCGTGTGCGAGCGAGTCGCTCGCGACCTGGCGCTGCTGCTCGCGCTGCCGCTGGTGTGCGACCTCGACTTCTTCGTGCAGCGACGCGATCTCGGCGCGGAGCGCTGCGTTGTCTGCTGCGAGCGTCTCGGCTTCGAGCCGCACACTCTGGAGCGTCTGCTCAGTGCGTGAGGCTTCGAGCAAGAGCTCGTCGCGGTGCTGCTCGACCGCAAGGCGCTCACTGCGGATGCTGTGCAGCAGCGCAAGTGGTGACGCTGACGCTGCGAGCTGCGAGCTGCTGTCGCTGCTGCTCTGGAGGCTCTCGATGCTCTGAACGAGGTCTCTCAGCTGCTCGGACGTGCGCTCGAGCTCTGCTGCGAGCTGCGCGCGCTCTGTCCTGGCTGTCTTGTGCGCTGTTTGCGCTTCAACGAGACGCGTGTGGAGCTCCTCGGCGTGGTGACTCGCGTCCGCGTGCTCGGCCTGGAGCTCTTTCCACGCGAGAGCAAGCTCGTCGCGCTCGTGGCGCAGCGCGTCAATGAGCTTTGCGTTCTCTTCACAGAGACGCACTTGGTCAACGAGTCGCCCCTGGAGCGTCGTCTGTATGCTCTGCGCTTCTGCGCGCTCGTGCTCGAGCTGAGCGAGCTGCGTCTGCACAGCAGCGAGTTTGTCGCTCAACCGACTCTCTTCGCGCTGCTCTTGCTCGACCACAGACGCTGTGCGGTCGCTAGTTGCCTCGTACTGACGAGCGAGCTGCTGCTGCGTCACTACAGCAACAGCGTCGCGCTCTTCAAGCAGCAGGAGCTTCTCGATCTCGAGCGACTGCTTCGCTGCAGCGAGCGCGTCACGCTCTTGCACGACTTCGTTGCGTTCTTGGACGAGCTGCTCATGTGAGCACTCGAGGTCACGCAGCTGCTGCTTGGCGCGCTCGAGCTGGTCGCTCACGTCCTTTGCCTTTGTCTCGAGGTCGTTCACGAGCGCAGCATCGCGTCCAAGCGCCGACTTGCTCGCTTGGTCGGTACTGCTGCCGCCGCCGCCACCACTGTGCAGGTGCACGACGCTACTGCTGCTATTGCGGCGCGCCATGAGGCGAATGACGCTCTGCGCGTCCAAGACGCCAGAGGGCGAGAGCGCCGACGCGGGGAGCCCGAGACTGCTGTTGCGTCGCGCAGGCGCTGGAGTCGCCACTGTCGCGACAGAAGCTGCGATCGCCATTGCGCTGGAGCTCGGACGTGGACGGAAGCTCGGTTCTTCGAGTCGCAGTGGGGCCGCCGCAGCACTAAGCGTCTTCAGTCGCTTTGAGCTCGTGTCGGCGAACGTGAGGAAGAACGCAGGCATCGCAGCGCGCATCCTACGGACCAACAGAGCGAGTCAGAGGAGTTTGTCGGCCATCAGACACACACGCGAGCGCACAAGAGCGAGTCAATCAGTCAAGCGAGCGATAGCACGTACAGCTGCAGCACTTGGTCGTACGCGACGCCACCGACGTCCTGGTCGTTCACTTTGCGCACGCGCAGTCCACTGCGAATGATGCATGAGTAGTCGCCGAGACTGCGGCAGCGCGCGTTGTACTCGGCAGCGAGACCGTCGGCCACGACTTCGCGCACGGCGCACTTGTAGCGCTCGCTCGCATCTCCTGTGTCCGTGTCATGCGAGTCGATGCGGCCGGTGGAGCTAGTGCCAAATGAACTCTGCGACCGCACGCTTCGTTTGCTAGCGGCGGCCTCAAAGCCCAGTCCCGTGGCTTTGGAGCCGTCAAAGTGCACGCGGAACTCCTTCTCCCACTTGGCGCCATGGGCATCGAGAAGCACAGCAGCCATTGCTTTCTTCAGCAGCCGCTGCTTGCTGCTTCCGAGACTCACAGGCGACCCGGGAGGTCCATTGGCTCGAGCCGTAGTGACTCGAGGTGGCGCTGGCGTCGCGACATCCGATGAGAACAGACTCGTGCAGAACTTGAGCACCATCGTGGTGAAGGCGATGTGACCAAGTGAGTGCGGCTGTGTGAGCGGCCATGCGTGTGAGTCTGGAGCTATTCTTAGACACGGAGTCTCTGTAGTTCGATGGACTTGCCTTTGCAACTGCATGACACTTCAGCTCATGACTTCATGGCGCAAATGGAGACTCGAACATGAACGGGTGCGACGGCTGCGTTGCCATCGAGACGTCTCGGTCTGTCGTGATTTGACACTGAGATCTCAATGAGAACGCATGGCTCAGTTCCGTTGGCTCGCACTCTGCTGCACGAGCGCTGTTCACTCGGCTCCTAACTACGACTTCTCTCTCTCTCTCACACTCACGTTTGCTGCTTGCGCTGCGCACACAAAGGCACGCCGCACGTCACAGTCTTGCAGCTCGCAGCGTGCGATGCAACGATGCCGCTCCAGAGCTGACAGGCGCCGCACTTGGTCGCGTCGTGCGCTGCTCGGTCGCGCATCGCAGTCATGTGACCGACGACTTTGCCGACAAAGTTGCGCGTTGAGACGCACAGCGGGTTCGCACATCCAGTGGCGCAGACCGAGAGGTGCTGGAGACCGCGGATGACCGACTGCATCTTGGCCGAGTTCGCCGTCGCTGCTCCTGCAGCAGCAGGCGCTGGAGCGACTGGCACAGCTGGGACCACAAGCTTCGGCGCTGCTGCTACTGGTGGCAATGGCGGTGGCGCCAATGCCAGCGGCGGCGGCTGCAGCGCAGCAGGAGGTTCCGACAGTGTCGTGTGCACGCAGCGCGGGATCGCCTTTGGGTCGTCAATGTCGCCAACCGACGTCGGACTCGACGGTTCGCGCCTCGGACGTTTTGCTCCGTGCTCGTCCTCGTGGTGATGATGATTATGATGATGATGACCATGACCATGGCCGTGACTGTGACTGTGGTCGTGCGCAATGCCTTGTGCTTGGCCATAGTCACGTGTCTGCACTGGTTGGTGGCTCAGCGACGAGGCAGCGGACGGGATCTGGACCCGCAAGCCGCCAGTGAGCGCCGCTGCGTCGCCTCCCGAGTGCCACGACAGACGAGAGCTGATTCGGTGCACTACTGGCGCTGCTGGTGCTGCTGGAGGAAGAGACGCTGCTGACGCCGCAGACGGACTCGATTCGGGACTGAGTACTCGCTTTCGCGTTGCTGCGCTCACGTCCCCACTGCTGTCACTGGTGCTGCCACTGCCTTCCGTTGTCGTCGCAGCAGCGAGCAGCGCCGAGAGCGACGACGGGCGGGACATCGGGACACCAGCGCCATTGGGAGCGAACAGACCGGTGGCGTCTCGAGAACCCCCTTCACTTGGTGAAATGGTCTGTCGTCACACACAAGAAGAAGGAGTCACGACATACACACACGCGTTAGGTGGTTGGTTCATGAATGTCACGTGACGATCATCATGGGCTGTCGGAGGTGGTGGTGGCGGCGTTGGATGGGGGGGTACTGGAAAGCACAGAGCGCATCGAGCGGGACGCTGTCGAGTTGGGTTGAGCGACGGACAACACGTTGCTTGGAACCTCGTCGTCGTTGTCTTCAGTCAATGGTACTTGGAGCTGGAATCGAGCTGGGGCGTCCTGGGTGTGCGCTGCTACGCTCGATGTGCTTGATTGATGCGACTTGTTCGGCTCGAGTGCGTCAGTGCGGTGCTTCGTCACGTGTCAACCGCGCGTTCGCTTTCCACGGCCTTTGCGTTCGCTCGACCACCATCACCACCTCATTCACACTCACACACACATTCAACAACAAAGACGCACCATTTCATTTCCATCGGCGGGCGAGCGGAGCGGCGCCAGCTTCGTTGCGTGGCCCTCTCGTGCGCAGCGGAGGGTGAGAGAGGCGAGAGCGAGAGAAATCGGCGCGCGCGAGCGAGGTCGTCGTCGTCGTCTTCGTCGTCGCGGTGCTGCTGGTGAGTATGAGCGTCGTCCTTGGTCGTGTGCTTGGTCGTTGGGACTCGACCTCGTCAACCCACGAGCAGACGAGTCGCAGCTGGCACAAAAACGCGAGTGCTGATCACTCTGTTCTTTAACTGGCTCGAAAACATTCTTGTGGCGAAGCTCATTTGTCGGATATTTTAAAGGATTGTATGTTATCGCGATTGGACTCGTGTGCGTGTTTGTACTTTGAGGAGTCAGACAACTGATTTTGTCCAAGAGTATATCCAGAATATGCTGTTTGACCAGTTCGATAGTTGTATACAACTATCAAGTTTATATGCAAATTGGATGACGTTTGAGAGGAGAGAATAGCCAGGAACGCAAAATGTTCTTGTGGCCGCTAATTGGCCTCCTCTGTTTCTCACAAACATCTTGACTGTACTATTGTTTGTGCGAAAACACACTTTCGCACGTGTAATAGTGTTTTCAAGCTCGATGCGAGAAAGCGCGGATTCTCAGACGTAAACGAATGTGACTTGAGACGAGAATGAATGTTCGTCGCTTGGACCTCCCGGCATTGCTCAGCATCATGGACTTGACGGCCTTGATCTCAAGGTCTTTGGGTCTGCTCATGACAAGCACCATGACGCTTGCTTGACCTACAAGGCTCGACATGAACGACAACGCAATGCAATGGAAGAAGAAGATGTGGTTTGGTAGTAGCGATGGCATTCCAGTGGCAACTGTCCTATGGTACAAACGCAGCAAATAGAGGAGGAGGATGGAGACTAGCGCGGGCTCGCACTAGACCTCGTCAATGTCGGTCGACGACTTCGTCACTGCGTCGGTGTCTTGGTCAGCAAACTCCTCGCGCTCGTCCACGCTGTGCTGGCGCGTGAGCGTCGTGAGCAGGCCCGGGAACGACGGCACCATGGTCGAGAGACCCGAGCGCACGTAGCCGAGGTGCGGCTCCAAGAACGTCTGCTTGATCGGCGAGCCGATCGTGAACGCGTGCGACGCGCGCACGGGCGCAAGCGCCGAGCTGAACGAGTACCGGCGCAGTCGCGTAGGCGTCGCGAACGCCTCGAACGACTGCGGCATGACCGAGCTGTTGGCGCGACCGCGCGTGCGTCGCGGCGACGGCGAGTCGCCACTGCTACTGCAGCTGCTGCTTCGGCTACGACTGCTCGGGCGCGAGCTGCCAATGTCGTCGCTGGTGTCGACCGCGAGCTCTGAAGGGGTCGTGCGCGCCAGTCGCTGCGACGCACTGGCGGACCGAGCTGTCGGAGTAGTAGGCTCCAAGGGCATCGGCTCGACAGCACGCACAGCGATGAGAGGCGGCAACGACAGCGAACCTTCAGCCTCTTCAGCAAGTGGAAGAGTGGGGGTGCTCACGGTAGCGGCATCAGTGGCGACAGCGGCAGGCGCACGCGCAGGTGCAGCGGCGATAGCAGGCGGAGCAATAGCAGCGGCGACTGGCGCCGTCGAGGCGGCGGCAACGACAGGCGAACGCACCGTCAGCTCGATCTTCGTGGTCTCGATCTCAGGCTCGGGCTTGACGACCGGAGCGGCGACAGCGTCAGCGACGACAGGGCTGGGTTCGATCTTGGACGCGACGACAGTCGGCGACGACGTGGTGATGGTGGAGGTCGTAGTGGTAGTGGAGCTGGGCGTAGTCTCAACGACAACGGACGGGGACTTGGGCGAGAGCACTGCGGCCTCGACGACACGGGGAGCAACGACACTGGCAGGAAGAGTAGGTGACGACGACGGCGCGGCGGCAACGACGTCGGGCAAAGAAGCTGGAGTCACCACTGGAGTGCGCGCGGACTCGGGCGCTGCTGCCTTCGCAGACGCTTCCGGGACCGCGGCGATGGGTGCGGGAGACACAACGGTCTCCGCAACGACAGTGCGCTCAGGGACCTGAGCGACTGTGTCCTGCTGCTTGGCGATGGGAGCGAGCTCGGCTTCCGACTTCTTCGATTGAAGGGGGAGCGGCGCGACGAGCGGCTCAGTGGGGGTCTTGGTCTCTAGGTGGGCCACAGCCACGGGCGCAGCACCTGCAGTCGGTGCTGGCCGCGCTGCGCGAGGCTCGGCGTCACGAGGCTCGGTGGGTGGAGTAGTAGTAGTAGTAGACAGAAGGCTCGAGACACGGACCGACGACGCTGCCGGTGTCTCGTTGACCAGCTCGGACGACGTCGTCTGCACAGCGGTGGCTTCGTGCGTCACCGGAGTGCGGACGAGAGCTGGCGCCTGGGGCGTCGGCGCGACAGACTTCGTGAAGTCGGCGATCGTCGCGACCTCCTCTGCGTCGAAGAGGCCGCTCACTGGCGACGCACGAGCTGCGCGCGTGACTGGCGTAGTGGGCGCGTCCAGGGCGTTCAGCGCGTCTTCGTTTGACACGGAAGGCCGGGTCTGGACGCGCGGCGACTCGCGGGAGTCGTCGAGAGCGCTCGCTGGTGGCGTGCGCAGAGTAGTCGTACAGTCGTGTTTGTAGTCGTTGGTGTTGTTGTTGGTGGTGTCGTCGTCGTTGTCTTGGTTGTCGTCGTGTCCGTCTTGAGTCGAGCCGGGGGACTTGCAGTCGCACAGACCGAGGTGCTCGTCGAGCGAGAACTCGTCGTCGGTTGTCGAGCGCACGTCCGAGTCGTAGCCGTCCGAGTCGTGCTCGTCCGACTCGCGCGCGGTCTTTGTGTCGCTCGCCTGGTTCTGCAGCGCTTGGGTCATGAACCGCATGCTCAAGCGCTTGTTGAGCTTGAGACCTGGACCGGCGCTAGTGTCGTTGCTCGCGGCCGCCGCGGCTGCTGGCTTGGTGTCCTCGACCGCGTCCTCGGGCGCGCGGTTCGGGTTCGTGTTGCTCATGAACTCGAGCCACTTGGTCTTCTCGGCGTCCGACGGCGCGGCGCAGAGGAAGACTTGGCCCTCGCGCGTCTCCATCAGAAATGCGTGCTGGTACCGACGGAAGTTGCCTTTGCCGTCCCAGTCGCCAAAGCCCTTGAGCGTGCAGGCGCTCAGGGGCTTCGCGGGCGACTGGAGGTAGTTCTTCTGGCTCTTGAACGACCGCAGGAGCACGTACTTGTTGAGCGCCTGGTCGGTCTCCCACGTGGCAACGCAGTAGCGGTCGTGCATGACCGGCATCTTGGTGCCACGTTTCTTCAGCTGGCCCTCCATTGCTGCCATTGTGACGACGAACGCTGTTGTGTGTTGTGTGTTGTGTGTGTGTGTTTCTAGGCGTAGCTGTCTGTCAGTGAGTCGATGTGTGCGTGTGATTGTCGGGACGTGGAGAATCGGAAGTGGAGGTGTGGTGTTGCTGCTGCGGCTGGTACTACAGTAGTAGTAGTGGTGGTGGTGGCGGAAGGGTGCAGGAGTAGCGGCGGCGCGGAGGGCGAGCTGGCGAAGAAGGAGACCTGTCTGGGTCGAGCTCTCAGAGAGCGAACAAGTGTGGGTGTGTCTGTGCGGTCCGAGTGAAGAATCACAATGAGCGCGCTCTCGCTGTGCCTGCTTGAGTGAGCTCCGACGATCGGATCGATCGATCGGTCGTCGATGGTGTGTCTGCTTGCTTCCTTGGCCAGCGACAGTCGTGCGGTTGAAGCAAAAGCTACACTTTTTTGCGATCGACGCAATGAGCCTGCTCGCGTTTAGGTTCGGTTGATCTGCTACTGACAGAGCGTTTGTAGGAGGTGGCAGTTGATTGTATACTTTGCCGAATGCAATCGGTACATTGCATCGATGTGATTCGCTGAAAATAGCAGGCAATTGTTTGGATACGCGCACGTGAGTGGCTGAAATCGAGAGACTTTTCAGACAGCAAGACTGCCGATCTTTGTCACGCACAGAAATGTGCATCGTTTGCAGCAAAAACCCGCACGAATGCTGCGGCTGAGGGCCGGCGACGAATTTGACACCGAGTTCGACCCGAACGCGCTGCTTGCTGCTGTCGGTGGTTGCAGGCGGCTGCTCGCAGCATGAGGCGCTGTGCGCGCGATGCTTGAAACCCCTCGTCATGCGCGCCGTGCTAGCATTGCGTACATCGCGACCTAGCTTTTACGCAATACAAAACCAAGCACAAGCGAGCCCGAGAGCAAACCACACAACGCCACACAACGCCACACGCACGCAAGAAAATAGCGGCTTGTCTCGTGCAAGCATCTGTCAAACAAAATCCAACTCAGTGCAGCGGATATCCGCTTTTTTCACTATCTAATCTTTTGCCTTGCCGATCAACATGTGAATACTCGATTTTGTCACTATCACGATCGTACACATCAAGCTTGACCTCTGTCATCATCATGTTCGAACTCGCGGCGAACGCGCGCAAGCTCCGGATGCCTTGCGTGTCGACTCGCACACGCGCAAATTTCCAGCTTGACGTCGACGCTCATGCTCACTTGCCACGTGTGCTTCCTGTTTGTGTGTGTCTGAGATATGCAGTCATTCCGCTCGACACGCAGAGGAACAGCAGGTGTCTCGAGGTCAAGGACGCCACAACCAGCTCGCATCGACGCAATCGCCATCCTTCTCAGGTCGAGTGTCTCCTGGTCAAGTGACACCTGTGTCTTGGTTGAAGGACACGAAGAGGTTGATGAAGCAAACTCGTTGTTCGAGCGCTCTCGTGACTTTCAACTTGAACAACCTTGTCTTGTTCGGACTCAACTCGTCTCGAACAACTTGTGTGTTTGTCAACAACAACTTGTTTGACAAGTGAGAGAACACCTTGCATGATGATGCAGTGTAGTGGATCAGACCATGAGAGAGGATGGTTGCTAGTGCACAGGAGTAGTGGATTACAGTTTAGAGTGTGGGTGGTTGCGTTGGTGGATCAACTTGGTGTCTACGACATGCTCGCAGTCGACGGCGCGCGGCTCTTGCTCGCGACGAGGACCATGCGCTTGAGGAGTTCCTCTTGCTCCGCGAGGCACCGGTCGATGGATCGGAGCGAGTCCGAGCACGTGCTGCCGCTCCGGCTGCTCGTGCGGCTACTTGTGCGGCTACTCGCACAGCTGCTTCCCATGGCGCTGGCGACTGGCGACGCGTGCGGAAAGCGCGAGACTTGCGGAAGCAAGTGCTGCTCCGGCAGCGCTGAGAGCAGCGCCGACGCTTTCGCCATGTGCTTCGTGTCGAGCACTTCCGTCACGTCGTCGCTCTCGTCGAGGCACGCGAGGTCGAGCGAAAAGTCCACGAGCTCCGACTCGTCGTGGTGGTCCTCGATCACGTCCAACTTGGTCATGAACGACAGCTTCTCGCCGCGCGACGACGACTCGGACATCGCGACTGTCGAGCTGCCCGAGAGGCGGAGCTCTGGGTCAAAGTCGCCGTCGAACGACGCCGAGCGGACCGACGAGCTCCGGTCCCCAAACTCCGACTCGGACTCCCAGTCCGACGTCAAGAGGTCGTCCGTCTCCATGTCCGAGTCGCACATCGACGAGTCATTGCGGCTTTTGGACCCGCTCTGGAGCTCCGAGAGCTTGAAGAAGCCCTGCTTCGTGGTCGTGGCCGAGAAGTCGACGCTCGCTGAGCTCTCTGGCTCGCGAATCGCCGTGACGCACTGAAGGCAGACCTTGGTCTTCTGGAGCGCCTTGTCGCCGCGGCGACGCGCCATGCGCACGAGCGCACAGCTGCCGCAGATCACTTCGCCGCACAGACGGCAGTGGTGGTGCCGCCGCGTGGCGCTAAAGAGGCGCTTGCACGTCGCACAGGCGTCGCGCTCGGCGCGCGGGACCCACTCGTCCTTGTCGCGGATCGCTTGCTGCGAGATCCGGCGCGTGTCGACGCAGAGCGACAGGTCCTTGAGGACGCTCATGAGCCGGCGGTAGTACGCTGCCGTCGAGTAGCTGCTCCCTGGGTCCGTCTCGGTCATGAAGAAGACGTCCGTCGAGTTCTTGTCGTTTGTGGCTTCGCGCAAGATCATGACCGAGTGCGTCTTGACGCGCTTCACGTTGAGCTGCTGTGCCATCACTGGGCACTCGGGGATCTCGATCGGCAAGTCGACGCGAATGCCGACGTCGCGGCCGCGCAAGTCCGTTGTGTAGACCATGTACTCGAGGAAGCACTGGTCGCGCTTACGCTTGAGAATGCGCGGCGCGTTCACGCAGACCCACTTGATGCCCATGTACAGGCATGGCCCGTGCGACGTCGCGGTGTGGATGTTCGCGAGCACCGCAGCGTCAACGGTGTTGCCGAACATGGCGTTGTTCCAGTCAAAGAGCTCCTTGCCTGTCTCGGCGTAGAAGAAGTCCATCTGGTGGCGAAAGTCGCCGTTCACGCGGCCGAAGATCCGCGTCTTCGTCGGCTTGCTCGAGCGACTGCTCTGCGCGTGCTGCACCGCGACGAGGTTCTCGGACGAGCTGAGCCAGCGCCAGGGCTCGGCGTACACTGGGCGCTCGCCCATGGCTTCGTGGCGCTCGTACGCAATGAGCGCGTCGCGCACGATGAGCTGCATCTGGTGCTCGTACATGTGGATCTGATCGCGCTTGAGCGCGACTTTGGGGAAGAAGCCGTCTGGGAGCGGAAAGAGCGCGGCGCTGCCGCCTGGGGTGCTCTTTGCGCCGCCTCGCTTCTTGAGGCGCATCGAGCTCGCAAAGCTCGACATGATGATCTGTGTCTGTGTGTGTGGTGACTCGTGTGCGCCGCGAGCGTTGCGCTTGATCGCTTGCGTGCAGGTTTGGAAGTGAGCGAGTCGTGCTGCTGCTTTGTTGCTTTGCGTCGAGCTCGGGTGGTGGCGCTCGAGTGCCTTGCCTTGTCTTTGCGCGAGCGAACGAGTGTTGATCGCGCCGACCCGTCTGCGACCCTGTCGTCGACGACCGTGTCGCGGAGTGCAGCTGCGCCGCTCGGTGCCGAACAGCCTTGCTAGCATTAGATGCTGCAGGTCCAGTGGGTTTGAGCGTCAAATTCGGCGCTACGAGCCGGTCAAGACGATGCGTTCATGCAGGGTATCAACATCCACACGCAGCGAGTTGAGCGACCCGAACGTACACTCGCGACTGCAAGTGCGCCAAGACACGCGCGCACCTGAGCGCCAAAGGTCACTCGATATGAACGCGTCGTCGTCGTTGACACAGCATGCAGTTCTAGTATTGAAGAGACGCTTGCCAAGCTGCTGCTCGGTTCATGCGCAGCAGCAGACAACCAGCAGCGATGCGCGTGAAGGTTTGCCTCCAGATGAACGGCTGCCGCAGATCGCGCTTCGGCGTGCCGCGCTCGCCTCGAGAGGCGACAGAAACTGGGCCGCGCTCGGATTTCAAAAGCTCGAGTTTGGAAGGAACCTGGGTGGGACACGCCTCACGTTTCAAGGAGGGCTTTTCCTGTTCCGACCATACAAACCACAAGTGACACGGACGGTTACCGCAACTGCGCAGGTCAGGTCGTGTCCCAATTCGGCTAGACCCAAGACCCAGCAACTTCGACCTCGACCTGCTGTGGCGTCCCAGCGCCGCAAAGGACGTCCTAGCCAGCCACACTTGGCATGCCCGGCAGCGCACACGCACACAAGGACTTGCCACCGACCACCACACACACGTGCCAAACGCTCCGAGTTCCGAGCACCACGCACACTCAGACCTTGCTTGGTGCGCGGCATTGCGCGGCCGCAGTTCACGGCAAAATGCGTCAGGTTGAGGCCGATCGCCACGGCGGGTGCGTCAAGTCCACTGTCGTCGTCACAGCTCGCAGATCGCAGGTCGCACATGAGGTCGGTTGGTTGGTCCCGACACGATCGTGTGAGCCTGGACGGCAACAACAACAACAGCAGCGAGTGGTGGTGGTGGGGTGGTCAAGCGCGAGCAAGCACGAGCGCTCAGACTGTCCCGTCGTGCGTGGCAGTCTTGGCATGCGTCAGCGCCAGTGCTTTCAGCGCGCGTTCGGCCGGGGATTGTCGATGGATCGCCGCTAAAGGCGAGCACGAGCACGCAAGCTCGAGCGTGGAAACTGTCCTGAACAGACCCGACCCGGCCAGGTTTGACCGACCGAGAGCGGCAGGAGCGCGTGTTGAGTGGTTCCGATCGCGCGAGTAGAGTATCAATCGAGGATGATGGCGTCCGAGTGCCGCACGTGCCAGTCCGTCGAGGTCTCACGTCCACATTGTCCTCGTTGTCCTTTGAACTCGTTGCTTGGTGCGGACTACGTATGCTAGCTTGCCTGAGCATTCAGCGCACTTGTTGACGTCCGCCGTCAGCGCTTGCACACGTCCGGATCTCTTGTCAAAAGCCGCGACCGAGTATGGCGCATTGGCCGATCCACGACGACGACGACGTCCTTGCGCGCCATCCACGACCCACGACGCGCGCGCACCGGTCGTCTCGAGCCGACGAGCGGCTCTGGACACACAGACGTCCAAACCATGCCGGCTCAAAATCTACTGGTGCGCGCATGCGCAGAGTGGGAGACGCGACGACGACAACAACAACAACAACAACGACAGCACCGATGACTGAGTGCCGGATCGAGGCGATTCGATTAGTTCGTGCACACCTGCTGCACTTGCTGAGGTCAGGAGCGCATATCGCACACTGCGCTTGCCAGCATCCCTTCCTATCCGTTCTCGTGACGGGCTTGACGCGAGCGTGTGTGAGCGAGAGTCGCTGGAGCGCGCGCTCGATCGCTCAGGTCACTGGAAGAGTAGCAAGCGAGCTCGTCCAGCGCGCGCCACAACGACCAACAACGACCAACAGCATGTGATGACTGCTGTGTGATCGAACGCACGAAGCAAGCGACTGACTCGGAGCGAGCCAGTTGTTGCGCTTCAACGTTGCTTTGCTTCGCTCGTGTGCCTCTGATTCGACAACTCGCGACGATCGAATGCTCAGAGCGTTGCAGAATAAGGTCGTCGCGACGTTTCGAGCGCCATCGGCACACATCATCGGAGGTTGTCCATGCACGATGCACGCCGCGATCGACGCCGTCGACAGGAGCGCCGGTGACTGGACGTGGGAGACACGCAAGCTCCTGCACTGGGTCAACTCGCTCCCGCCGCCTGCGTGCTTGCTTGTCGAGACGCTCGCAGACTTGCGCTTCGGCGACGTGCTCCTTGCGATCGTGAGCTGGTTGCGCCAGCACCAACACCAGCAGCACCGTCTCGCGAGCGATGACCAAGGCGACGACGACGGTGCAGACCCAACCAGCAGCACCAGCAAATCGCTCTGGAGCGAGCGCTGCGACGAAAGTGACGAGCAGCAGCGCGTGCATGGTGTCGCAGACCCTGTGCTCGATCGGTTGCGGCGCGTCGTGGGCTTTGTCGCGCGCGAAGCTCGCTCGCAGGACTGCGACGCGCTCTTTGTCGTGAATGAAGCGCGCTGCGCCGAGCACTTGCGCTACGGCCGCATCGATGCGATCTGCGCCGTGCTGCGCGTGCTCAAGCGCATCAGCGCCGACGTCACGGCTCAGAATGCACGTATCCGAGCGCAGCAGAGCCTACATGATTGTCGAGACCCGCTGCGCGCTGCATTACTGCGTGAGCTCGAGCAGCGAGTGGAGCCACTGCCGACACCACCGCGGCCACCACCGGCGCCAGCTCAGCGTCCTATCCACAGAGATGTGCGTGTGCACACTACCGCAGCGCTGAGTCGTCGAGACGCGAGTAACGCACTAGTGAGCAGCGAGGGCGATCACCAGATTCGTTGGACCCACGCACCATCAGTAGCCACCGCGCCGCTTCATGGACACACGTGCAAAGAGCTAGAGCGCGCTGGACGTCCTCGCGCGACGGCAGTTGGGCTCACACATCGCGTGGTGCTCCACCCAAAGACGCACAAGAGCCGCCACAGCGACGTCGCGTCGTTCCAATCGCGGCCAATCCCGATGCATCGTGACAGCACCGGACAGCTCCACGTGTACTCCATGGTCGACCCATCGTCGCGCTCTCGCAGTGCTCCATCGCACACAATCGACGCCGTCGACCGGCGCGTGCGTGACACTGTCCGTCGCGCGCACACGTGGCTCGCATCGCTCGGAGTCGCACTCTCTCACGACTCGAGTCGGTCGCACGACGAGCTGCACGACCATCGCGCTGCTGCAGCGTCTCCTCGCTCGCTGCTTCAGCAGACACAATCGGCACTCGAGGACGGCGTGCTCCTGTGCCGCCTTGCTGCTGCAGTCGTCGCGACGTACGGCAGCGCTTCGGACCAGAGTAGTCTCCAGACATGCCCTGCCACGTCCTTGCGATTGCCGCTTGGCGCGACACTGCGTCCCAAGAACACCGCGCAGCAGCGCAAGAACGTCGCGGTCGCTGCCGCAGTGCTCGCCAAGTATTGTCAAAGCACCTCGAGCGCCTCGAACGCAGCTGAGAGCGCCTGCGCAGAGCTCGTGTCGCTCTTGAGCAGTCGACGAAGGAGGCGTCCTGGCCACCATGACCTCGACTACGCAAGCGTATGGGCAGCGCTCGATCGCATTCGAGGCGCGATCGAAGCGACAAGCAGCCGCCGCAAGTCGCTCCACGCTGCTGCACTCGCGCCATCAGAGGGCAGCGCTGCTCCAGTTGCTCTAGTTGCTAGCGCCAAAGCAGCGATTGTCGAGACTGCCGCGGTGGCGAAGAGCGACGTGCTCCGCGACGCGTCGACGCTCTCGCCTCGCGCAAAGCGCAAGCCATTCGTCACGTCGGAGCAAATGGACGCAGTGCATCGGTGGCTCGCGACGCGCATCGACAGTGGCGTCTTGGAGGTGCAGCGCACTCTCTCGCGCCTCTAAGCTTGTGCTCGTTCTCACGTCTGCGTCGTTCGTGTCTGTTCGTGCAGCGAAGCGGCCGAGAGCTCCTCCAGGACCCGCTCCGGAACGGCGAGCTCTTCTGGTTCGTACCGCTTGTCCTGTTGACCAAGCGATCAGATGAGCGAGAGCCTCAGGCGCTTGTCTGTGGCAGGCGCGTCTTTGATCATGTGCTCGCACTGGAGCTCGCGACAGCACCACAGCGACAAAGCAAGCGCCCGAAGACGCTCATGGACGTCCGGTGCGTCTCGCTGATGCCTTTGATGCACGGTAGATCGCTGATGCTGAGTGCCTGACTCGAGAGACCTCGACGTCTGCGTGTGTGCGAGCAGCCAGAGCCTCGCACGGGTGTTTGAGAAGCTCCAAGACGTTGCGAACATCCGCTTGCCGTCGTGCTACACGACGGCCTCTGCACGTGAAGCGATCATCATGGGCGACCGACAGACGACGTACGGCATCCTCTGGCACGTGTGGCAGCACGCACAGGCGCTGGAGACGCAGCATAGCAAGTCGCTGTGTACTACGTCGACTCCAGAGCCGCCAGCGACGCTGTTAGAGCAAGCACAAGGCATCGCGAGCGATGCGATCGACTCCACACGAACAACTACCCCCAAGAGCACGACGTCGCCACTGACGACTGCAACGCGACAGTGCGTGAGCGTTCCGAGCTCCAAGGCGTCACAGATGAGAAAGAGTCCGCTTGCACTCGACATCCCTGCTGCGCTGCTTGCAAGTGATGGCGCGTGTCAGAGTCTAAAGGCCACGGCACTCGACGCTCTGTCGCACCATCCAATGTCTGCTGCGAGGGCACCAGTCGCGGTGTGGAGCGACGACGAGCACGCGTTCGACCACGACTTGTACCCGCAGCCGCTAGACGCTCGTGCGCTACTGACGCAGCAAGAAGACGACGAAGAGAGCGAAGAAGAAGAGCGGATCGAGTGTACAACGCCAATGGCAACAGCGAGTCCACCTGACAGCAGTGGTCGTGAATGTGCTCCAGTCGAGAGCAGTACTCCAGCACCGCCTCGTGTAGCAGAAGCGAGCACGCAGTCGCCTGAGCTCAGTCCAGACGACACAGTCGACACTGTCGCTGCGCCACCGCCGCAGTCACCAACGGCCAGTGAGTCCAAGTCGCATTGCGCCACAGAAGCTACAGGTATGACCACACTGTGAGCGACTGACTCGTGGCGCTCGACTCACACACTCGCACCGATGGACAGTCGATCGAGACGAAGGACGCGACGCTCAAGAGACTGATGCACCGAGTCCAAAGCCCTCGCAGTCGCCGCGATGCGATGAGCCGCAGTCGACATTGTCGCTTGAGCCGAGCACGACGGAGCTCCTCGCGTGGCTCAAGAGTCTGAACGTCCGCCTGACGGATTCGACTGCGTTCACAGTGCGTCCATACGCTTGGGTCTCGCTTGTCAGCGCTCGCTCCGCTGCCATTCGCTCGCTCTCTCATACCATCTCGTCGTGTCTGATAGACGCCATCCATACGCTTGCTCGAGTTCCAGTCTGGCGTGTTGCTGTGCGCGATCGTCGAGCGCGTCGAGTACTTGCGCCGCGTCGACGGCGTCTGTCGGAAGCCGACGCTCACGAAAGCGAATGCGCTGCACAACATCACAAAGGCGCTCGAGATCCTCCAGCAGAAGAAGGTGCGTCTGCGTAGTGCTTGACTCGAGGCTCTTGCTGTGTGCCTCTTGTGTCACGCCTCTCTATCTCTCTTCGTACGTAGACGATGCCGCTGCACTTGCTCCGACGCAAGCACGAGATCTACCGAGGCGACCGAGGCGTCATCCTCGCGCTCTTGCACCAGATCCGCAAGGTGCGTCGTCTTGATTGACGATGATGGCTCCATCGGAACTCTGACCGCCGCATGGATGGACTCGGTCAGGCGTACGGACACCACCACCAGAAGCCGCTCCAGTCTACTCGAGGACGCAGCCATCGCGGCCGAAGAAGCTCGGCTGCGACTCGTGCGACTGTCGAGAGCGCATGAGCACAACGACGGTCATGGTCATGGAGGTCTTCAAGAGGCGCAAGACGTGTCCACGTTGAGCCCTTTGATTGGGCTCTTGCTGTCGACGAATGCGATTGCGTACATGATGTGTACCACACCATATATGCAAGTCAAGAGTGTCCTCTGGTTTGCTTGTTGTCTTGATATATGTATGATCGTCAGCCATTTCTGTGAGAAGACCTGGTTCAAACATGCCCGATGTATGCAAATGCTCAAGTCAATCACACACACAGGACACTTGGTGACTTGCTTGAGCGCACACACTCAACACACCAGCAGCAGCAACAGGCACTGCGCTCGAGGACGACGGTGATGCGAGCGCTCGTGCGCGTGAACTCATGAGCGCTCACTTGCAAACTCGCCTTCAGGAGCTCACGCATTCTCTCGCCTCTGCTTCAGCCCACTCACAACCATGTCGGAGAAGCTCTTCACGCCAATCACGCTCGGTGGCAAGAACCCGATCGTGCTGCAGCACCGCATCTCGATGGCTCCGCTCACACGTCTGCGCGCTGGTGCCGCCGGTGTGCAGCCCGACATCGCGGCCAAGTACTACGCCCAGCGCTCGACCGACGGCGGTTTGCTCATTGCCGAGGCGACCAACATCTCGCCGACCGCGCGCGGCTACTTTGGCTCGCCTGGGATCTTTAACAACGAGCAGGTCGAGGCGTGGAAGGTCGTGACCGACGCCGTGCACGCCAAGGGCGGCAAGATCTTCCTCCAGCTCTGGCACACTGGTCGCGTGGGTCACCCGAAGAACCAGCCGAACGGCGAGCTCCCAGTCTCGTCGAGCGCGAACATGCCGATCAACGGCCAGGGCCGCATCCCGACGCCGGATGGTCGCGAGGCGTTCGTTGCGCCGCGCGCGCTCGAGACGCACGAGATCCCGCTCGTGATCCAGGACTACAAGGTCGCGTCCGAGAACGCGATCGCCGCGGGCTTTGACGGTGTTGAGCTCCACGCCGCGAACGGGTACTTGCCAGAGCAGTTCCTCCAGGACGGCATCAACGACCGCACGGACCAGTACGGCGGCTCGCTCGAGAACCGTGCGCGGTTCCTGTTTGAAGCGCTGGATGTGATCCTCGAGAGCCTTGACTCGAGCAAGGTCGGCATCCGCCTCTCACCGTACGGCGCGAGCTTTGGGCAGTTTGAGTCGGACGTCTTTGGGACGTACAGCTACGTCCTGAACAAGCTCAACGCCTATGACTTGGCGTACGCGCACATCATCGAGCCGCGGTCGTTCCACTACGACAACCCGAACGCGCCGAAGGACGGGACGTGCCACCAGTTCCGCCCAGTGTACAAGGGCGTGCTCATGACCGCGTCGGGCTACGACCGCGAGAGCGCGATCAAGGTCGTTGAGAGCGGCGACGCCGACATGGTCGCGATCGGCCGGTACTTCATCTCGAACCCGGACGTCGTGCAGCGCTTCCGCCTCAACGCGAACGTGCGTCCGTTCGAAGGCATGAACTTTTACCAAGAGGGCGAGCTGGGCTACACGGACCAGCCGTTCCTCGACGACGACGAGGCGGCGGCGGTGGAGGCTGTCAAAGCGTAGAGCTCGTTAGATATCACCTTTGAATGCACTCATATGCATGACAGTGACCTTGATCGTCTTCGTGCTGTCGTGGTTCGAGCTTGAGGAGCTCTCAGTCAAGGAGCTCTTGGCGCTGGAGCTACTTGGAGGTTGCACTGGTTTACTCCACTTAAGTGCGACGACGTCAGTGCTCTGAATACAAGACCCTCGCATGCGTGTCAAAAGTGTGTGATGTGTGTGTGAGCTTCAAGCGCACAGAACGCCACAGATCGACTCGACTCGATTCGCAACACGCACACAGCAGCACACGCACGGACGACGACGACCATGGCACTCGAGAAGCTCTTCACGCCGATCACGCTTGGCGGCAAGAGAGACCCGATCGCGCTCCTTCATCGCGTCGTCATGGCGCCGCTCACGCGCTTGCGTACGGGCAAAGAGGGCGTGCAGACGCCGCTCGCAGTCACGTACTACTCGCAGCGCGCGACGTGCGGCGGGCTGATCATCGCGGAAGCGACCAACATCTCGCCGACTGCACGCGGCTCGTTCGGGTCGCCTGGGATCTTCAACAGCGAGCAGATCCGCGCGTGGCAGCCGGTGACGCAAGCTGTGCACGACAGCGACGGTCGCATCTTCTTGCAGCTCTGGCACACAGGACGGATCAGCCATCCACTCAATCAGCCAAATGGACAGCTCCCAGTCTCGTCGAGCGGCAAGCTCAATCACCCGACCGAAGGCAAGAAGATCGCGACGCGCGAGGGACGCATGGCACCAGTGCACCCGCGCGCGCTCGAGATCAACGAGATCCCAGGCATTGTCGACGACTACAAGACCGCGACAGTGAACGCTCTCGCTGCTGGCTTTGACGGTGTTGAGCTCCACGCTGCGAACGGCTACCTCCTTGAACAGTTCCTCCACGACGGCATCAACCATCGCACCGACGCGTACGGCGGATCGGTTGAGAACCGCGCGCGGTTCCTGTTTGAAGCATTAGAGGCGATTCTCCAAGTCGTCGACTCGAGCCGCGTCGGCATCCGGGTGTCTCCATTTGGCGCGAGCTTTGGCGACCGCGACTCGGACCCGATCGCGACGTACAGCTACGTCCTGAACAAGCTGAACGACTACGATTTGGCGTACGTGCACCTCATTGAGCCACGTGGGTATCACTTCCTGCACCCAGAGGCACCGCCAAACGGCGCTGCGAACCTCTTCCGCTCGATCTACAAGGGCGTCCTCATGACCGCGTCCGGGTACGAGCGCGAGAGTGCTGTTGATGTTGTCGAGCGTGGCGACGCCGACATGGTCGCAATGGGCCGGTACTTCATCTCGAACCCGGACTTGGTCACGCGCATGCAGCGCAATGCGCCGCTCACACCGTACGACGCCGAGACGTTCTACTTTGGCGACGCGCGCGGGTACACCGACTACCCGTTCCTCACAGATGACAAGACGCAGTGAGTGAGTGAGTGAGTGCGTGCACGGTCTGTAGTCCAGGTCGTGATGAGAAGGCAACATGGTGGTGCTGCTATCGGTTGTTTCGTCATGGATTCACCATTTCAATACAATAATCAAGTGTGATATGAGAATGCCACAAGACTTGCATTTCGATGGAGAACTGCGTTCTGCACCGCACTCTCGTAGTCAATCTTGAAGCGTTCTTTCGCACCATCACATCAAAAGGACCTCCATCGCGCGCTATCTGTCTTAGCATCGCTCTCTCACACACATCACTAGCAGTACGATACGCACTACGCATGCTCGTATCTTAGACGCCCAACGCACTCGATCGACCGACCACACAAGCGCGATGATGTTGATCTCGCGAGCCATTTCGTTTAGCATTTGGCTTTTGTACGGCTTCTTGGCTTTTGTAAGGAAAGATTCGATTCTCGCCCCATCCAAAGTGCCTCTTCACGCGACGACGAGCGCGCATTGAAACACCCACTCGACTCCACGCGCGCGCACTCGGCATAAGCAGGAGCGCCATGCAGCAGCAGCAGCAGCTTCTCGACCAGCGCCAGCGCTTTGCTGCGATGCAGCACAGCAGTGACGACAGCAAGCAACGACAGCCGCCGTCGCGGTACCGCGCCGAGCTCGATGCCCGCGCACGTGTGATGCGCGCTGCACCTGCGTCTGCTGGTGCGTCTGCTGCTGCGACGACTGCGCTTGCGAGCTCGCCGATCACAAGCTCATCGTGCCGAAGCGCACACCGCGCGTCGTCTGTGCACGAAGCGCCGCGGTCGACGCGCGCGTTGCTCTCGCGGCTCTTTCGCTCGTCGTCGCTGTCTGCAAAGGCCAAGCGCAGCAGCACCAGTCCGCATCCGTTCCGCGACGCGATCGACAGTAGCAGTGATAGCGAGCGACTACAGGCGCTTGCGCCCGCCATGGACGCACTGACCGTGCGCGACGAGCAGCAGCAGCAAGCAGCAGACGACGAGAACGACTGCGACTCGCCCGAGCACTACTACCACCACCACTCGCACTACTACCCGACGCCAGCGACCGAGGCGCTCGCACCTGCGACAGTGCACGCGCCAATGCGCAAGGTCCTGGTCCAGGGCTACCTCACGAAGCTCCCAGGGCACAAGTACTGGCACGCCAAGGTACGCGCGCGTCCTCCACTCGCTCGTAGCACTCGCTAGGTTGAGTCTCTCTCACACACACACTTGCGCTTGTGCTATCGCTACTAGCCAACGTACTTTGTCTTGGAAGAGTGCGTCCGCCCGCCTGCGTTGCTCTCGGTGACGCTCCAGCAGTTCCGCAAACACGACGACGCTCTCGCGCGCCGCAGCGACAGCGTCCTCACGGAGCTCGCGCTCTCGCCAGACGACGTCGTCGTGGACGTCAGCAGTCACCACGCGACGCACGCGTGGGAGCTCCAGTGCGCGCCAACGAGAGCGCGCGGGTCGGTCGTCCAGACGCTCCGCTTCGCAGCGCCGGACGCTCTGGCGCTCGAGCACTGGATCCGCATCGTCGGAACGGCGATCGCGAAGCTCATTGTCTCGGCCCATGCATCGTCGTCATCGGCTGCTAGCAAGAGTCTGGAGGCATTCAGCGGCGCCAAAGTTGCGCCGATCGTCTCGGACAACAACAGCGACGACGGTGGCGACTGTGGCAATCGTGACGGCGGCTGCGGCTGTGAGAGTCAGCGCGTCCGGCGCGAAGAGATCCGCGCCGCTGAGCAAGACGGCGAGCCGCGTCTGTACGACAATGACGACGATGAAGAGAAGCCGCAGTGCCCACTGCCAGTGACGCCGCCGTTTGACGCGCGCGGGAGCTACCGCATCGCCATGGACGCTACACCAGTCGACCTCGGCGACTGCCGCACGCCGCTGCGCCGATGTCGCCGCTGTCACCAGTGGCTCCCGTACGACTGCGACGAAGACGAGCAGACGAGCTGCTGCGGCGCGAGCGAGCGCAGTAGCGACACGATGAGCAACCCGCTCACGCTCGACAACAACCGCGAGAGCATCGACAACAACAACAACGACGACGACATGCGCGAGTCGATGAGCGACGCCGCGACGGACGACGGCTTTGCAGAGCGCTCGGACAGCCACAGCAGCAGCAGTCGCGACGGCTTTGCGAGTCCTTTGTCCTCGTCGTCGTCTTCGGAGCGATCCTTCACACCGCGCGCGAGTCCGACAACGCGCAGCGTCCTCGACAGCGCTGGCGGCGTCCACAGCACTCGCGCGAACGCGTTTGCGAACTTCATCGTGTCGCCAAACCCGCCAGCGCAGCTCACGAGTGCGAGTGCCGCTGCGGCCGCCGGTCCGTCCAAGTACGATGTGTCGCCAGTCGATGCAGACAGCGAGCTCAAGCCGCCATCAACGGCGCTCGCGCGCGTGTCGTCGAGCGCTACGGCGTTCCTCCGCGCGCGCTTTGGCCGCAGTGCGAGTCCATCGCCGCGGTTCGCGCCGCCTTTGCCGCCGATGCACTCGTTCACTGCGAACGGTCAGGTCTTCACGCTCGAGACGCGGTACAAGCTCATCAAGTCGATCGGCACGGGCGCGTACGGCGCGGTGATCGCGGTCCAAGACGCCGTGAACGACGTGGGCGTGGCCGTGAAGAAGATCACCAACATCTTTGACGACCTCGTCGACGCGAAGCGCATCTTGCGCGAAGTGCGGCTGCTTCACCACTTTGAGCACAAGAACATCACGCGCTTGCTCGACCTCGCGCCGCCGCTGCCGTCGCCATCGAAGGCGCTCAGCGACATGTACCTCATCACGGAGCTCATGGAGACGGACTTGCACCAAGTGATCTACTCGATGCAGCCGATGTCGGATGACCACGTCAAGTACTTCCTCTACCAAATGCTCTGCGCGCTCCATCACATCCACTCGGCCGGCGTGATCCACCGGGACATGAAGCCGAGCAACGTGCTCCTGAACTCGAACTGCGACCTCAAGATCTGCGACTTTGGCTTGGCGCGCGGCGGCGTTGCGCCAGCGAGTCACAAGCGCGAGGAGCTGACCGAGTACGTCGTCACGCGGTGGTACCGCGCGCCAGAGATCATGCTCAACTGCTTGCAGTACACGGCGGCGATCGACGTCTGGGCTGTTGGGTGCATCTTTGCTGAGATGCTCTTGCGCGAGCCGCTCTTCCCTGGGAACGACTACATCCACCAGCTCAAGCTCATCATCAAGTTCTTGGGAACTCCGAAGCAAGAGGACACGGCGTTTGTGAAGAACGCCAAGGCGCTGCGGTTCCTCACGAAGCTCCCGATCGCCAAGCCGCGCAAGTGGGCGGACGTGTTTGCGAGCGGCAGTGGCGACGACGGCACCGACGTGAACCCGCTAGCTGTCGACCTCTTGAGCCAGATGCTCCGGTTCAACCCTGCGAAGCGCATCTCGGTCGCCGACGCGCTCCAGCACCCGTACCTCGCGACGTTCTACGATCCGGCGGACGTCACAACGGCGCCGGCGTTTGACTTTTCGTTCGACTTGCCGGACGAGCAGCTGAGCAAAGAGGCGCTCGTGGCGCTTCTGTACGAAGACATTGCGCAGTTCCACCCGATGGAAGTGCCAGCACCAGCGAGCAGCAGCACTCGGTTCTTCCCCATGGGCACGACTGCGTCAGCGAGCTGAGAATGTAGGACAAATGCGTACATATTTGAATGCACTCGGTCGTATGTACTGTATAGTCTGTCTTACGTCCGCGTCCTAGGCAAAGCCGCACTGCGCGAGGAACGCCTCGACGTCCGGGCGGAGGATCGTGCCGGACCGGACGTTGCACTGGATGCTCTCGTCCATCGACACGATGTGGTGGTACCAGTACGACGACACATACAACACATCGCCAGCGCCGACGACGACCTCAGTCGCAGGACACGCGAGCGCCTGTGGCGGCAGCGCGGCGACATCGGACCAGTTGAGCCGCGTGTGGCGCGCCGAGGCGCCAGTTGCGAGGAGCTCGAGGCACGAGCACGCGCTCGGCGGTGCGAGGACGTACCGCTTCGCGCCGCGGACCATTGCGATCATGTTGAGCGCCGAGTCGATGTGGCCTTCTGTGATGATGCCCTCCATGCCAAAGCGGCAGCGCATGCCACGCGCGAGCGAGTCCTGCGCGTCGCGGATGAACAAGTTCCCGTAGCTCTGGATCGCGTCCGAGTCGCGCCGGAGCACGCGCTCCGGGTCGAGAAAGTCGAGGTCGTGAAGGATGAACGACGCGCGCGTCTTGATGTCCTGCGCCTTGAGCATGAGGTAGTAGAACGGATGCGAGGCGGTCTGCTTGGTCTGGGCGACAGCGTCCGCAAACTGCGTGTACGTCCACCACTCGGACGCGTACGTCGGCGGTTCGTCGAGCTTGGCGTTCGTCTTGGAGTAGTACATGAAGTGGCTGTTGTTCGCAATGTGCACTTTGTAGAGCTCGTTCGGCTGGAGCTGCGCTGTGAGGTACTGCAGAGCGTCCATGGAGTACGGAGGTCAAGACGTCAGTCGCTGTCCTGGATCATGAGAGCTAGGGCCCTGTGGTTTAGAGCGGGGGCATTGACAGCTAGGGAGTCGCACCTCGTGTGTCCAGCGCGTCGTTGCACTGTCAAGTGCGGGGATGCCGTACGCGATGAACGGCACTTCCATCTGGTGAAAGACCTGCGCGAGCTCGAGCTCGTACTGCAGCAGTGAAAGCGTAAGGACTGAGCGCTTGCAAGCGAACGAGAGAGAGAGCGCATGACAGACATGAGCAAGGGACGTACTGGGATCGAGACGTTGAAGCGGCAGATGCTCGAGAAGATGTGCTTTGGCTGCTCGCTCGGCTTGTCTGGCGACCAGTTCTTCAGGAGCTCGCCAGTTGGGAAGAGCTGCGGGTACGCTCGGCACCCGACGGTCGAGTCCTGGTCGCACTGGTATCGCAGCGATGGGAGGTCGCACTGATGGCGGTTTGCTGCGCCGTTCGGATACACTTGCGGCAGCGACTGCATTGTGGCTCGTCCGTCGAGTAGCGCAGCTGCGCTGTTGCGTGGATCGCCTTCGGTCGTGCGCCGTAAGCTTGTGCTGCTGAGCGCTTGAATGGATACGCGGTGCGTGTTGAACGTCGCGAGCAGCGCAGCAGTACTGAGCACGAGCACGAGCAATGCTGCGAGGCGCTGCGTGTGCGTTGCGCGGAGCTTTGAGCGCCAGCACATGCGCTGCGCGTGGTTCTGTAGACTCGCTCGTGTGCTGCGGTGCTTGCGGTCGTCGTCGTCGTTGCCAGTGGCGTCGTCGGTGCGGAACGTGTCGTGTCGGTTGACCATCTTGGTCGCTCCTGGTCAGATTCGCACTGACTGCTTCGAGCAGTGATTAAAAAACTCAGCGAGGTCGCACGAACGTAAACACAGCAAAATGTTGCTTGAATGTTGTTTGAAATGGCTCCGCTAAAGTACGAAAATGTACACCACGCTGTTTGGTTGGTGCGCTCGGCATTGCCAGCCGACCAGCAGCTCCAAGTGTCCAGCACGAGCACGCGCCGGCACTGCGATTCGCCCACGCCGCACGCCCACTCGCCTGCAGGAACAGCAGCGACTTCGACAGCCTCATCGCCTCGTGTGTGAACGCACACAGCTGTCGCTTCTTCGCTCGCTCAATCGCTCGATCGATCAATCGATTGCCATTATGTCGCTGCGCAATGTTGTCAAGCGCCGCGAGCACAAGGAGCGCGGACAGCTCCAGGAGCGCAAGAAGCTCGGGCTGCTCGAGAAGCACAAGGACTATGTCAAGCGTGCGCGCGACTACAACAAGAAGCAGGACCGGATCAAGACGATGCAAGTGAAAGCAGCGTTCCGGAACCCCGACGAGTTCTACTTTCGCATGAACACGACGCGCACTGAAGACGGCGTGCACGTGTCCGAGAACAATCACCACAAAGGCCTCTCTGCCGATGCGCTCAAGGTCCTGAAGACGCAGGACCTGGCGTACTTGCACATGAAGCGGTCTGTCGACTTGCGCAAAGCCGAGAAGCTCAACGACGCGCTCCACTTCATCGACGCGCCGAAAGGGAACAAGCACGTCGTGTTTGTCGACTCGGACGCGCAGCTCGCGTCGTTTGACGTCGCGGAGCACTTTGACACGGTCCCAGAGCTCGTGGACCGGTCGTACAACCGCTTGCGAAAGGAGACGCTCAAGACGCTCGCGCTCCCGGACGTCGAGAGCGTGAAAGAGGTGAAGAAGCGCGCGAAGGAGCGCGACGGTGTCTACCGCGAGCTCAACAACCGCCTGCAGCGCGCCGAGACGCTCAACCGCATGCGCGCAAAGCTCGACTTGGAGCTCAAAGTCCAAGCCAAGGGCAAGAAGATCAAGGTCAAGAGCGCCGAGGACGGCCAGCCCGCAGTGTATCGCTGGAAGCAGCAGCGCCAGACATGAGCGCCTAGTGCTAGAGACCAAACGACACACTGACTGACTGAATGAACGAATGCATGCAAGAGTCTTGTGTGTGAAGGTGTGTGAAGGTGCACGGAGCGTAACGATCCGCTCGCACAAGGCGATGGACACGAGGAGGTCCTAGCGCATGATGATGACAGGCAACGACAGGAAACGACACATAACGTCCGTCGTCGTGATTCAATCAAAAGTAAATACTATGCTATAGTAATATAATGTATTGCAAAACTAGAAAGTAGTAGTTGCACGATTGGGGCTTTCGAAAGACGCGGCAAAATGGCGGGCACTTCAAAGCGTCACACACG
Organism: Pythium guiyangense; assembly: GCA_003730235.1. Lineage (NCBI taxonomy): Eukaryota > Oomycota > Peronosporomycetes > Pythiales > Pythiaceae > Pythium > Pythium guiyangense. Next base: position 266,122 of record QXDM01000079.1, on the reverse strand, counting down.
CGCAACGACGAGCAGGAGCAGGAGATGGCGACTGCGAGCGCACGCGCTGCGGCTGCAAGCGCAGCTCCAGCGCTCCCGTCACCACGCACTGCGAGCGAGACGCGCGTGCTCCGCGATGCGAACGCGCTGCTCGCGAAGATTGGCTTTGGCGCGCGCCAGTTCGAGCGCTTTGAAGACCTCGTTGCGAGCGTCTCGTCCATGAGCGTCGCGCTGTACGAGAAGCTCTTTCAGCTCCGGCTCGACCACGTCGTGCGCGTGCCGCGGCGTCTCGCAGACTACGAAGCGAACGCGCAGATTGTTGTCGACGCGCTTGCGAGCGCACTGCTCGAGCACAGCGCGAGTGCGCACGCAGTCACAGGCAAAGCGCTCTGCGCTGGCGACGCGCACAGCATCGAGCGCGTCGTGCGCATGTTTGAGCAGGTCTTCAGCATCCTCGAGGACGCGGGCGCGCGAGGCGAGACTGTCGAACTCACGGCGCTTGCGAGCGGCAGTAGCACGCGAGCGACAGCGTCACAGCAGCAGCAGCAGGCATCTCTCAAGGCGAAGATCAAGACGACGAAGACGCGGACGAGCACACAAAGTGCTACCGCGCGCATGCGGCAGCTCAACGCAAGTAGCGACAGCAGCGATAGCGACACTCGTCGTCGTGAACGCCCAGCGCTTCGACGACAAACGCAGCAGCGAGCGCGCGAGTCGCACGAGCGCCCACTGCCGCCGCCTGCGCCGAGCGACGCGAACTTGTACGAGACGAGCGACGCGAGCATCACGCGCAGCAGAGGCCGCGATCTGCCGTCGCGCTCTCGTCGCACAGTCGCACCAGCACCAGTGACGCACCAGTCGAGCGCTCGCATCACGACCGCAAAGACTGCGAACGTCAGCAGCAGCAGTCGAGCGAACGGCAGGGACGCGACGGACGCAGTCGCGGCGAAGAAGCGGACGAGGCGCCTCACGCAGTCGCCCGTCGAAGTGATCGAGGCGCCATCGCAGCGCTCCGAGAGCAAGAGCGCGCGGAGCAAAGCGCTGAGCGCGAGCACCACGAGCAAGCGCCGCAGTCGCTTGGCGCCAGTGGCGGTCGCAACGGACTCGAACCTGCTCGCGACGCAAAAGTACGGACGCTTCGTGCCAGTGGCGACTGCGCAGGCGCCGCGCGAGAGCGACGACGACGAGGACCACGCGCCCATGTACTTTGGCGGCGTCTCGTCGGTCTCAAGCGGCAGTCGGAGCGACGAGAGCGTCCACTTCATCGAAGACGACGGCGACGACACGCGCGACTTCTCCAGCAGCCGCGCTGGCGTCGACCTCCAGAACGTCCCGCCGCCGAACGCGCGCTCGCCGTCGAACGCCTACGACGACGACGACGGCGATGACACTGCGCTCAAGCCGAGTCGCTACGACCAGAGTCTCAAGCCCACGAGCCATGGGCGGCGTCCTCGAAGCAGCAGAAGCGCTGGACAGCCTGGTGCGTCGTCTGTGGCGACGATGCACGACCCGCCGGTCTCAACTGCGACGGCACCAGCAGCAGACGCAAGAGACACGAGCTTGAACCAAGCAGACGACGATGAAGAGGCAGACGACCCAGTTGTCAGTGCAACAGCAGACGCAAAGGACAGTGACGACGACGCTCCGAGTGCGCGCTCGAGCGAGCTCAAAGCCACGCGCGAGTTTGCTGCGCCGCTCTATCCGCTCCTGCCCAAGCACGCGTCCAAGGCGCAGACAGAGTTCCTGCGCTACAAGCTCTACCTGAAAGACCATCTCCAGGCGCTGCGCCAGGTGCGACTCCCTCACTTCCATCTCTGCTCCTAGTTGTCTATCACTTACGCACGCTCTCTCTCTCTCTCTTGCTCGTCGCCGTCTCGTAGCGCGAGTTCTGCCAGCGCCAGCACATGGCGCGCGCCTACCGAGTCGGCGAACACAGCGCAAACGTCGAGAAGGTGCGACCACATCCCTGTCCTCGTGCCTCTGACGACCAGAGCCTTACTCTCTCTCTCTCTTGTGTGCTGTCGCTAGATCCGCGCGCGGCGCTTCCAGCAGGACATTCGCTTGCAGCGCATTGCACTCGGTCTCGAGTCGCGCCACGAGGAGGAGAAGCAGCTCCGCGAGACGCTCGCGCACGTGTTGGCGCTCGAGAAGGCGAAGCTCCGAGACGAGCACCGCGCCACGGCGTCCGTGCTCAAGCAGATCCAGAAAGACCACGCAGCGCGCGAGAGCGCCATGGAGACATTGTACGCCCACTCAGTCTCTCGCTGTCTGTCTGTCGAAGCCAGTGGCTCACTCTCTCTCTCTCTCTCTCTGTCTCTCTCTCTGTAGCTATGCGAACCAGATCGAGCTCGTGAAGGAGCAGACGACTCGCGAAGTCCACGAGCGCGAGCTCGTCGAGAAGGCGCATCGCCTGGCGTCCGAGCAGATGATCCGCGAGCTACGGCGCGAGCGCGAGCTCCACGTTGCAGCGCTCGTGCGCGAGCAGCAGCACCTCGAAGAAGCGCGGCGCTTTCGCTCAGCCACAAAGCTCTCGACTGCGCTCGAGCGCGGCGATGACGCTCGTGTGCGCGCATCAGATGCGTTCTACACAGCAGCGATGCGTGCGCGAGAGCTCCGGAGCGTCAGTGGCGCAAAGCCAAAGCAACAGCCAGCGGCGAAAGCGAGAACCAAGGCCGCGACTGCGCGTGCGTACAGCACGAGTCGACCAGCGGCAGCGAGACGGCGTGCCAAGTGACAGCCGATGTGGTCCAGTGGCAGTGCGAGTGTGAGCGAGGTGATCTTTGAGAGACGTCAGTCAGTCAGTCGGTCGGTCATGAGGCACTCCGTATCGTAGAACATCGTCGTCATTGCTATTGTGTTGGAGCAAAGGAAGAAGCGCTGTGACGCCGTTCCTCCTAGAGCATGAATCGCCGCGAGCGCGCGAGCAAGTCGGACGCGTGGATGACGCCGAGGAGCTTCCCACGCGCAGTCACGAAGAGCTCCGGTGCCTTGTGCACCGAGATGAGCAGGATCACTTGGCTCGCAAACGTGTCGCGATGGACGTGGAACTTGCCGGCGTCGAGGTTCAGGACCTCGAGCCGCACGAGGTCCACGAGCTCTGACGCGCTCGACTCTGGACGCGCAAACGCAGCCGCTTGAGCGCGCGAGAGACCACCGAGCGCGAGCTCGTTCGTCATTGCGATGTGGCGCGACCGCGGTGTGATCGCGTCCGCGTCGTCGCGGTCGCTGCGCTTGGCTGGGAACGCGCTCGTCTTGGCAGCAGCGGCACTCGACGAGCCACTGAGGCTCAGCTCCCACACCTCGACGACCGACTCGAGCTCCTCGCGGTCTGCAGCGCCGAGGTACACCATCGTGCGCTCGTCATCGACGACTGGGAAGAGCGTGATGTCCTTGGGCGTGTCGAGCAAGAGCTGCTTGAGCGACGCGAGCGTCTGGTGGCGCAGGACCCAGTACGCTGGGACGCCGCGCATGAGGTCGCTCGCGACGAGGCCGTACGACTTTTGCTTGGTCAGGTCGGGCCACTGCGGCAAGTTCTTCTCGCGACTGATCGTGTCGTACATGTCGAGCGAGAAGAACGCAGCGACGGCGCGGCCAACGAGCACTGACAGCAGCACTGGCACCATGTAGCTGAGCTGGCTCGTGAGCTCAAACACGATCACCGCAATGCTGATCGTGCCCGTCACGCCTGCAGTCAGCGACGCTGCGCCGACGACTGCGTAGCCACCAGCGAGCTCGTTCCCGCCGCCGAGGAACACAATCATCTCGCCAAAGAGCCGCCCGAGCGCTGCGCCGACTGCAAACACTGGCGTGACAATGCCGCTCGGGACCATCACCGTCGCGCTAATGACAGTCGAGAAGAACCGCACGCAGATGTACGAAAAGAGGTTGAGCGCGAGCGACGGCGACGTCCAGAGCTGCCCAAAGTCTTGCTCTACACAGACGCAAGCGAGTGCAACGTGAGACTTGCGTATTGGAGACCTGACTCAGCGTTTCACTGACTCACGCTGCACTGACTCTCTCGCTCGATGAGTCAGCGACTGTGAGTCAGTGAAACGCTCGCTGAGCCAGTCAATTAGTGGACGTACCGAGGTGCGTCGTATCGGCGCTCGTGAGGTTCCCAGTCGAGAACATGTCGTCGATGAGCTGACGCTGCGAGAGCTGCATGAAGTGGCCGACAGGGAACTCCACGAGCGCAAAAACAAGCGCGACGATCGCTGCGTAGACAAACGGCGCAAACGCGCGCGCTGCGGGCCAGCGCGTGAACACGTGCGTCTCCATCAAGCGCGCTTTGAGCTGCACGACGACGCGGTACGTCTTGACAAAGAGCGCGCCGAGGACGCCGCAGAGCGCTGCGAGGATCAGGAAGAGCGAGATCTCGTACGACTTGTACGGCAGGACCTCAAAGTCCGTCGTGAAGAGCGAGCCGCTGTTGCCCGTGAGGAGGCTGTTGAGCATACGGAAGACCACGACTGCGACGACCTAGCGAATTGCATGAATGACGGCAGGTAGCAAGATACAGAGCAAGCGCTGTGTGAGTGCGAGCGACCCATCGAGTCTTCAACCGAGTTGACGATCACCAGACAACGCACCGACGAGAAGAACGCGCGCCAGTAGTTGCTCGTGACGTAGTACGTCGTCGTGACTTCGATGCTGAAGAGCACGCCGCCGATCGGCGTCCCGAACGTCGCCGTCACGCCGACCGCACAAGCGGCAGCGAGGACGTGGTGCGTGAGGTCCTGCGACCGGCGGATCTGGTCAAAGAGCGGCACGCGCAGGAGCTGGTGCGCGATGATGCAGCTCAGGTGCACGAACGGGCCTTCTTTCCCGATCGACAAGCCGCTCCCGAGCGCAAAGATCAGCCCAAAGCACTTGGCCACGAGCGTGCGCTTTGAGAGGTAGTTCGGAAACGGGAAGCCGCCGAGGATGCTCCGCATCTCGGGGATCCCAGAGCCCGCAGCGTTCGGACAGACGAAGAACGTGCACGTGACGCCGAGCACGAGGATGAAGACGCGGTACGCCGTGTAGAGCAAGTACTCGGGCACCCACGCGCCGCCGAGCGCCGCAAAGTCGCCGCGCAGCGCCTGTACGCGCAGGACGCACCAGTCGACGCTCCACGCCACGGTCGATGCGAGGATACCAACGACGAGGAGGAAGACCCACGTGCTCTCGAGCATCGACACCGTGAGCTCTGTCATGTGCTCTTTGTCTGCGAACGGAGACGACGAGGCACGGTCAGCACCACCAGCGTTCGCGTCGTTCGCGCGGTCAAGTCCTAGCACCACATCAAACGCAGACCCGCTACTGCTGCTGCTCATGCCGTCGTCGTCGTCGTCATCCTCCGACGACAGCAGCAGCAGCGACCGGTAGCGATACGGCAAGTGGTTCACACCTGTGTGCTTGCGCCGCGCAGGGTCGTTCACGTCGAAGAAGCCTGGCTGCGAGCTCGCGGACAGACACCGCCGCACGCACCCGAACAAGTGCGTCCAGATCGGCGCATGCCCTGCGCTATCGCCCGCATCGTTGATGCTGCTGTTTGCCCACGCAGTGTCGTTGCGGAAGACGACTGCGTCGTTGTCGTGGAGGTCGTGGATGTGTATCCGCGGAAGTGTGTCGTGCGCTGCATTGATTGATGCGAACGCAGGCGACGACGCAGACGTGTCGTCTGAGCTTGCGCTGTCGTAGTCCTTTGGCGTCTGGACACGGTGGCCATCGCTCGGCGTCTCGTCCGTTGTCGAGTGCTTTCGCATGCTTAATGGTTCCGCTGCTGCTGCTACTGCTGCTGCGGACGTCGACGACGGTGACGATGATGATATCGATTGTGTGAGTGAGCTGCGCTTCTTGAGCTGCGTCGAGTCTGCGCTCGCACTGCTGTTGCCGCTGGCACTGCCGCTGCTGCCTCGGAGCTCCATGAGGTGGTAGGTGGTCGAAGTGGTTCGTTTTTTCAGTCGCTTTCGAGTTCACTCTAGGTGTTTGTATCGAGTCTCGAATATCGAGCCGTGAGGGATTGAACCCACAGGCGTGAAGTGACGCTGCTTGTACTGTAGCTAACACGCCTCTAACTAATATGTCTTGTTCGTACTTACTGTGTCTCCGACAGTACGCAATGATTGCGTGAACAGTCAAATCCTAGATTAGATAGAACTGGTTTCGAGCCATTCAAGCCCAGTGAGGGTCTGCGTGTGTTCTCTGATAGTGATAATAGAAGAACATTAAATTTGAGTTTAGAATACTTGATATTTGGCTTATTTCACTATCGGAAAATACCGAGTCCCTCTCTGGAATATCATGGCTCGATTCCAGCAGCCCTCCAAAACAGCTAAAGGACCGGTTCAAATTGCTTGAGCTATTTACCGTTTACATTTCCATCTCACACATTTTAGCTTCCATCGCTTGAAAAGAAAGCTAAATTGTGTGAGCCACAAGCACATATGTGGCGCACTCCACAACCGCCAGATCAACTGCCAGATCAAGCCGGCCTGCAATTGGCTGGCAGCAAGATCGCGAGCTTGCGATGGTAGCTTGTGTTGTTGCTCTCTCGTCGAGTTCGTCGAGTCTGCGTTCCTCCGAGGATAATGGCGCGCCTCTTGTTGTGGTCGTGGTAGTGGCGTCGTCGATGGTGTCGTGACGAGGAGTGAACAGTGAACAGCGCGCAGTGAACAGTGAACAGTGAGCCGTGAACAGCACCACATGCCTGCCTGCGCGCTTGGTCACGACGTGCTTGTGCCTCCTCCTCTGGTCGAGAGCGAGAGAGCAAAGCGAGTAAGAAAGAGATGTCGCGTCGGTCTGTTTACACTACTGCCGTAAAGCGTTAGATAGCTGCACTGTTGTTATTGCTCGCGTAGTTGCCGCTGAGATTGTTGTTGTCGCGTGGTCGTGGCCACCGTCTTCGGGTGCGAGAGTCGTCGTCGCCATCTTCGCCACCGCAAGCCAACAACAACAGCATCAATGCCACCACCACCAACAGCATCAACGCCACCACCAACAGCAGCGACAGCAACAGCAGCGACAGCAACAGCAAAGGTCAGGTCAGAATGGCAGCACTTGGTGCGTTGGAACGATCCACTGCGAGCTTGTCTTCCGTCGCTGCATCTGTTGGCGCTGCTCCTGGCTGCTCGCCTCGATGGACCGATGCGAGCCACCACCAAGCAAGCAAACAAGAACGACCTGCTCTCTCATGTGCATTTCTCATATCGAGCGAGCGAGCGAGCGAGCGAGCACTGCTGCTCCGACTGCTGACCTGACCTGACCTGACCTGACTGACTGACCCACCCAAGCCGGAGCTGGAGCTGAGCCTGACTCGGCAAAAAGCGCCGCTTGCTTTCAACCAACGAAAAGGGAGTCAGCGCCGCCACAGAAGAGCCAGGGCGTGTGCTGCTGCTGCGGCTCTGCAGAGAGAAGCCGCCACCGTCGACTTGAGCGCCAGAGTGCCAGAGTGCTCGAGCGTTGATGTGGATGGCGAGCGGCGACACTTTGGCAAAGACGCTCGCGCTCACGCATCGAGGCAGACAGAGCGGCGCGCGCTCACTCGCTTCTTGATAGACACACGCGCGCACACTCGCTGCTGCTGCTGCGGTGTCTGCGCATTCCTTCTGCTGCTGCTGCTTGTACTTCCATTTCCGTGCTCGCAGCTTGTCGGCTTGGCTTTGGTACCTGCCTGCCTGCGCGCGCATCCTCTCTCTCGACTCTCGACTCTCGACTCTCTTCTCTCTCGACTCGAGCACGCGACGACAACCAAACCAACTGGCTGGCTGCGAACACCCGCCCGCACTCGCAGAGCTACGTCAAGGCGCGCACATACGACAACGACGAAAGGAGCTCCTCTGAGGTGACCGAGCGATCGATACACCGAGTGGTCCTCCAGCGTACGCACACGTACACTGCACTGACACACTGCAGCAACGGAAGAAGAAGGACGGTCGAACGAACGCACGCGCACGCTCAGCGATCGACTCTCTCTCTCGAGGGCGGAAGATCGCTCGCACTCGTACTCGCACTCGCAAGCACATACACACTCGATCGCTCCACCACACACGTCCAACTCACGGACGGACGCTGACTGCTGACTGGATGGATCCGACGACGCGCTCGAGTCTCCAGCGCGAGCAGTGGGCTGTCACGCTCCGCGCCTCGACCGCACTGCCGCCATCGCCAGCGACCGTCGCCGTCGCCGCAGCGACTACAGCGACTTCCGCCGCCATGACAGACACGACCGCCGCCAAGAGCGCGCGCGAACCATTCGCAAGTCCTGTCAAGCGCGACCACACACGAGCAACGCCATCGACGCCACCTACCGCCACGACAACAACGCATGACGCGGACCAGCGCTCGACCTTCGCTCGGCTCTTTGCTGCTGCGACCGACAGCGTCCCGAACACGTCGCCACTGCACGTCGCCGTCGCATCGCGGCTCCAGCTCGATCCAGACGCGCGTGCAAGTCGCCCGCTAGCAGTCGAGTCGCCGCATCGATTCACAGACGCGCCGTTGTCATGGCCGCGCGCATTCGCGCGCAAGAGCATCCAGACGCACCCGAGTGCGATCGCTGCGTCCGCGTACCACACGCCGATGCCGTCGCCCGAGCCCGCGTCGAGCCACGTGCAGCCGCAGCCGCGGTTCTTCAACGCAAAGGCGCTCGACGTGACCGACCAGCAGCTCGCGTGTCAGCAGCAGTCAGATGCAGAGACCGATACGCAAGACGAGGTCTCGAAGCTCCGCGAGCAGAACGCGCTGCTGCGCAAGCACCTCGAGTACGAGCAGATGCGCCGCATCGTCGACCAGAAGCGCATGCAAGAGGTGCGTCGTCAGTGGCCATCGCCCATGAGCTCTCTCTCTCCCTTGCTGACTGGATCAATGGACGAAGGACTCACACGGTCGCTGTGTCTGTCATTGAGAGCAGAAGATCGTCGAGCTCCAGGGACTCATCCGGCGGGACTTCCCCGAGCAGCAGAAGGCGCAAGAGCGCCGGCTCGTGCAGATGCGGTCGCCAAACGCCATGCGCGCCAAGAGCCGCTCCGTGTCCAAGCACGGACCGCGCGTCGGGCTCACGCGGCGGTCGAGCAAGTCGGGCGACGAGCTCTCGCTCGCGCTCTCGCGGCGGTCATCCAAGTCGAGTGACGAGCTGTCGCGCCACTCGTCCAAGTCGAGCGACGAGCGCTCGCTCTCGCGCAAGTCGTCGCGCGCGAGTGACGTCGGCGCGACGTCCGACTCGGACGACAACAACCAGACGAGTCACGGACTGAGCGAGGACGCGGTGAAGGCGCTCGCGCTCTCGCCAGGGCCGCTCACGGCGTCGCTTCTGAGCAAAGCGACCGCCAAGGACGAGAGCCAGACGACCAAGTGGACCGAGGCGCGCGTGAAGAAGCAGCTCGCGAAGCTCCGCGCGCGCATGCACGTGCTCGTGACGGACGCGCACGCAGAGACCGAGTACGTGCGCGCACTCGAGACTGGACACAGTGATGCGATCGACTGCATCAGTGAGCTGACGAGCGCTTGTGTGCGTGTGTGGCGATAGGATCCTCCGGACGCAACTCCAGAGCGAGAAGCTCGCGCACGAGCGAAAGGAGCGACAGCTGCGCGTCGAGACGAACGCCAAGATCTTTGCGCTTCAGGTGCGTCTGCTGCCTCTCGTAGCAAGAGGATGGCGGAGGTGCTGACTATGCGGACGCTTGTGTGTGTAGGAGCGCCACACTGCGACGAAGAAGCGCTTGAGCGCCAACGTCGCGCTCCTGACGTCTCAAGTGCGCCAGCTCCGCGTACGTGGTGCTCTTCAACCTGCTACTCATGGAGCCACACGTGCTGACTAGCGTCTCTGTGTCTCTCAACAGACTGAGAACGAGATGCTCACAGAGCAGATCCACGACAAAGACGCGCGCATTCGGCACTTGGAGCTCGCAGTTGGGGGCAAGCGCCTCGTCGACAGCGGTGCACAGCAGCAGCAGTGAGTCCTCTCTCTCTCTCTCCTTCCTTCCTTCCCTCGACCTCCAGACCACCACTCCTTCCATCTCCACTAGACGCCCCACCACGACTACGACTACGCCACTCCCTACGTTTACTACTACCGCAACTACAACTACACCTGTTTACACTAGAGACGACCAGGCAAGTACCGAACTACTACCGATAACTCAAACTGAATGAACTGAATGAACAAGACGAGACGAGAGGACGACGCTCCACGATGCGTGGAAGTCGACTGCATGGATTACGAACTGCCAGTGTACTTGACTCGGATCTCGTCTTCGCTCATGAGACCCGTGCTCACGGCGTGGATGTTGCCCGTGAAGACGCGGCGCTCCCACGTCGCCGTGTCAAAGTAGAGGAACTGCGGTCCGAGCGACGCGGCGCTGCTTCCGATGCTCCCAGCTGACGCGCTCGACGCAAGTGCGCTCCCAATTGCACCGACGCTTGCGCCGATGTTGCCTGAGCCTGGCGACGTCGACGACACGGACACTGGCGCGTTGTTGCTCGTCGCTGCTAGCAGCGCCGTGTCCGCTGGCGTCGCGCGCTTGAGCCAGATCTTGAGCTCGACGTGGTAGCGCCAGTCGCGGCCGTAGAGCTCCTGCGCGGCGTAGGCCTGGAGCATGTCCTTGGGCATGGCGTAGAAGATGTAGAAGAGCGTCTCGAGGTGGAACTTGGACAAGTGCGTCGTCTTGAGCACTGGCGGTTGGTTGTAATAGCAGAGCGGGAGCGCGAACTGCGGCTCCTTGGTGAGCGAGCCCTCGGCCCACGGCGACGCGAACGTCGGATGCAGCGGTCTGAACACGTGAGAGCGCATCCGTCAGAGTCAGCTCGGTTCATTCAGAGAGAGTGCGGCTGTACGTACTCGGCCGCGTTGAGATTCAGTCCGAGTGACGTGAGGTCGCAGCCCATCGCGAGGCTCTTCTTCGCGTCCGCAGTCGGTCGAATGACCGTGTGGAGCATGCCGAGGAGCCCAAACTTGTTACTCGGGTCGAGCTGGCCGTTGCTCGGCGCAGCAGGCGGTGGCGGCGGTCGCGCGCCGTGGAACTGGCTGAACGCAGCGCCGCCCGAGAGACTCACGCTGTTGTTGCTACCGCTGCTAGCAAAGCCGACGATGCCACCGCCAGCACGACTCCCGATCGACGTGTTGTTCCCTGCTTGCGGACCCGAGCGCTGCGGTGCCATGCCGTCAGACGCAGACGACGTGAAGCTCGAGTGGCGCTTGAGCTCGTGCTCTTGGATCGAGCTCTTGTCGCCTGAGCTCGGTCCGAACGTCGAGAGTGCGGGGAAGTCCTCTTTCTGGATCACAAACTCGGACGGCGGCGCACGAGCGCGCGCGTCGCTCTCTCCGTCCAAGTTGAGCGAGTTCATTCTTCAGAGAGTGGGAGAGACAGAGAGATCAGTGGTTGGTGAGTCTAGACAGCGCGTGCTGCGTGGTGAGCAACAGACGATAGACGACAGCGCGAACCTCGAGCCGAGCGCTGGGAACTCCGACATGTCGGGCGTCTTGTTCTCCGCTTGCGAGTGCATCGCGCGTCCTGCGAGCGGTGACGACGATCGTACACGCGTCAGTGCTGTGACGCCCAATGGCACTTGCTCAGACAGGACGCACCTTTGACGACTGCAGCCAAGTGGTCGCCCGAGTTCATGCGGTGGAGCTCATGCGAGACCGGGAGACCGCCGCCGAGCGAGCCGCGACCGACCGACGCGTTCAGGAACTGCAACACCATCGCATCGGTTCGCTGAGTCTGCTGCTGCTTCAGACCGCGTGAAGGTCGAGTGCAAGGCCAGACGTACCGAGTTGGAGCCGCCCATCATGCCAGAGCTGTTGAAACCCGAGAAGACGCCGTGCTGCCCTGAAGCATCTAGCAACAAGTGAACGAAGGCATCGCACTGTCTGTCAGGTGCGAGCTACAGTAGCACAGCCGCCTCAGCTGACAAGAGCGCACGGACGCACCCGAGCCGTCCGTATCGAGCGCGTTCGAGAGCCCAGAGCCCATGGCGTGGAACGCCGAGAGCCCCATGTGCCCCGAGCTCGCGACGCCTGCGCCGCTTGCGCCGAGTCCTTTGCCCGAGAAGTCGTCGCGGTGGTAGTAGTACTGACTCGCATCAAAGTCCTAGCGCACGTTGCACAAGATCCAACGCGTCGCCACTCAGTGTCTTTGGACGCAGCCACTCACGCACAGTCGCTCAACTACGTGACGCCATTGCAATGAGCACCTTGTCCTCTGCGGTCTGGATGTTGTCCTTAAAGTACGCAAACTTGTCTTTCGATGGATCGATCATCGCTGCGCACTCCCTGCTGCTGCGATCCGCGCCTCTCGTCACACGTGTGTCTGTTCTCCCGCGCCGTCTCTAGCGCTGCTCGCGTTGCGCCAATTGCTGCTGCTACTGCTGCAGCTGTAGAGCCCATACCAATGCTGCTGCGTCAGTCCCCTTGCGAACGCACAAGTTGTTCGATCAGGAGCGTCCATTGACGTGTCGAGCGCACAGACAGACAGACACACACAGACGGACGTACGAAGATGGCGCTGCTGCTTGGCTGTCGGTCGACTTGCTTGTGCTTTGTATGCGAGAGGATGAACGAGCGAGCCAAACAGCAGGAACCACTGTTGAATGCCAATTAAGTACGAGTCACATCTTTTGCACAAAATTCGAGATATCAACTCAAAATACCTTCTAACTATTCAACATTATCACGAATCTCCAACGCGACGATCGATCGAGTCGACCGAATGCGTGGTGTCGAAGAGTGCACCCGAGAATGCCGACCCCCATCAACTATCACAAGTACATCTCTACCACTTCCAGAACCGTAACATTACTACGTTTCAAAGAGGAACCTCTAACGAAGGAGTCAAATGAAGTACGAGTAACATCCTTGTTTCAAGTCGGGATAAGTGCCTCTAAATATACGATTCATGTTGGTGCAAGCTATGCAACTGCGCTGAAACCATCCAACCGCGTGGGCTGAGTTCAGCAATTAGCAATTGACCACACAACAACCAAGCAACAGTACTTGCGCGACTTTATGATATGGGCCGTTGTGTCGACGAGCGAGCCCGCCTGCTGATCTTCGCTACATGAAGAGGACATCCAAGCCTAGCCATTTGGGATTGCCGTCTGCGTCACTTCTAGAAACAGAGCATGACCATTCTTGACGAGTAACTTTAATTGTACTTTCAATGACCACACTGACCTCTCCATAAAGCGATCATTCACTTTTCACGCTACGGAACGAATCAAAAGCAGATCGTACTTGGGTCAGGTCGCATTCGGGCTGCGACTTTCAAAGCATCTGGTCGCACACTGGGTCACTCTTCGAGTACACCTGACCATACTCGCTCACTGCGACAAAGAAAAAGATCGCCAGACAACCTACCATGACCATTCTTTCTTCAACCAGCTCGTTCTACAGTATTCGCTCCCAGTCAAGCTCTTCTGGTGGTCGCTCGCGCTATCATGGTGCCCACTCGCACTTGCGAATTTTTTGCTAGTGCTCAAGTTATGTTCGCTCGTTTAGGACACGCTATTTCTCTTGCTCGCGCGTGCGACAGAGCATCGACCCTGTCCTCTTTGTCCTTCGTACAAGAGAAATGCGCGACAAAGTCTTCAGATTCGTGGATCTGTCCGCTGGGCAACTAATTGAGCTTGAGATGGCCATTTGAGACTTTGAAGGAGTTTACATAGATTTATTCTTTCGCACTTTGACGATGTGAGTGTAAGCGCTTGCTACTTCCATTTGAAGTGAGCTCTCCACAAGAGGTTAGACAAGATCCGCATAAGCAGTGCAGAGATCAACGTTGCGATAAATCGTAGTGCTCTCGACCTACTCGGATTCATGGAGCATAGCGTCGTTTAACTACGAGGTATTCCGCACTCGGTAGATCTACTAAAAACGTATCGAAAGTGATGACATGAGTATTCGACAGACAAACGGGGCTCTTTCCGTCACTACTGTATACGTCAATAAGTCGTTCGGTTAAATTGGACTTTTGACAAGGGCAAACAGTACATTGAAGTGGCTCAACCGCGATCTTAACCACGAAATTACATCGCCACGTGTAATCACGATCTCCAGAAACACATTATGTCACTCCTAATAGACGAGCAGCTTCGAGAGTCTTTCCTGAAGTGTGATTTGCTTTGTCACGCGATGTACAATCTGTCCCGAAATATAATCGAGTATGTTATTCGATTATATTTCGTTTCGACTAGGGCACATACCAATTGTCGATGCGATCTACGTCGGGAGTTCGTGTGAAGGCTGCAACATCGGGCGGTGGTGTGATTGGCAGCTTGAGCACGACCTTGAGTAGCTGGGCTCGTTAATCTTGGATGTTAAATGCTTCCCATCGCCGACGCATCGCGTTATTGCTTTTGTGGCAGAGTCCGGCGTATACACACACACTAACGTCGTTCAAAATACAAACGAGCTGAATGCACCTCGAGTGGCGCTCAGCACGTACACACAAATAATTGGCCTTGAAGCAGCACTTCTTCTGGCGTGTGAGTCCTCTTGCGGTTGAGCCGCAAACGTGACAATCGAGACAATGCACGGGCTGATTCCCGCGTCCCTTGAGATCACGAAGATCATTAACAACTCGGACTCGGCGCTGAACGTCGAAACTTGAAAGCGGGCTTTACGCGACAGCAATATTGTACAGGTGAGTCGTAAAGTGGTCGCGATTGTGCCAGTTATTGTCGCAACGCCGTTGTTCTTGTGAGCATGTCAAATATGATCGTACCCGTGCTGCGACATGTCCGAGATTTTATCTAAGAGACGATGAGCATCAAGAGTGATCAATCGAGATCGATCGTTCGACCCTGGTTGGGTTTGAACTCTGTCGTTTGCGAGGATGCGTGAGAGAGCTGCTGGAACAACTCGCGCTCCACAAAAGACTCGCATCCATCACAAGATGTCGACATCGCCTCCCGATGAGTTGTGGTGAGGTGGAGCGGCAAGTCCTTGCGAGAGTACCCAAAACGTGAACTCCGTTTGAGGCGAGTCGCTTGCACCGCCGCATCCCGACACTGACACTATGCAGTCGTCAACGAAGTCTACTGCTCCAATTGACGACGAGCGATCGCGCTTCGCACTTCTGCAGAGGTTGTACTTCAAATACAGCGACGACATATTCAGAAACCGCCTTGCGAGCAGACACGCAAGCAACACGTACTTGCTTAATGTGGATGTCGAGTACGCGCACGCCGACTTCAACTGTGACATTGCGGGCGATGAGAGTCTTGAGTATTAGTGTTTGACTCGTAAACACGACGGTAAACTAAACACCACCGTCCATGCGCACGTCGTACTCTACATACAGATATCGCTCTCTCTAGCGCACGTTGCTGTCCATTTCGCATGCGAGCACAAACGCGCCATCGACGTGACGTGCTGACCGTCTCACGCACTTTGCGCGCCATTTGCCTGGTGGTCACAGCTCGCGCTCGACTGTGTACGTCGTCTCCGACACTTCAATTGAGATAGCCTTACGCCTCGCCTAGTGCTTGACCTTATCCGTTTGACGATGGACGACGTGGAAGTGATCCTGGTGCACCCCACTCAGAGAGTTTCAGGCATACGGTCAACCATCGTGCTCAGCGCATCTGCGTTGTCGCTGGCTAGAACAATGGACATGATCTTGGAGCTGCGCCCGACCGCGCGAAGTAGGATGATCGGTAGAAACAGGAGCACTGTCTTACTGTTGCTTTCATTGCGAGTCAGCGTCCTGTCAACGATCTCAACAATGTCAATCTGCAGTAGTAATGACGTATGCGCATCTGTGAGCGACACTTTTGTTCTACTAGCTCCAAACATATTCAGCCCCTACAAACATTGTGCGAGTGATCAAGTCGCGCGGCCTGATTGATACAAAATAAGAGCATTAGAGCATCTGCGACCACAGGTCCGACATACATCGGTGATCAGCTTACGATGCTCACGATCGTATAGATGACGGGCACGAAGACCCAAGACTCTTGCCTTCAACGCATTTGAATGTACACAATGGTCGCAAACGATACTTGCGCTTGTGTTGTTTGGTTTGGATGTTGAAGAGGGCAGATGTCTGCCGATCATACCGCCGTGCACAAGATCCACAACGTCTCGAAACACACCACTCTTTGCGACTAGTATGTATGAGAACAAAGTCTCAATTTACAATCCATGTACACTGTTCTCGCAGTCGAGAAACAACGGCATCTATTCCTTCGATCTGGTTCTTCACATATATAAGCTCAGTCTCGTGATGCATATCGTGAACACGTTGCCGTTGCGAACTGTACGATTGAACAGATGGTGTGCACGCGCACTCTAAATCAATGCGCACGGGCTTAGCAGTCTTGCGAACGCATTCAGGCACCCACACTTACACAGGTCACAGGTACAGCAAAGTAACACACTTTTCATTAACATTCTCAAGTGGCTGCAGCTCAGCGGAAACGCGCGACACTGCAATGCTTTCTAGACCTAGCGCTGGCACTCGTCGCTCTCCATCTTTTTGCTCGAATGCGTGTGTGAGAGGAGCGAGAAGCCTCGAACTTCAACGAAACGAAACTGTACTAAGAGAAATTGTGTAGCGGTGGTATTGGCCGGTGCAAACTGAGATCGCTTATTGCACCGCAGTATTGTGTTCACCACAGCCAGCCCTTTCCATTACTTAAGGTGCTGACCGCTGAGTCACGCTTGTCGATCTCGCCTAGTCTCCCGTTCATTGTTGCTCTAGCGTCGTCTAGTGAGTTCCGTCTAGTGTATTTATTTATAATTCTTGCTCACATGACACTCTCGGTACTTTCGACAAACACGAGCGCGTTCATTCTGTCTTTTTACAGCACCACGTGACACTGCGAATTTTTTGAGCTGCTTAAGCGACTGGAGAACGTGCAGTAGTTGCCGACGCTTTGGTCACCTCGGCATCATTCTACAATGAAGACAACTAAACACGATTGTAGCAAACGCTTGTGTACGAAGCTACCCAAAACAAGAGGATAATCACGGCCTATAGTGTACGTGAGAACGCTGAAGATAACGTACAGTAGATCATCAATTGCGCCGACAACAAAGACTATTCGACAAGCTCTCAAGTACACCCTTTTCAGTCATTTGTTCTGGTAATGATGTGAACAGGTTTGCAGGAAATGCACCAAATACCTGTAAAATATATTTTTACAATTGGCACAAAATGATGAAGGTATCGTTTGTATGGAAGAGCGCGAAAGCAGCTGGGATTTCTACAACGATTGTGTGGCATGTCAATGGCACATTGATATCTAGTTGTGCAATTTTGATTGTTTTTGCCATACAAATTCAATTCCTGCAAAGCTGTTCACTTCATTGCAATAGGAGCGCAAATGACTGAAAAAGGTGTAGTCCTTTGGATCGAATTCTATAGATTACTGAAGTTTTAATGTCAATAATGAGTTGTGTGCACGAAGCACTGATGCTTCGTGCACACAACTCGAAATATTCAATGATTGGCGTCATATACGTTAAATTGTATTACTACTCGTGGTATTCCAGCTCATGCTGTTAAACCAACATCTGAACGAACCCACCGTTGGTCAGCATTCGCACTTTCGAATCTCGATGCTTTGCACAATCATATTCATACCATATTTGTTAATGCTATAAGAATGTTATTGTATTGTGACTTTTACAAACCTAATGCTTGCAACAGTCTGTCACAAGGTGCCCAATCATTGGCTGACCTTCACACTAGCGGTACTTGCAACTTTACAACACTGTGTTGACAATGAGTATACAGAAGAAAGTCTCAAACGCGCGAGCCAGTCTACTGGCGTCATTCCAAGACAAACTGTGGGCAAGCGAGACTCGTTTACAGCCAGAAGCTCGCCGTTGTAGACGACTTGCAGCACGTCAAGACCACAATGAGCACTTCTTCTCACCTATCTCCTCTATTGCTTCTGCGAACCAGAAGCTCATCGTGACTTGTCGACACGACGAGAGACTGCTTCCTGCACGACAGCGCGGGACTGAGAATTTGAAGAACTGGCCTACTGGCGTGACTGCAGTACTTCTGCAAAAGGTTGAGCAAGCGACCGTGACCTGGATCCGCGAGCTTTTTCGTGCCAGAGTGCCAGTGTCATCTATCATGCTAGTTGAGCAGGCGTCGCGCGCCGTCATCGTATACAACGTCACAAACAACTTTGACTCGATGAGGTGGTGGTGCAAGTGCTTCTTCTCTCGTCACTCATTGTAGCTGTGGGCGCACTTCACCAACAACAAATAGTGTTGTACCGATACGTATTTTGTATGGTTTATTGTGTACGATGTTGATCACATTCTATATTGTATGTGTGAGAGAACGTTCTCCTTGTTCCCTTGACACTTAAATGTGGTCTGACTGCTGTAGCGATGTTGACATCTAACACTTAACTCCTATCGTGATGTGTCCGTTCGCGTGTGCGTGCGTGCGTGTGTACGTCCAAGGGACAGCAAGAATGTGTCACGCGTTTTTAGGGCAAGAGGCAATTTTTGACTGGCTTTTTGATGGGTGATTTTCAAGGCATGAAATCACGATTTTCGAGACATGAAAATACTTATTGATTTATCCACACTTGGAATATTATTCGGGACTGTCCCGAACTGTCCCGGCTTTCAGCCGATAGTGTCACGGGGAGTGACTTGCTTACACAATAGCAGAGGAAGCTTGAGTGTAATGTGTGTTTTTCAACTCTGAGGTTTTTGATTTGGATTTAAAAGAGAGCCCTTCACTAAAGTACGGCAGTACTGAGAGCCACGCAAATGTAGGGCGCTTCTAATAGGAGTCCCTCTCAAAAGAGATCCCTCGCTAATAGAACACCTCCTGAAGCGAATATGAACGAGTGAAGGTCTGCTAGTCGTAACTAACAGAGTGTGTACGGTGGCCCCGTTACACCCCCCTCCCCACAAAAGGCAGCGCACACAGCGCGCAATGCAAAACGTGTAATAGAAAGCAGAGAGGGAGCCGCGAGCGAGCAACAAGCATCGACCAGCAAGCGGCAAGCAGCAAGCAGCAAGCACTGTCGCAGCAGTCGCGACGCGGACACGACGAGCAACGGCCGGAACGTGCGAGCGACGCCTCGAGACCATCGTGCCATCGCGCGATGGAGGACCAAGCGTCGATTGTGCAGACAAACGCACGTGACAGCAGCGGCACCCACGCGGCGCGGTCGAGACAAGTGGAGATGTCGTACGCAGACTCGCGGCGGCAGTGGGCGCTGTACGATTGTAGCGGCGCGGTGAACCCGCCAGGCGAGGGCGTGCTAGAAGACCTTTGGCGGCGGCAGCGTCGCGCCAAAGGGGGCCGATCGAGCCTGCCGGAACTGTTACGCGCGGCGACCTGGACGTGTCGTGGACTGCGTTTGTGCATCGATAGAACGCGGACGACGAGATCGTGCGCGGCGTCGAGAGCCGCGAGGGGCGCTGCCGTGACTACAGCACGACGGAACTTGTGAACGAGATGTGCAGTCGCGCGTGGGACGCTGATCGGCGCTGCTGCTTCGCGCATTACCACCGCGGGTGCGAGTCGTGCGCGTCTCGGCGAGCGCGGCCGAACTGGATTGGGTGGCGAGAGATCCACGACGAGCACCCGCATGACGACGAAGAGGGACGGTTGGTGGGACGCTACAGGCGCGCGGTGCACAGCTTCGAGCGCGCGAACTTTGGCGTTGCGAGCGGAGAGCCGGGAGAAAAGCGTCATCGTGACCCGCGAGCGCGTTCTCGTTCGCGGGAGTCGCAGCGTCGTTGTGAACGTTCTCTCTCGCCGCCACGTGGTCAACAAGCGCGTTCTCGGTCGATGCCGCGCGACGCAGCCGCGCCGCGCGGGTCTTGGCAGCGGCCAGAACACTCGTTCGCGCCAGACCACGGAGAGCGTCACGCGCGCGGGAGGTCTCGCTCGGCGCCGCGTGATGGCGCCGCAGTGCCCGGGCGCTGGCAGCAGCACGATCATTCATTTGATCCGTCGCATCGTGAACGACAGTGGCGAGATCACTCAGTGTCAACGCCGCGCGGTCCTTGGCTTACATCGGAGTACGTGATGGGTGTCGAACGCGAGCCGCAGCATCGTGGGCGAAATCGTTCACGACCGCGCGGCGACGGCGCGTCGCGCGGAGATTGGTCGAATCATGCTCGAGCGCCTGAGCTGGACAGCCGGGACGCAGTGCAAGGTCGTGATCAGTCATGGTCGGCGCCGCGCGGCGTTGCGCCACCGCGCGGGAACTGGCAAGACGAGCGTGCGGTCGATCATGCGCGAGGCTTCGGCGAGCACCAACGTCGAGAGCGATCACGCTCTCGCGACCACGTTCAAGCGACTCAGTATGAAGCACCGCGTGTGGAGGATCGACTGCGATTACCGAGACGAGTTCCGGAGCCGCGCAGTCGCTCTCAGCCGCGCAGAGACTTGCACGAGGTTCAGTGGCGCCGGTGGTCGCCTCGTCGCGGCGAAGAGGCTTGTTGTACGCCGCAACAAGATCCGGGACATCGAGAGCAAGCGTCGCGCGCGCCTCCCATGCATCATGGGAGGAAGAGAAGCCCAGCCAACGGACGCGGTACTGGCGATGGCCCTGTGCGCGACGAGAGCGACCTGCAGCGCGTTGCTCGACACGATTGTCCGCGATTCGGTCCACAATCCAGCGTGGCTCGCCTGCCTGATCAACGACCGGTGGAGGGCCGTCGCGTTCAAAGCGCGACGCGAGGGGCTTGTCCTGCTGTTGCGGCTGGTGTGACGCCGACGTCTCCAAGACCGGACAACAGATGGCGCCGACCGCGGCACTGGAGACCGAGCTGCGTTTTGTTCGTGACGACGCGGCGTCAGCGCTGAGCCAGATTGACGAAGAGAGTCGCCGCATCGACCGTCATGACGAGCTGCTGCATGATCTGTTGCGCCGGATCGAGGCGAGTGATCAAAGTAGTCGTGCGGTGGTGGATGACGCGCGTGCTGTGCGCGAGGGTCGGCCGCCGCCAAGCCCTCAGAACATGCCTCGATACCGCGGGCCGCGGACGCGCCGCTTCAGCCTCCGAATCTGGGACCGTCGCCGGAACCTACGTCTTAAGCCGCCCACCATAGAATGTTGGGGTAGTCGCATCGCAGTAGGAATGTCGAGCTTGTATGCGTCTCCTTGCACCTTTAGTATCTTGAATGGACCAATGTACCTCGGCGCGAGCTTTGCAGCGCCGAGGTTCGTGACTGATGCCGTTGCGATGCCGTTCGTCGAGAGCAGAACACGATCACCAACCATGAAGCGATCATGGTTGGATCTGCCGTGTTTGTCTGCTGTGGCCTTCTGCAAGTCGACATCGCTCGCTAGCACGTCGCGCACGAAGCGCGTGATCGTCTCTCGAAGATCGGTGAAGTGGACGAGCGCATCGGATGGTTGGGAAATCGACACGGGAGCGACGGTTGAGCCGTCGTCGATGACGTCGACGACGGAAGTTGACGACAAAGACGTGGCGCGACGCGTGGGCGGATCAATCAGCGTGCGTTGGACCCATGATGCAGTCGACGACAAAGCTTGGCGGGCGAGTGGAGCACCGGGCCGTGAGCCGGAGTGGGTCTGGACGGCATTTGCAGTCACAGACTCGGGCACATTGTTTCCCTGTCCACGCTCGCGCGGTCGAGCGTGGTTGAAGCTGGAGCGGCTCGCTTGCTTGTCCGCCGGCGAGGTAACAGCTGGCAGGTCACTGAGACCCAATGTTGCCGGCACTATCGGATGTAGCGCGTAGTTTACGTAGAAGGGCGTCATGCCGGTCGAGCTGTGGACAGCGTTGTCGATTGCAAGCTCCACCATGGAGAGGGATGTGCTCCGTGGCGCGAACGTGGAGGCTTAGCTCCGCAACGCGTCTTCCACAACGCGATTGACTCGTTCAGTCTGCCCATCCGTCTCCGGATGGGAAGCAGTCGACATGAGCAAGCGCGTGCCGAGCAACTTGAACAGTTCTTGCCAAAACGCCGCCGTGAATCTTGGGTCACGGTCGGAGACGATGCTCGACGGCATGCCATGGTGTCGGTACACCATGTCGATGAACAGCGCCGCGGTCTCTTCTGCCGAGATCGTCACCTTGACAGGCGCGAGATGCGCCATCTCGCTGAACCGGTCCACCACCACGAGGATGCCCGTTCGTCCTTGGTCGTCTCGCGGTAGACCAAAGACGAAGTCCATGTTCACTGAGTGCCATGCCTACTCAGCGGTGGGAAGTGGCTGAAATGGTGCTCGTACTGCGGGCGCTGACTTGACACGCTGACAGACCTCGCAGCTCCGCACCCACTTGAGCACCCACTTGTACATGTGAGGCCAGTTGAACGTGCGCGCTAGCGCGAGGTACGTCTTTTCTCTGTCCGAGTGACCGGCGCTCGCGCTGTCGTGGTGTTCGTGCATGATACGAGCGTGGAGATCGTCGTCCAGGGAACCACGATGCGCGGTGCATCGTGGTCATCGATCTGGTAGTAGAGCAGCTCGTCCTTGTCTAAGTAGCGCTTGACCTGCGACCGCGACGTCGCTGGAAGCTCGCTCAGCTTCTTCTCGGACGGACCATGGACGTACTTGATCAGCGCGGAGCAATGCGCATCGTTCTTGTACGCCGCTGTGATATACTCACGCAGCGGGCTGACGACGACGGTCGTCCTGTTGATGCCTTGCGCGATGCACACCGCGCACTCATCGTCCTCCTCGTCGGCGTCGACGAGGTGGCGAGCCGTGTCTGGCCGCGGGTCGTAGTCTGGACGACGCGAGAGTGCGTCGGCAATGATGTTGGTCGCGCCTGACTTATAGTGCACGACAAAGTTGTACTCGGCGAAGAACGACAGCCAGCGCGCCATCCGCTGACTGAGATGCGGCGACTTCGTTGCAGTGCGCAACGACGCGTGGTCCGTATACACGATAAACGTCCTCTCGCCGAGGAGGTAGACAGGGAACTTCACGAACGCGTACCGCATCGCGAGCAGCTCTTTGTCGTGGACCGGGTAGTTGCGCTCCGCGGGCTTGAGCTGTCTCGACTGGTAGCTGATGACACGCTCGAGCCCGTCGGCATCGAGCTGCATGAGCGCACAGCGGATCGCAAAGTCGCTCGCGTCGCACACGACATGGAACTCCTTGTCGTGGTTCGCCAGTGCGAGCATCGGCGCACTGGAAAGGCATCGCTTGACTTCATCGAATGCCGTCTGGTGCTCTGGGCGCCACACCCAGAGTGTTTCCTTCTTGAGGAGCTGCGAGAGCGGGTAGATCGTTGCTGCAAAGTCCTTCGCGTAATGATGCAGGTAGTTGGCGAGACCAAGCCACTGCCGGAGCTCCTTCTGGTCGCGCGGTTCCGGCCAGGAGACGATCGCAGGCACCTTCTCTGGGTCGGCTCGCACACCCTCGGCACTCACGTAGCTGCCGAGGACCAGGATCTCCGGCGCGCAAAAGATGCACTTCTTCAGGTTCACGTACAACTTGTGCTCGCGCATCGCTGCAAAGACTTGGCGCAGGTGCGCCAGGTGGGCTTCGACTTTGGTCAGTTGATCCGTTGCTCGACTGTGCACAAAGATGTCGTCAAAGTAGCTCGGCGCGAAGTCGCGCAGAGGGCGGAACACGTGCGAGACCATGCGATTAAACGTCGCTGGCGCGTTCTTCAGACCTTGTGGCATCACGAGACACTCCCTGATCATGCCGCTGGGAGTACTGACCGCCGTCAGCGGGACGTCGGACTCGCGCATGAGGATCTGGTAGAACCCGTTGGTCAATTCGATGGCGCTAGCGATCGTGCTGCCTGCCATGATGTCAATCACCATGTCTTTGCGGGGGATCGGCGTCTGTGCTGGTATCGTCGCTTCGTTGAGCTTGTTGAACGCGTGGAAAATGCGCCATTCTCCAGTTGCCTTTTTCACTCAGAACTTTGGACTCGAGTGCGTTGATGTCGACTCACTGGCCTTCGAAGAACGCGTCGATTGCTTCGACTTGATCGCGGGGCAGCGGCCACTGCCGCGTCACGTAGTACTTCGTTCCGGGCACGAGATCGATCTCGTGGCGGACCCCGAGGTCGGTTGGCAGCGCCGCGGAGAGCTTGTCAGGGAAGACGTCGGCAAACTCACGCGCGAGCTCGAGGACCGTGTTGCAGGTTGCGGCGAGCTCGTCCCACAACTGCGCGGCAAATCGCTCTTCCCGTGACGACTTCGGCACGGCTCCTTTGGGACGCTCGTTCACGATCGTGCAGAGTTTTTCGATCTCGCCGCGCTTGATCTCGCGCAGCATCTTCTTCCACGACAATGTCGGAAGTTCCGTGATGGTCTTGGCGTCACGGGGGGACTCGCGACCTTCATCAAATGCTGTCGTGGGCCATTGCGAGTCATGTTGACCACACTGATCGTCTCGAAGACCGGCGGGAGAGCCGCCGACGGCCATGCCTGCTTGTCCGCGCTGTCGTCGGCGGGTTTGTTGTCGTCTCGTTGTAAATCTAGCTGTTCTGGCAACGGCGACCACCATCCCGCTGCAGCAAAACAACCTGCGCGAGTCGCTGCTGGCGCAGGCGTGCGAGCCGCTGCTCGAACGCCTCCAAAAGTCCCAGACGCGCGCGTTGAAGCTTGTGCGCGCTTGGATCGTCGGCTGTTGCGCACCGTGATACACTTATCGGGCGGTGTCGTACCGCTCGAGCCGCTGCTCAACCGAGGAGGCGCACGACGCATTATAGCACGCAACACCCGAAGGGCCATCGCAAATCTTGGTGGTGCATGAGCGACGCGGACGCGGGGTCCACAACTGCTACGTGCGGCCAGTTGCTCGCTTGCAGCATTGCGAGCACCGCGTCGACATCGATGCCGCGCGGCTTGACCGTGCGGTTGAGCCAGTCGACATCAGGGCGATGGCGAGCGAGCCATGGCATGCCGAAGATGCAGTCGAACGCGCTGTTGAGCTCCACGACGAGAAACTCGTCGTGGCCCTTGAAGCCGTCGAACTGGTACTCAAACGAGACCGATCGCCGAGGAAGCGATCGAGGAAGGCCATTGGCGAACTTGACGATCATCTCGCCTGGAATCTCGCGAACGCGTGCTCGCGAAGACAGCAGCGAGATCGTCTCGGCGCGCACGAAGTTGTTCGTCGCGCCCGAATCCAGCAGGGCGCGCAGCGGGCGTCTGGCGCCGTCGATATGCAGACTGAGCACGATCAGTCGCGAGTCGCTGCTGGAGGTGGTGGCGTTGAGTTGCGCACGAAGCGCAGAGGGGCTAGGAGGACGATCCGCCACCGGAGGAACGTTCCTTGCAACACGACCAGTAGGGCGCCCCGCACCTACTGGTGACTCTCGTTTTTTGGCTGTCCAGTGGCGCTTGTCTCGCCTTCGTCTTCGATCGCTGCGAGCATGGAGCTGGAGCGCGACACACCGCTGCCCGGTGACTGACCTTGCGGCAGCGGAAGCAGGTGATCGCCTTGCCCGCGGTGTTGCGACCGCGGCTGGAGCTGGTGTTTGCCTGATCGCCGCGACCACGCTGCGGCGCGGGCGACTGCACGATGGCGTCGATCTCCATTGGCTCCAGCTCGTTCTCGTAAACGGAGAACGACACTTGGTGGCGAGACGCGTGGACGCTGCAGTCCTTTCGAAGAGCGATTGTGAACGCCTCTTCGAGGGTGGCCGGTGGCTTGCGAGTCAGGTAGAAGCGCTGGTGGCCCGCGTTCATGTCGGTAATGAACACGTGGACTTGCGTCACAGTGTCGATTGGGTTGCTGACAATGCACGATGCCAGGTGTCGAGCGCGCTGGATGTAGTCGATCATGGACGAGCGACCTTGGCGCAGCGTCAGGAACGCCGTGCGATGTTGCGTCTCTTCCTGCGGCGGCTCGAACGCTAGCCGCAGGTCGTTCTTGAGCGAGTCTATCGTGGGAAAGCACGATGGAACGGCGACGAGCTTGCCGAGCGCCCATTCCCTTGCCTTGCCCGACAGCTTGGACAACAGGAAGTGGGTGTGAGCGTACTCGCTGGACAGCTGACGCGCTTGGACTGCGATGTTGACCTCGCACAGCCAGCGGTTCGGTGCGAGGCGCTTGGTTCCTTCACCGCTGTAGCTGGAGACATCGAGCTTGACCACGTCGAGCTTGGGCGACGCGGGAGTTGATGATCGCCGACTTGCGTCGGCGAGCTCGCGTGCCACGAACTCTTGGATTGCGTTGCGTTGTTGCGCTTCGGGCGTCGCAGTGAGCATCGCTGCGACGACGGAGATGCCGGCCGTACTTGACAGGCGACGCAACGCCTCCCACTCATACCGAGTGAGGTACCGGAAGTCGCCGTACGACACCGTCGACCCGTCGTCGCTCTCGATCGGCTGGACGTTCATAGCCGTTGGACGGACTACGACGTGCTACCAAGTGTCACGGGGAGTGACTTGCTTACACAATAGCAGAGGAAGCTTGAGTGTAATGTGTGTTTTTCAACTCTGAGGTTTTTGATTTGGATTTAAAAGAGAGCCCTTCACTAAAGTACGGCAGTACTGAGAGCCACACAAATGTAGGGCGCTTCTAATAGGAGTCCCTCTCAAAAGAGATCCCTCGCTAATAGAACACCTCCTGAAGCGAATATGAACGAGTGAAGGTCTGCTAGTCGTAACTAACAGAGTGTGTACGGTGGCCCCGTTACAGATAGCACCTCGCGCTGACCGAAGTAGTGCCATGGTGCTCAAAGATCGCCACCGCAGCGGAGCGGAGGTCGGCAGCACCGCTCTGCATGGTGCGACTGAGGATTTGCGCGGTGGTGATGAGGCCCAAACAGTGATATACATTAATCGAATGATTCTAACCAAGCATTGTTTTTCCGCCCACGCCGCACTCGGCTAGTAATTATGTATAGTGTATTGTACCATTCAACAGTTGTACGCTTGACTCTCAAATGTGGTTTCAATTTGCGAAACAATATGCAGTCCTTTATAGATGCACACACTCAACGCCTTTGTCATGGTATCAATTAAATATCAAAACTTCTTGTGGCCTTTCTGTGGCTTCACTTTGTCAAACCGAGCCCAAATTTCACCACAAGAACGTGCGCATTTCGCTCTATGAACGGGCAAAAACGCTCGCTCGCAAACGCTGTTTTAGTCTTGGAAATTTGATTCTTGATATATTTTCTAGGGTGTCCTTAAGTTTTTGGCGCGCACTGTACTTTATTGTTTTGTACTGATACTCAAATGTGATTCCGATTTGATATCTTTGATATTTGTACTAACTGCACACTGATCGCGCAAGATGTTGACACGTCACTCGCTCTCGCTGTTGGCGCACACGCGCCAGGGACCAACATCACCACCACGACAACATCAGACAGGATTTTGCTCGCGCATATTCAAGTTCATAGCATTTTGTTTTTGTTTCGTAATTTTTATGACTTCTATAGGATGTTATTGTTACACAATCAACCGTACTTGGGCACTAACAGTGAAGATTCTTTGCTTTTGTTTAGCGACGTGTTGCTGATGGTATGTGTTCAATACAACTATCACTTCAGATCGTATCATGGTCGCACTGTGCTGTGGTCATTGCTCGAAAAATTTGCAGATTCCAACAAGGTCTCAACATTTCAATTGGAACTCCAATCATTTGACAAAAATGTTGTTATATACCACGTAGTCGCCGACGGCCTCGTGTGCGACGAGCTTGTCGGCGAAAACAGCTCTCTTTTCCTGGTTTCTTTTGCTGTGAATGGTTCGATTCGTATCGAGCAGTAAAGCGAGCACAGTGTCAATGACAGCGACACTCATCGCGCGCGAGCATACGTGTGCGCGTATCCTCCTGACTGTGTACAGCTTGTTGCACAACTTGCGACGGATGGTCGCAGGCAAAAGCAGTAAACCAAAATCGTACAGCACAAAGGTCTGCATCCCTGAAGTCGTGGCTCGTATCGTTGTCGTTGATGTACTCCTGTATCTCGTCCTTAATGTCTGCCGTGCACGTTGTAAGCACATCGCTCGCGCCGCCACAGGCTATACTCTTTACGCGGCCAGTCTGTACGACTCGCCATGCTGTAACTGCATGCGCGCCACGCCGTTGCGCTCGGCGTGTGTATGTCAGTATTCGTTCAAAATCAACGCGTCACGGACATTCTTGTTCTCGTGTGGTGCCTTTATCCCACTTGCTATTTGTCCGGAAGGCTAACCGTTCATTTTGCTTTGAATGCAGCCATATTCAGTATGATAGCAATCCAAATTCAAGTTTCGATTGCTAAACACAAACGCTTGCCAAATCTCACTTTGATTGAAAACAGTGTCAATTTGAACGAGAAATGATGTAGAAGAGCATAACGATTGTTGTACAGTGTGGTGTGGTATGTATACACGTATTTTGTAAGGTTGATTTTGTACGATGCTGGTCATATTTTGTATTGTTGGTGTCAGACTATTCTATCCTTGTGCGCTTGATACTCAAATGTGGTTTCGCTGGCTGATATTTTGTACAATCTCTTTTTGTACACTCGACACTCACATGTGATTCTGTTTTGATACTTCTGAGATTTTGCCATTTTGCACTGTAGGGTAGTGTACAAAACAATCTGTTTGTCCGACGATACCCAACCAAGTCGTGCTTCGATGCTCTATAACATACCAATGCATGTTGCGTCGTCATGTAGTGAGTGAGTGCTGCCTTGAACAACTCCGCTCGATCGTCGATGTAGACTTGCACAACTCCTCTCAATCGTTTGATGTAGACTTGCACAACTCCTCTCGATCGTCATCGTCGATGTAGGCTCTCTCATCATACAGTATCAGTTGCATCTGTCGTCTCACACTCGCTTCGGTGCTCCTGAGTGCCACCATCGCACAAACACACCGACGCACAGTCTTACAGACTCGTCTCGGCGAGCTCTAGGAGCGAGATCGGACCTTCAAGCGGCGCCACAGCGTGTCCTGCGCGGTGCTCTGGCGAGTGTGAGTGCGAGTGCGAGTGCGAGTGCGACAGCAGCGGTGGTGTCGACAGCGTCTGCGCCGCGTTTCGACACAAACGCATCGCTGTGTGCTCCACGTCGCTCGCAGCGTGGTCGTCGCTCATGTCGTCTCTAGCGCCGCCGTACATGTTGCCTGCGCTCTTCTTGTCGTTCTCCTCTCTGTCATCTCTGTCGTCGTCGCTGTCAGACGATGATGATGATCCTGCTGCGGATGAAGACGACGAAGATGAAGACTCGGAGAGCTTGTCGCCACGAACGCTCCCAAGACCGCTGAAACACAGCGGCAGCGGCGACGAAGCACCAGCCATGGTCGGTGGAGGCAGTGGTTGTAGCTGCGGCTCGTCCAAGTCGAGGGGCTCAAGCGTTGAGCTAATTGGTGGTGGTCGTGATCGCTCAAAGTAAGTCATGTCGAAGAAGGTCGACAGTTTGATAGTGCTGAGTCTGTGCGCATGAGGACGACGTTCGTCGCACAAGCATTGAATAAATTAGTGTCAAGCTGACGGTCTGGCGTGTGTTGCTGGTTGATGAGACTAGAGGCAGCTGAGGATGTCGCCGTGCAGGTACCCGACGTGCTTGCCGCCCCACGTGAGCGTCACGTCGAACGGAATCGCTTGAGCCTCTGAGAACACCGGCGTCGCGTGCGTGAGCAAGTCGCGCTCTTGGATGCACAGCACGCCCTGTCCGCCGTGTCCTTTCTCGGCCTTGATCGTCACCGCAATGTGCACGACGCCATTCACGGCTTTCGTGATCGCAGTGTGCGTCACACCCTGGTGCCCGGCGTCCTTCCACGCCACCGTGCGGCAGTTCGTGAACGCCAAAAGCGATTCCTCCGAGTCGTCGTCGCGCGCGCTCGTCTGGAAGCCGCTCTGGACCGAGTGTGCGACTTCGTAGACCTTGCGCTGCAGTGCGTACAAGTCTTCCGACGGCAGTGGAAACACGGTCGAGATGCTCACGGGCTCGACCGGCACGAGCTCGAGGTGGAACGTCGAGAGCGCAGACAAGCGGTCGCCAGCAGCAACCGCGAGAGGATGGGACCCGCGCGCGTCGGATGAGAAGTCCGAGTACGGATTCGGTGTCGATGCCAAACCGCGCGACGAGCTCGCAGCAGTCGACGACCGGCCGCGGTCTTTCCGGAGCATGCGGTCCACAAGATTCGCCACCGATCGCTTCTTCTTCAATGCAGACGACTGCGACTGCGAGAGGTGCTGGCTCTGCACGGAGTCGGACTGGATGCTGCTCCCTGCCGAGTCTGCGCCGCGACTCCCAGTGCCGCTCGTCGGTCGGTGGTGGTGGTGCGCCGCTTTGCGGCCGCGGAACGGATGCGACGCCGAGTGCGTCGACGACGACAGCCCCGTCTCGCGTGGCAGCTCGGTCGTCCAGATGTTCGCGTCGAGGTTCACGAGCTTGATCTTGAACTCGTGCACGCCCGTCTTCTCGCGCAGCGCGTGCTTCCCACGTTCAAAGTCCCGATGCGCTGCTTCGTCCATCTTGTACGAGAAGAACCGGTCGATTTCAAGCTCGTAGACGCTGCACACGGGCTTGTGCGTCGACGTCGTGATGTCTTCGCACAAGTAGTACGCGACGTTCCGCAGCCGCTGCTTCGTGTCTTGGAGCGAGTGGGCGAGGACGCGGTCCTTGTACGCCGGTGCTGGATACAGCGTCTGCTGCGTCGATGGGCGACCAGCGTCGTCTGCCGCGTCGTCGTCATCGCTGCGCGTCGCGTCGAGGAACAGATCTTTGCATGAGCGCTCAGCGAGCGATGCGAACGACGCTGCAGTACCGACTTTGCGCGGGTACGACGGGAGGAACCGGATCGGCGGCTCGTCAAAGCCGCAGAACACGTCTTTTGCCTCCATCGCCGCGCGCAGCTCGTCGAACCGGAGCAGTTCTCTCCACTTGCGCACCGAGTTCTGCGCCACGAGTTCGGCCTTCGTGATCAAGTCGTTCACTTTCTTGCTGTCATTGCGCGCCACGCCGCTCGGCGCAGTGCTCGCAGTGCTGCTCACAGACCCCGTGCGACTGCTGCTCGCAGTCGACCGCCGCGCCATCGCCGCTGTTGCTGCTGCAGTCGACGACATGCTCGAGGAGCGGTCGTGACTTGCTCCAGACGGTAGCGACGCACTCGGGAAGAGTCCGTCGAGGAAGCTCCGCCACGACGCGCTCCGTCGCGACTCGCTCACGTCAGTCAGGCTGCCACTGCCGCTGGTGCTACTGTCAGAGACCGCAATGCGCACGTCCTGCGCGTCGACGAACACGACCTCGGACTCGGGCACTGTCGTCGTGTGCAACGACGTCGCGAGCATCGAAGCGTTCAGCGGCGGCTCTGTCGGTCCGAGCGACGTCGATACGTGCGTGGGCGGCCAGACGCTCTGTGGCGACTGCAAGAGCGTGAACGGGAGGTCGTCGTCGCTCGCCGAGTAGATCGGTCTGTACACGACGTCGTCGTCGATGCTCCCAAAGCCGCCGTCTGTCGACGACGACAAGCTGCTGCTGCGGCCGAGCGAGTTGCGGCTCTTGAAGTAGAGCAAGTTCCACTCGACGTTCACGTTCGCGTTCTGCGCGTCCGACATCCCAGCGACGCCTGCCGGAGCTGTCAGCGTCGTGGGACTGCTCGAGTGGTCGCGCACCGAACGGTCGAGCGAGTAGCGCTGCTGCTGAGTCGGACCGTGGCCGCCTGCTGTCCGGAGCTTCGCTTCGATCGACGTGTCGGTCGATTGCTTGAGGCACTCGGCTTTGAACGCCTGGTCGACCAAGCTCACGACGTTCGGCGCCGGGAGCTCGACGTCGTAGTTCAGGTTCCCAGACAGGAACGTGTGGTGATACAAGTTCGGGAAGTCGACTGCCGCGCGATCTGCGTCCATGCCGAACGAGTGGATGAGGCTCGTCGCAACGGCGTGCTTGTCGAGCACCGAGCGGCCGCTGCCGTCACCCGGACTGAGGTTGCACGACACGAACGCGATCGAGGCGTCAAAGTATCGCACGGGGATGCCCACGACCTCTTTGAACGTCTTACGCTGGCTCCACACGCGACCGTCGGCGGCGTGGAACTGGAAGTTCCCACTCGCGTCGTCTGCGTTGTTCACAAACACGATCTGACACACAGACGCCTGTTGTCGTAGCAGTGAAAGCGAACGGTGTCAGTGTCAGTGAGTCTGGCCAGAACGAAAGAGCTGGCATAGGCAGACGAGAGGTGACGTACATCTTGGACCATACCGCGGACAGTGCTTCCTGCGAGCGACGTGATGGACCGGTACGCTGTCGGGTAGTTCGTGCGTAGGAGGTGCTTGCGGATCGCTTGCTCGACGCTATGGACGCAGATGACGTGCTGAAGCGAGAAGACGTACAGATCCTTGCCGCCAGGGATCCAGTCCTCCTGCTCATCATCGACAACAACAGCACAAGAGCCACAACGACCGTCAGTGCGACTCGCCACATGCCTCTGTCACACAGCAGGAAGACGCACGCACCAAGTTGGTCGGGAACGCGTTCCAGTTCATGTCGAACGTCGTGATGAAGACCGTCGCAGTGCCAAAGTGCTGCCGCTCTTGCTCGCGCAGCAGTGCGCTGCGGCGAACAAACTCGTCTGACGACTTGGGCGTGAGCCGCGAGTTCGACTTGCCGTACACGCTGCTGCTCGTGCCGTTGCCTTGCGTATGCACGTGGCGCACGATCCAGATGTGGAACTTGCCGTAGATGACCGCGTTCACAAAGCCCTGGAGCGGCACGATCGACGCGTGGAGCATGCTGAGCGTGAACACGTCTTCGCTCGTGATCGCCGAGTAGCCGCGGTCCACGACTGCTGGGAGCCAGCACACGATGAACGCGCCGATGTAGATCGTGAGGTTGTGCACGACGCCGTCGTACGCCTCGCGCGCGTCCTCGTTCTCGTAGCTCTGCAGTCGCTTCTTCATGTCGCGCTTCACGAGCACGAGGAGCCAGCACATGGCGGCGCCGCCGGTGAGGACCCAGAAGTACAGGCACCCGAGCTTCCAGTAGAGCTCTTCATTGTGGTGCGCCTCGCCTGGGATCACGATCCAGCACCAGAGCCCAGCGTCGCCGTACTTGCCAACTGGTCGTGTCATGAACAAAGAGGACATGAGCGAGAGAGACGCACACAGGCGTGAGCGGTGAGGTCAGCGAGCCACTCAGCCATCGCTAGCGACCAAGGCATCAAGAGACCAAGAGAGAAGCGTGCGAGACGTACAGCCGAGCGCAAGGAACGCGATCGTGAACGTGAACACGAGCGTGCCGAGGATGTACCACTTGATGCGCTGCTGCAGCATCTGCTGGTCCTCGCCCATGCAGATCCAGCGAAAGAGGTTGAACGCCATGACCAAGTTCCACGCGATCGGCGACACGTCGCCAAACGTGATCACAACGGCTTGGAGGTTGCAGATGTCGGTCACGCGCTCGCCCTCGCTCTGGTTGAACGTCTGCGTCGGCAGCACACCAAAGATGCGGCCGAGCGCGCCGACGAGGTCCTGTGCAGCGCCAACGGAGCGCACGAGCGAGCGTGAGTTCACACAGCAATGCGCGTTCACATGCTCAGCAACAACCACACACATAGAGAGAGTAATCGACGTACGAGCCATGCGAGGACGTGGATGAGCTCCTTCGTGACGTCAAGGTTGTGTGGATGGAAGCCGCCGGACGCAGCGAGGCCATTTGTCTTGATGCGGCGCGCATACCAGTAGCGGCCGAGGATGTAGAGCGCGCCGACGATCGAGAGCCCCGAGGACGTCGCGGCGGCGATCGTCTTCATGAGCTCGTGTCGGTGCGCCTCGTCGTCACTCAGCGGCACGGGCGCCATGTGCTGCTGCTGCGAACACCACCACCCGCGCGCACGTGTGTGCACGACGTGGTTTCGTCAGTGCTGTCGCGGGCGGCTCACTTGTGTCTATGTGAACGAGCGACCGTGAGCGAACGAGCGACCGTGAGCGCGAGTGCGAGCGACTGTCCTGCTACGGTAGCTTGCTTCGCGTGGCTTGCTTCGCGATGGCGATCGCGATGTAACGTCGAGTGCCAAGTGACTGACGGCGTCGGCAAGCGAGATGCACAGCAGCGGGACTGCGATGGGAGTGCGGATGTACGCGGAGGGAGCGCGAATGTACGTGCGAGATAAGCATAAAAACGCAGGTGTGACTTGTTGACTGTCAAGTACTAGCGCTAGTATAGAATCAACCACTGGCCTGTGACTGCGGCAACGACACTGACACACTTCGCCTTGGTGCAACCCCGGTAGTTTGACGCGCTTGATGCAAACGGAGACACCAGCGTCCTAACGAGTTGTAGGAAGGAATACACATTTACTTACCGCTTGCGTTGGTTGTGTCATGACGGGTCGGAGACCGTGTTGACGGCCTCATCGCGTCTCGCGCTCTGTGCTGTGTGCTCTCTTGCAATTGCAATCAAATGCGACACATTGGACAGCCTCTATCGTTGAACAGGTCAAGAGTCAAAGTGCAGATTTGATAGCAGCGACTTGTACCGCTCTATAGACAATATACCAGCTCAAAGGGGAAGCGTATTGAGCACAGCAAGCACATATAGTCGCTTCGCGGTAGCTGGCACTGCACTGTGAGTACGAGTTGAGTTGAGTCGAGTCGATTGAACTCGACTGAGGCGCGATACTCAGTGAAATTCGCGCGTAGTTTTGGTGCGACGCGGATGTATCGGAGATTGCACACATATCAGGAAACTAACGGTACACGTGTCAGAAAAGAATTCGAGATCAGAATACAAAATAGCTGTCGTAAGTAGCAAATTTTGATGGTGTAGTGACAATCACTTTAGCGCCGCACTGTAAGTTGACAGAGGGTTCTCTTTTTTCTCTCTAACGCGCACGTCTCGCGTGTTGCATATCTGCACGATCGCGCGTGATTGCCCAAGCCGTAATCCAAGCCACTGATTCTATCAAGACTGCTTTCCAGCTGCATTTCTTCTGTCAAGTCGCTCTTTCGAGGTGGTGGAGTGATGGGCCACTTGCATTTGATTGTGATTGGGCAACGATCGCACATGACGATCTGGTGTCATACACTATCACATCTAGCCTGTATGCATCTAGTATTTGCAAATCTAGTGCACACCGCTTGCATGTATAGCTATTGAATATGGAATATTTACAAATGTGCTATATTGGGGACTGCAATAGAGTTTTGAAGCAACACAGTGTACTCTCACACTTGGTTTTTGTAGCGAATTGTACAATCACATACCGCAAAATGACTGCTCGGTCCAAAATGTATGTAGTCCACGCTGCACCAGTTCTCAATCCAAAAGTATGTAGTCCACGCTGTACCAATGTGTCTGGCGCGTCGTTTGATGCACAGCGTCTCGCGACGGATCACATCCGATAGGACGGATCAGTCACTTACTCGCTCGACTACATTCGATCTACCGCCTGCTCTACGATTCGAGCACTCGGACAAAGGCGCATTCGTGGCGCTTGCTCTCGATTGCATCTTGCGCGGTAGCTCCATCGATAGCCTTCTCTGCGAGCTTGGTCTTACTGCCCAAGTCGCCACGATGGACACGACCGATGCGCCGCAGATCATCGAGCACGTGAACCGCTCGCTCACGTTCACACCGAACGACACCAAGTGGATCCCGTGCTCTGCGCGCTTTGTCGCTATGGGCATCTACCCAAAAGCCACTGGCGCAATCACAGTCTTTGGACTCAACCAGGGCGAGCTCAAGACACACGCTGAGCTCGAGAAGAAAGACGGCATCAAGTGCGGCACGTTTGGTGCCTCTGCGCTCGAGGACCGCCACTTGGCGACTGGCGACTACGCTGGTGTCATGAGCGTCTGGTACGGCAGTGCAATCCGCTGGCACTTCGTGTCTGTTCGTGTTGCCACTCACCTGTCTCCTGCACTGTGCTGGATGCCTTCTGCTAGGGACTTGGAGAAGCCCGAAGTGCCAGTCTACGCCGCGCAAGCACACAAGTCGATCGTGAACGCCATCGACGGCTGCGGCGGCCAGAACATCGGCCATGGCGCGCCTGAGCTCGTCACTGGCGGACGCGACGGCTACATTCGCGTCTGGGACATCCGCGTGTCGGACCCGGTCGTGACGCTCGCGCCAAAGGACCAAGACAGCGCGCGCGACTGCTGGACCGTGTGCTTTGGTAACGCGTACAACGACGTCGAGCGGTGCGTCGTGGGCGGCTACGACAATGGCGACGTCAAGATGTTTGACTTGCGCACGAACACGCTGCGGTGGGAGACGAACTGCCAGAACGGCGTCGTGAACGCGCAGTTTGACCGCAAGGACATTGAGATGAACAAGCTCCTCGTGACGACGCTCGAGTCCAAGTTCCGCCTCTACGACCTCCGCACGCAGCACCCAGAGAGCGGCTTTGCGTGCATGAGCGAGAAGGCGCACAAGTCGACGATATGGCAAGGCCGCTTCCTGCCGCAGAACCGCGACCTGTTCATGACTGGCGGCGGCAACGGCGGCTTCAACCTGTACAAGTAGTACGTGCCTTGCTATGCGCGACTTGGTCGATGAGCAGGTGGACTGATGCTACGACGCACACACCTCTCGCTCTCTGCCTCAATAGCCACTACCCGGTCTCGCGCACAACGAAAGACGCAGACGGTCGCCTCATGGGCGTCTGCGGCTCGGTCGAGCTCCTCAACTCGCGCGTGCTCTCGACGCAGCCGATCGTGAGCATGGACTGGAGGTACGTCTGCTCTGCTGCTGCGAGCTTGCAATAACCAACTGACGAGTGGACACTTGGTCGTGTGGTGCGCGACGCAGTGCGGACCGCGAGGGCTTGTGCATCTTGGCGTCGCTTGACCAGACTGTGCGCGTGTACATCGTCTCGAAGACGCACAAGTACTGACGAGCAGAAGAGAGAGAGAGAGAGAGATGCATGTGTACAACAACGTCGTTGCCGTCATCTTCGCCCATGCGAGTGCGACTACAAGCCTCTCGCTCACTCTCTCACTTCTCGACAGCGACGAGTCCTGCTGGGTTCACGTTCGCATTCGTCGCCAGCGCTTTGAAGCCGAGCGACCGGATCTCCTCCTCTGGGATCCCAAACTGCGTGAGCTTCTCTGTGAACGTCCGCAACGTGTCGTTGAACGCCTTGCTCGCCTTCGCGACGCTGTACTGGAGCTGCTCAATGTGCGCATTCTTGTCCTGGAGCAAGCGCTCGAGCGTCTCGGTCACGCGCCGCGCGTGGCTCGGCTCCAAATCTGCTGCAGCGAGCAGCTCGTGCAACTGCGTCTCTTTGCGTGCGAACTGGTCGTCCATGGTCGCGAGGCGCTGCTCGAGGATCAGGTTCTTGCACTCGCCCTTCTTGTGGATCGTCTGGACAGTCTGCTCGAAAGTGTCGTACAGGATGTTCCGGTCGTTCTCGAGCGCCTTGCACGCCGTCTTGAGCTCTGCTTGGTTCGCCTGGATCGTCTGGACCTGCTGCGCGAGGTAGAGCAGTCGCGCCTTGGCATTCCGGAGCGACAGCTTGTCTTTCTGCTCGTCCTTGAGCTCGTGGCGGAGGTGCTCGACCTCTTGGATTGCTGCTGCGAGCGGCTCGGACAGCCGCTTGTTCTCCTGCGAGACGTCGTGCATGAGCTTGGCGTTCGCCGCTGCTTTCTTCTTCATGGCGCCGATCTCGTGCTTGAGCGAGTCAATGAGGCGCAAGTTGTCCTTCGTGATGTCGTTGTAGTAGTTCTTGATCTGCGTGAACGCCTTCTCGTGGTTCTTCATGAGGTCGTTGATGTGGAGGTTCTTGCGCTCCTCGATCTCGTGCATGTCGACTTTGCACCGGAGCTCGAGACTCTCCTGGAGCTCACGCAAGCGCTGTTGACATCGCGCCTCGAGCGCGGCGTTGTTCGTCTCGAACTGCTCGCGGAGCTTCATCAAGTTCTTCTCGTGCGCTTGCTTCATCTGGTCGATCTCGTCTTCGTTCGAGAGCTCGCGCTCCTTGAGCTCGAGGCGAAGCGACTGCTTCGTGCTCCGGAGCACCGTCTCGCGGTGCTGGTGCAAGTCGCGCTCTTCGTCGAGGTGGCCTGTCGAGTCGGCTTGTACGCGCTTGAGGTTGTTCTTGTGCTCGTACTCGAGGTGCTTGACCTTTTGGACGTACACGCGCACTTCGACGCGGTGGTTGTCCTCCATGATCTCCATCTCGCGGTCCTTGGACATGATCTGGTTCTCGTGGTCCTGAATCTCAGTCTTTGTGATCTCATAGAACGACTCGATCATGTCCTACAACGTAGAGAGCGTTGCGTCGCGTGAGCACTTGGCTAAACGGTAGCGACGGCAACGATCGGCATAAGCGTACGTACTCGCTCGTGCTGGACGTAGTTGCGGTCCACTTGCGCTTTCTCGAGCTGCTGCCGCAACATCTGGATCACCTCTTTGAGCATCGGAATGTCCATCGTGTCGTACTCTACGCACATTCACACAGTCAATGACGAAGGACACACGCGTAAGGATGAGAACCAAACAGCGTTCAGGAGCTCAAGCTAGGAAGCGCTCGCACCCGAGGGCTCCTCTGGCGGCGGTTCCTCTTCTTTCGACTTCTTCTTGCCCTTCTTCCCGCCCTTCTTCTTCGGTCCCATCGTGCGTGTTGTCTCTCAGTCGCTTGTGCTCACGTCGACTTGCTGCTCGCTGCAGTCCACACACACGCACACGCAGCGCACTGTCACGACCTCGTGATGCCTTGATGCCTTGATGCCTTGATGTAAGTCGCGTCGTTTCGAGGCCCTCGTCGTACTTTATTGAACTCGATGAGTTTTGTGACGCGTCACTAAATGAAGATAAACTAGAATCTGCTGATAGCAATCGCTATTATCGATTCGAATCCAATAGAGTGCCATGTGCGAGACGACCGAAGCGTCGCGACGTGTCATGTGCATGATCGCGATCATCATCGTCATCCTCGCGATCACTTGATCGTCTCAACCTGCACGCGCGCTCTTCACGAGAGCTCCTCTTCGTCGCGATGGGGAATGGACGGTCCAGTGCACGCAGCTTGAGCTCTGTGCACACGCTCTGTCCGCTCCAGAGCGACGACACGAGGTGCGCTGAGGAGGTCTCAGGATGTGGTCACCTCCATGTGCTTCATCTCTCTCTTTCTGCACGACTGACGCGTTGTGCATCGTGCTGTGGACTCTTGCGTCATTGTTAGCAACACGTGGATGTACGAGGAGCCGCTCCTCGGTGGCGTGAAAGGCAAGACATCAGGACACGCGCAGCACCTGGACAAGTTCCTGTACGCAGACGACGACAACAGCAGAGCAAGTCAGCAGCACCAGCAGCAGAACGCAGCGGACCTGCGCGCTGTGACCCACCAGCTCAACAGCTTCTTCGCAGTGCTCTGGCCAGTGTGCATCACAATGATCTGTGCGAGGTGAGCACATGCACAGAGCTATCTCTGTCTTCTGCATCGAGCCATCATCGTGCGGATGCACTCGTCATCCCACTCATCGTCTCTCTGTCAATGCACTGCCTCTCAGTCTTGTCGCTTGCAATGTCCACGACGCCGACATGAAACACGCCATGACGTACGACTTGCGCTCTTGCATCTCGTGGTTCTTGCAGCGCTCATACTCATTCGCCCTCTGTTGGCTATGACTCGTGGCTACCTCGCACGGAACGACACTAGGACGTACATGTACTACCAAGACATCGACGCCTCGAGCGACTCGCTTAGCCACAAGTCCATGCTCGCGTTCTGCAACGCGCTCATCGTGATCGGCTTTGTCGCGTGCCTGACGTTCGGCATCGTGCTGCTCTACAAGTTCGACTGCATGCGGTTCTTCCTCGGCTACTGCGTCGTCTACTCCGCGACGCTCCTTGGTCTCGCAGGCTCCAAGATCGTCGTGATCGTGTTGTGCAACGAGTGGCACTGGATCGTCGACGCACCGGCGCTCGGCTTTGTCATGTACAACTTCGCAGTCGTCGGCGTTCTGAGCATCTTCTACCAAAGAGGCATCCCAAGCAGTCTCGAGCAAGCGTACTTGGTTGTCACGAGCGTGATCGTCGCGTGGCAGCTCTCGCAGCTGCCTGAGGTATGTTTCACATGTCGTTCTGGAGCTTCGGTCACACCGCTGCGCTGTCCTTTGGACTCACGTCGCTGTGGTCTCGATCTTCTTGTGGGTCCTGCTCGATCTACTATGTTCGCGCAGTGGAGCGTCTGGATGCTCTTGCTCCTGCTCGGGTTCTGGGACCTCTTTGCAGTCTTGACGCCGATCGGACCGCTTCGGTGGCTCGTCAATCTCGTGCACGAGAAGGGCACGCCGCTGCCTGGACTGCTCTTCCAAGCTGACATTGTCGACGCTCACGGCGGCAAGAGTGCGAGCGAACCCGAAGTCATGCAGATCACACGTGGAACAACCCAGGTTGTGTCAGTGAGCAGCGGCGCGCATGCTGCACAGCGCAAGAAGCTGGACCCTGCCAGTGACGTCAACGAGCAACGAGACAACGGCGACGATAGCGAGTGCGAAGACAAGACGATCAAGCTCGGACTGGGCGACTTCATCTTCTACAGCGTGCTCGTCGCACGCGCAGCGACGCACGGCATGGTGGTCTTTGCGCCGTGCTTCCTCTGCATCCTCATTGTACGTGGCACTGCGATCAGTTGCTCATGCTCCTGCTGTTGCACTGTGCTCAGAGTTGGATCGGATCATGAGCTCTCACACGTGCTTAACGTCGCGATGACAACAGGGTCTCGCCGTCACGATGCACTTGCTCGCGCGGTTCGACGCGCTCCCGGCACTGCCGATCTCGATCTTTCTCGGCATCCTCGCGTACTTGCTCACGACAGCGCTCGTTCAGCCGTTCCTCGATCACCTCGCGAGGCAACACATCGAGATCTTCTAGCCAGAGTACAAAACGCTGTCAGGTACACTATGTTAGACACTCTAGGTCAGGCACCACATATCTACCTCACCAGTCCTACG
Organism: Pythium guiyangense; assembly: GCA_003730235.1. Classification (NCBI taxonomy): domain Eukaryota; phylum Oomycota; class Peronosporomycetes; order Pythiales; family Pythiaceae; genus Pythium; species Pythium guiyangense. Next base: position 225,385 of record QXDM01000079.1, on the reverse strand, counting down.
AGCGTTCGTGGCGACAAGCTCTCCGAGTCTTCATCTTCGTCGTCTTCATCCGCAGCAGGATCATCATCATCGTCTGACAGCGACGACGACAGAGATGACAGAGAGGAGAACGACAAGAAGAGCGCAGGCAACATGTACGGCGGCGCTAGAGACGACATGAGCGACGACCACGCTGCGAGCGACGTGGAGCACACAGCGATGCGTTTGTGTCGAAACGCGGCGCAGACGCTGTCGACACCACCGCTGCTGTCGCACTCGCACTCGCACTCGCACTCACACTCGCCAGAGCACCGCGCAGGACACGCTGTGGCGCCGCTTGAAGGTCCGATCTCGCTCCTAGAGCTCGCCGAGACGAGTCTGTAAGACTGTGCGTCGGTGTGTTTGTGCGATGGTGGCACTCAGGAGCACCGAAGCGAGTGTGAGACGACAGATGCAACTGATACTGTATGATGAGAGAGCCTACATCGACGATGACGATCGAGAGGAGTTGTGCAAGTCTACATCAAACGATTGAGAGGAGTTGTGCAAGTCTACATCGACGATCGAGCGGAGTTGTTCAAGGCAGCACTCACTCACTACATGACGACGCAACATGCATTGGTATGTTATAGAGCATCGAAGCACGACTTGGTTGGGTATCGTCGGACAAACAGATTGTTTTGTACACTACCCTACAGTGCAAAATGGCAAAATCTCAGAAGTATCAAAACAGAATCACATGTGAGTGTCGAGTGTACAAAAAGAGATTGTACAAAATATCAGCCAGTGAAACCACATTTGAGTATCAAGCGCACAAGGATAGAATAGTCTGACACCAACAATACAAAATATGACCAGCATCGTACAAAATCAACCTTACAAAATACGTGTATACATACCACACCACACTGTACAACAATCGTTATGCTCTTCTACATCATTTCTCGTTCAAATTGACACTGTTTTCAATCAAAGTGAGATTTGGCAAGCGATTGTGTTTAGCAATCGAAACTTGAATTTGGATTGCTATCATACTGAATATGGCTGCATTCAAAGCAAAATGAACGGTTAGCCTTCCGGACAAATAGCAAGTGGGATAAAGGCACCACACGAGAACAAGAATGTCCGTGACGCGTTGATTTTGAACGAATACTGACATACACACGCCAAGCGCAACGGCGTGGCGCGCATGCAGTTACAACATGGCGAGTCGTACAGACTGGCCGCGTAAAGAGTATAGCCTGTGGCGGCGCGAGCGATGTGCTTACAACGTGCACGGCAGACATTAAGGACGAGATACAGGAGTACATCAACGACAACGATACGAGCCACGACTTCAGGGATGCAGACCTTTGTGCTGTACGATTTTGGTTTACTGCTTTTGCCTGCGACCATCCGTCGCAAGTTGTGCAACAAGCTGTACACAGTCAGGAGGATACGCGCACACGTATGCTCGCGCGCGATGAGTGTCGCTGTCATTGGCACTGTGCTCGCTTTACTGCTCGATACGAATCGAACCATTCACAGCAAAAGAAACCAGGAAAGAGAGCTGTTTTCGCCGAAAAGCTCGTCGCACACGAGGCCGTCGGCGACTACGCGGTATATAACGGCGAGACGACTGTAAATATGTACTGAGGTTGCTCGCAAGGCCGCATTTCCAAGGGAACACACGCTTTGGTCGTTATATCGCCCGTCATAGGACAAAACTTGCAGGTGTAGCGCACAGTCTCGATTAGCATCGTTCATCCGTATTGCTTCGTTCGAGGCAACACTCAGATGGAGCAGAACGCTGTGTTTGCCGAGGGCGTGCACAACACAGCCAAAGCACCGCACGGCTACCGGCACACTCACGCAGGCAAGAAGGACGTACTGGTGCTCGACAATGCACCAGCGCTAAATCGAGTGAAAACGCTCTTCCCAGAGCACGACGACCCAGTCATTCTCCGCCATGGTCCATATTCGCCGATGTGAAACCGTATCGAGGGTTGCTTTAGTGTGCTAATGACAATGTCAGGTGCTGATTGCGCCAGCGGATTCCTATTCATGTCTTTTTCCGGTCTGGTCTGGTATCGGGTCTTGCAGCACGTTTTGGTCAGTCATGCGTCACGACCATCCTTCGACTCGCATACTCGCCTCGACGCAGCACTTCGCACCACCTCGTAACGCCTCGCACTACGATGGCCATGTTGTACCATCCTCTCGACCTTGCTGAACGCGCTAACTCAGCATCGCCTCGCGACCGCTGTTCAATGAGTGGACAGCGCTGCTCTCGATACCGCTCGTCGCGATGCTCGAGTACGCACTCGTCTACGCGCGCGGAGGTCTCGGACGCACCAGGTTGCTCTCCACGTCGCCCGAGTGCGCGCTCACGCTCATCTGAGCTTACGCCTCGCTTACGCTCACTACGACGCACAAGCCCTGGCTCACTATCCTCTGCGCACGCGCCATCGAGACCGCGACCACGCTTGTGTTCGCGCTCGAGTCTGTATCAGTGAATGTCGACGATCGCGTTCGTCGTCGCGCACTCCCTCGAGTTCGCGCATGACCACCAGCCTGCGCCCGTCGTCGCAAACGCTCTCGAGTGTGCAACCAAGCTCGTCGCAACGCGCGCACTTCCGCTCACCGTCTAGCGCGCTTTCGCGCTCGACTCGACGCTTGATCGTACGTTCGCCACTGCACTCGCACGCACAATCTCCACCGCAGCATCGTCATCCACGTCAAGCATAGCGAACTCTGTCACGCTCGACGCTAAGCTCGCCGCACCGATGTGGACTCTCACGCTCGCAACAATCGCGGTAAAGTTATCGCTCGCAGTCATTAACACGCTCAGTAAGGCGTTGCGTAGTCTCTCATGCACCACAGGATCACATAGACTAGAGAACTCGCGCTTTACTTGAGAGACAGCAGGGCGGCGTCACAGCGATCTAATGCCAGGAGCAGCGCCGCCCAATCACGCCTGCCGCGACGCAATACCGATGTCTCTCGCCCACCAGCAAAAATTTGTCGCGTGGCTCTACTGAGCACGCCCGCGAGATTACGGGCAACAGAAAAGCGAGCACAGACCAGCAGCAAACGACTACCACAGCCGACCTGGCCCTACATACCGAAAACCAACGCGGACATGAGTCAAACGTTCTAAACAGTGACCACTCTCAACGGGCACAAATTCTCGAAGGCGTTGTCTCCGCGTGAAAGTCTCATACAGTTGCTCGTCGTACAGGCGCACTGCGTGGAAGAGCAGAGTCGCGTACGCCGCAGACTCGATGGACTTTGTTGCTGAGTGCTCGCACCCACGCAAGCGCCAGCGCTTCGGAAATGCGTTGGTCGACGCCACCGAAGACCTGAAGACCGTCGCCGACGCGATGGCGATCGACCACCAGGACATGAATGCAAGAGGCGTGTGGGAGCGAGCAGGCCATCCTTGTCAAGAAGGACGTTGCCATCATTGGGCTGACTGAAGAGAAAGCGTCGAGGCGCGTCTACCGCGCTCGGCAGCAGCTGCACGATGGCGACGTCATGAAGCAGATCACTCAAGAGCCACTCTCGCTCGTGCGAGAGTCCACCATGTTCTTTCTCCAGTTCAACCCCGCGTACACCTCCGACGACACAACGAAGCAACAGGATGAACGGTTTATTGGTTTGGCACACCCAGAGCTCATCAAGAAGATAAAGTACAGCAACACGTCTTTGTGGACGGCACGTTCCGCTGCGTGCCTCGCGGGTACCATCAATGCCTCGTTTTCATGGTCTTTGACTGCTCGTCTGGTCTGTACTTGTCAGTGTTGTATGCCCTCTGCGCATCGCGCACCGAGCGCATGTACACAAACGCGCTGTCGCTTTTTGCGCACGCGACCGGAGGCAAGATCGACCCTGCAACAGTCGTGTGCGACGTCGAGCCTGCGGTCATCAAAACTGTGGTGGACAAGTTTCCTGCGGCTATGACATGTGGCTACTACTTTCACTTCAAACAAGCTTTGCTATGGCACATGCGCCGCTTGCGACTGTAAGGCTCAGAGATCAAGGTCGCATTAGCGAAAGGTGTCATTGACAAGCTAGCAGTTATCAAGGTCGAGAAAGTGCCTTCATGTGGCATCGATTGGGTGAATGGGTGAAAGCAGTATAGATCGAGAGAGAGAGAGAGAGAGAGAGAGTGCTGCGAGCGTGGAACGCTCTGTTGCGAAGCAAGTAGGCGCCCCTCTGGCAGTACTTTGACCGCCAGTGGCTCTAGCGCTACCCACCATCGTGCTGGAACGTTTTCGGCATGTCAAAGGCATTGTGGCCTGCACAAACAACCCATTAGAGCGCTGCAACCGCGAGCCGCTTTCTCGCGCGCTCATCCGTCGATGATTAACTTCGTCGTAAGCATAGAGATGAAAGTAAGTCTACACGCTCGGCAGCTCAGAGACATCCCACATGGACGCAGGCGTGCGCCAGAACGCGAGCTCTTCCAGTTTCCAGCGCCTGTACCTGAGCTCTCAGGTTGATTTGATTGATTCATTTGTCTTGGTCAAGCTTTCGGTCTGATCTTGCACATTCATCTGGAAAACCACGAGACCCAAAACATGACCAGACCAGGAAAGGACCCGAAATAATGTTAACCATTGCGCCTACACTCGGAAGAGTTGGTCGTGCCTCGCGGCACTGGCTCACTTCAGAAAGGTCGCACGCAAACTCTTGTTCATGCAGCAGATCATGCGATGCCATCGATCACGCCTCGCGTCGTTCGCAGCCACTGCAATCACGCGCATTAAGCAGTCGATACTGCTTGACGAATGGAAGAGGTGTCCCACGGCTTGTGAGTTCGCTGTAAACGCAACAATATTCAGTATGATAGCAATCCAAATTCAAGTTTCGATTGCTAAACACAATCGCTTGCCAAATCTCACTTTGATTGAAAACAGTGTCAATTTGAACGAGAAATGATGTAGAAGAGCATAACGATTGTTGTACAGTGTGGTGTGGTATGTATACACGTATTTTGTAAGGTTGATTTTGTACGATGCTGGTCATATTTTGTATTGTTGGTGTCAGACTATTCTATCCTTGTGCGCTTGATACTCAAATGTGGTTTCGCTGGCTGATATTTTGTACAATCTCTTTTTGTACACTCGACACTCACATGTGATTCTGTTTTGATACTTCTGAGATTTTGCCATTTTGCACTGTAGGGTAGTGTACAAAACAATCTGTTTGTCCGACGATACCCAACCAAGTCGTGCTTCGATGCTCTATAACATACCAATGCATGTTGCGTCGTCATGTAGTGAGTGAGTGCTGCCTTGAACAACTCCGCTCGATCGTCGATGTAGACTTGCACAACTCCTCTCAATCGTTTGATGTAGACTTGCACAACTCCTCTCGATCGTCATCGTCGATGTAGGCTCTCTCATCATACAGTATCAGTTGCATCTGTCGTCTCACACTCGCTTCGGTGCTCCTGAGTGCCACCATCGCACAAACACACCGACGCACAGTCTTACAGACTCGTCTCGGCGAGCTCTAGGAGCGAGATCGGACCTTCAAGCGGCGCCACAGCGTGTCCTGCGCGGTGCTCTGGCGAGTGTGAGTGCGAGTGCGAGTGCGAGTGCGACAGCAGCGGTGGTGTCGACAGCGTCTGCGCCGCGTTTCGACACAAACGCATCGCTGTGTGCTCCACGTCGCTCGCAGCGTGGTCGTCGCTCATGTCGTCTCTAGCGCCGCCGTACATGTTGCCTGCGCTCTTCTTGTCGTTCTCCTCTCTGTCATCTCTGTCGTCGTCGCTGTCAGACGATGATGATGATCCTGCTGCGGATGAAGACGACGAAGATGAAGACTCGGAGAGCTTGTCGCCACGAACGCTCCCAAGACCGCTGAAACACAGCGGCAGCGGCGACGAAGCACCAGCCATGGTCGGTGGAGGCAGTGGTTGTAGCTGCGGCTCGTCCAAATCGAGGGGCTGTAGCAATGTATGAACAGGTGACGCTGGTCGGTTGAGCTCGATTGGCTGGGGCGGTTGGCGAGGTGGGTTGGCACTTGCATCGAGCTGTTGCGTTTGTTGCTGATGCTTTTGCCTCGGACTCGAGAACGCAACGAGCTGCTTCACTTTGGCCTCGGCCTCGATGCGTTGCACGCGCTCCAGCTGCAGTTGCTTGCGCAGCGCTGCGAGTTGCTCGAGCATGGCGTTCTGGAGCAGACTCTTGGAGCTCCGGAGTTGCTCGAGCTGCTTGCGTTGCGTCTCGATCTTGGCCTCGAGCGCCTGTTGCTCGTCGAGCGACGACGCGCTGAGCGTCACGGCTTCGTTCATCGCCTTGGCTGCGTCGTTGCGCTGCTTGGACAGCATCTCGAGGTCGCGCAGCGAGTTCTCCATGGCGGCGCGTAGTGCAAGCTCTTCGCTTTGCTTTTTCACGAGCTGTTGCTGCAGCGACGCTTCTGTCGTCTTGAGTTCCTCTATCCGGTCTTTCAGTGCCTGCGTCTCGAGCTCGTAGCTCTCGACTGCACTATGGAGCTCGCGGCAGACTTCGCGCGCTGCTTTGAAGTCGTCGTCGCGCTTGCGCAACGTCTCGCGCGTCTGCTCTAGCTCGGACGTGAGCGTTTGCTCTCGAGCAGCGAGCTCAAGCTTTGCGTGGCGTTCGTCGTCAACTGCGCTGCTGAGTCGCTGACACTCGTGCTGGAGCTGCTCGCACCGCACGCTTGCATCTCGAAGCGTGTCTTGGAGCGCGCTGCGGTCATCCATAGACACTTGAAGCTTTTCGTGCAGCGCTGCGAGCGCCGCGGCGTGTGAGTCCTGCTGCTGCTTGAGCTGCGCGTCGAGCGTGAGCTTGACTTCTGCTTGCTCTTGAATGAACTTGAGCAGCGTCGCTTTCTCGAACGCAAACGTCTGCTTCTCACTACGCAGCGCCGCAAGTTTGTCGTCGAGTGCGACGCGCTCACGCTCGAGGCTTCCGATCATGGCCTCGCGAACAACGAGTGCGTCATCGAGCTCTGACGCTTTGGCTTGTGTGTTCTGGACGTGGAGCTACCGAGATGCGTAGCAGACAAGCGAGTGTGAGCGTGATCAACGAGTCAACAAGCGAGATGCAGTTAGGGACAGAGAGAACGAGCACGCACTTGCAGCGCCTTGACGCGTTTGCGCTCGTCCGAGAGCTGCAGCGCCAGTCCAGTGTTCTGGTCCTGCAGCCGCGTGAGCTCAAACAAGAGTCCAGTGTGGAGACTCCCGTTCACCTCGAGCTCGTCCAAACGCGTCTCGAGCGCGCGCTTGAGGATCCGGAGCTTCTCGTTCGCGTCCGTGAGCTCGTGGCGCTGGTGCTCGAGCGCCGAGTCTTTCTCCTGCACCTGCTGCTCGAGCGTCTTGACGCGGTGTCCGAGCTCGAGGTTGCACTGGATGATCGACTGCAGAGCTGAACGACCCAGTCGCTTATGAGCTCCCAGGCACACTCGCTCTCACGACAACAGCGATGGCGATAGGCTAGCTAGCCGACGCGGAGCGATGCAGACGCGCACCTGGCCTTTCGTGCCCATGAAGAAGCGCTGCTCGATCTTCTTGGCGTAGTCGCGGTTGTGAATCGCCTGGAGCTCGAGCTGCTTCTTCTCGCTCTGGATCCGGTCGATCTGAGCGCAGGAGCACAGCGTCAGCACTACTCACTGGCTGTCTGCTCGCACATGCGCGCTCCATCAGCGCAGACTCGAGACACTGAGCGACAGACCAAGTTTCGCAGCTTGCACGCCTCGCGCTCGAGCTTGGTCGAGTGTCCGCGCACTTTGGTCATGTCCTGACGCAACTGGTTGTTCTGCGTCGCGACCGCAACATCACGAGCCATCGCACGCGCGTCAGTCTCACGCATACGCTTCACTCTCAAGCAGACGCTGCTGCTCTACGGCGCACGCACCTTCTCCATCGACTTTTCGAGCTGCAAGCGCGTGCGAAAGTAGCGCACTTCGAGCGCCTTGAGCTCGCGGTTGAGCGCTGCGATCCGACTCATGGCGTGCGCTGGCGTCGTGCGGTCAGCATCTACGTCGCCCATTTGGTTCACGCTCCACGCTTCGGCTGCACACGCTCGTGTGAGCGCGTGACTGTCGTCTTGGACGCTATGAGCTGCCTCCAGCTCCTCGTCGAGGTCACTCAAGAGCGAGACGGACGTTGTGTGAACGTCGCGAGATGCTTTGCGCCGCGTCTCGGGCAGCGCTGGATCGAGTCGTGCTCTGTTTACAGCTTCGTGCTGTTGCTGCTGCTGTTGCGCGCGCGTGATGCCCATTGTCTGCAGCGCGACCAAGTCGATCGATGCTCGTTGCTTTGACGCTCCACCTCGTGCGTCCAAAGCGTCGCCAAGTGCCTCAACCGGTACACTCGACACTTGCGAGTCCTCGACCTGATCGCCTCTCGCACCAGATCGCTCGAGGTTGATCGAGCAAGTAGCGCCTACTGCTAGAGCAGCTTGTGCACAGTGCTAGACGCGCAGAGGCGTTAGGAGTTCTCCATCATCAACTGGCACGTTGAGACACAGACAACTGGCGAATGACCAAAGGAAGAAGCAGTCGTTGTGTATGAAGGACAGACGCAAGTCTATGCAGACGACTCGATGCGCGTCGCGTCATGTACGTGGTCGCTCGCCATTCGCACTCGCACGCGCTCTCTCTCTCTATCTGCCCTCGATGCTCACCGAGACGGCGCGCTTGCCCTTCTTCCCGGGCTTTGCAATGTCCTGCATGCGCTTCGCGAGGCGGAACTTGCGCGAGTCTGGGTCCACTTTCTTCGTCGGCGCCGTGTTCATCTCGACCTTTGGACGCGGGCGATGGAGAAAGTCAAAGCGCAGCTGCTGCGGCAGCGCCGCGCGGTCCGAGCCGTTCACCTCCGGTTTGATGTCGACGCTGTCGCTCGAGCGCGAGAACACGTCGCCGCTCTGGCCACCGCGTCCACTCGCTGCGGACTTTTGCTGCTTTTGCCTAGCGAGGCATAGCCGACAGAGCAAGAGCGAGCGTGTGAGGGAGGCAAACACAGACGCATCATTGTCATACACACATGACGGACGCACCGCTTCTCTTGGCGTCGGTACGCAGCGTTCTCCGCTTTCTCGGCCTCGAGCTCTGCGAGTTTCGAGAAGTCGAGTGTCTTGTTGAAGACCGAGCGGCTCCAGCGCTCGATGAGGTCACGGCAGAGGTCCTTGTTCTCACGCGTCTACAGATGTCAGAGGATCCAACGCGCGTGAGTGTGAGCGAGTGAATGAGAGAAAGAGAGAATCAGCATTGGGCTCTTGTCGCACCTCTTCTGGGTGCTTCCAGAGCATCATCACGACTTTGCCAAAGCCACTGCGCTTCAGGTGCTCCTTGAACACTGTCGAGCAGCACACCCACACACACACACGTGAGTCTGTCGGTCGATCGCGCCTTCGATGTCACAAGAACAGTACCTGGCATGTCGGCGACCATGTTGAGCATCTTCGTGCGAATGCCAACGTTCGGGAGCGTGCCGTCGTCCAGCGGATGGATCCACTTCTTGATGATCTATAGTCACGTGAGAGACACACACGCGCGCGCTCTGCTCAGTCACGAGCGTCATCATCACTGCTGTTGTCGTCATCGAACGACTGCGAGTCTCCAGTCCACAAAGACACACACGAGAGACGTACCGAGAGCAAGTCAAAGTCCAGGAGCATCGGCTGGAGCTGGTGCTTGCGCATGAGCATGAGCGCGTGGTCGACGTATTTGATCTTCTCGAGCGCAGGGCGGCGCTCTGCGATGCTCGCGAGGTCGTCTTGGTGCGCCTTGTCCATGCGGTAGAGCATCTCCTGCGTGATCTGCTCCATCTCCTGCGGCGACAGCTTCATCTTGGACCGCCGACCAGTCTTGAGCGACTTGAGCGTCTCGTCAAAGAACTCGTCTTCGTCATCTTTCGCTGAGCGTCCAGGCGCGTCGTCGAGCGGGCGCTCGTCATCAAAGCGCTGCGGGTCGTCGTCGTACTCGCCGAGCACGTCCGCGAGGTCGTCGTCGCCATCGATGAAGTCGTCGTCGTCCTTGGTCGCGACGACTTCGTCGCCCGAGTCGTACTCGTCACCTACGAGCGCATCTGTCAGTCAAAGCGGCACTCGCAGTGACTGATTGATGCACAAGACACGCACGCACCCGATCCGCGCTTGGGCTCTGGCTTCTTTGCATGCGACTTGCTCGGACGACTGCGCTGACTCGCTGACGAGCTCGAGGGCTTGGCGCGCTTCGCCGGTGGTGGTGCCCGCGCTTTTGGCTTCGCGTCCTCTTCGTCGCTCTCCGAGTCGGAGCCAAAGAGACTGAAGCAAGTAGCAACGAGAGCAAGCGACGCGATCCGTCAGTCAGGATTCTGTAGCAGCAGTAGTAGTAGCGCGTCGCTCGCTCGTACCCAGACGCGTCCGCAGTCGTCGCACCCGTCGATGCTGGACGAATGCCGTCGTCGCCATCCGAGTCCGAGTCGTCGTCGCCAAACATCTCGTTGATTGAGCGCTTCTTGTGTTCATCTTCTGCTCCATGCATCATGTGTGCGAACGCGTGCGAGATCCACCGATGTGCAGGCGCGTGTCAGTCTGTCTGGTGCTTTTCGCTCAGCGCATCAAACGAGGCGATCACGTGTAGCTCATACACATGCATGTACATGTACAGAGCGTAGCACGTGCGGCCGACACATGCACATGCACATGCACAGACGCAGACGCACCGTCCGAGCTCATGGTGATCGCTGTCCTGTCGCTCGCTTGCTCTCGCTTTTGTGGGAAGGCACGAGTGTTTTATCGCAGGCTATTTCAAAGGACCTACGATTTCGCATACATGCCCTCGAGCAACTTGGTGCGACTTGAGACTTGAGACTTGAGACTCGGAGTCCTGACGCAACGAATGCTCGTGCCATGCGTGTCGTCTGCTCATGACCGCCTTGCTTTGGTTCATGTGCTTTTGAAGAAAGCCATTCAATCGGTGATCATGTGTCTAAGTTGTCTGGAGGATAGCACCTCTCGAGAGCATCGAGGACAAACGCACGAACGCGCGCCATTCAAACACAAGCACGCACATACGCGCGAGGGAAGAGGAACTATGTTCAAAGCGCCGATGGGATGATCTCCTCGCTCGCTCATACAAGCAAGGACGCGCGCACACACTCACACTCGAGAGGTGCACAGGCAGGTCGATCCTCGCGCTTGCCTATTTCATCGGGACGCGCCAGGTCGGATCGGATCGAGAGCAGAGGACGCCGAGACGATGACAGCGCGACGCGAGTCGAGAGGTACGGCGCGCACGCTTCCACTGAGCCAACAACGTTGGGATCGACGGACGAGTGTGTTGCACGCGCACAGGCTCGACGTCATCGTCGGTGTAGCAGCCGCCCAGCGCTCTCACACCAAGAGCGCTGCTCTACATGGTCTTGCACGGCGCGCAGCACGTGGCGTTCATGTGGCCGTCGTCTGCGTCGCTCGCCTTCTTTACGCTCTGGTCCGTCTTGAGCATCGGGTACTTGTTCGTCGCTGCGATCGCGTTCGCGTTCGGGACGATCGGGTTCAGGTTCGAGTCCGTGTACGTCATGTGGTGCGGCTGCGAGTGCTTCGACTTGCGGTCCGGGCCGTGCGAGCCCGTGTCCGACGACGCATAGCCTGGTCGACGGCCGCCGTACTCGCTCGATGCGTCGCTCTCGGCGTCGTAGCGCTCGCTTCGTAGACTAAATACTTCGGATGGCGCGCCTTCCGGGCGGTGCTGTCGTGCTCGCAGTCCCTAGTGGATCAAGAGAGAGAGAGAGTGTGTGAGCGTGTGTGAGTCGAGAAGCATCGTGACTTGCTCGTCCATCGCGACGGCAGCGTCAGTGCGCACCTTGATCCACCGCTGTGCTTCGTCCGCAGTCTCTGCCTAGAGCAGAGCGGCAACAACACCAGCGACGAGCGACAAGCAGTGAGGACACGACTGCGCATATGCGTGCTCGATCTGTAGATCCATCAGTCACGCAAGTCGGTCTGTACCTTGAGCAAGTACGACTGCTCGCCAATGCCGATGGAGAACTCGGTCTTTGCTGGGTCCGCAGCGTTCAGCTCAATGTTCTGCGTTCGCCACAAGTCGATGCACGCGAGCAGCTTCTCGCTCTCTCGGTTCTGCTCGTACGCACATACAAATGTGATCACATGTCCAAGTGCACGAGTACCACATCGTTGTCAGCGCATGTGCGAATGACTGGGAAGTCGAGAAAGTCCGTCTGTGTGTCTGTGTGTGCGTGTGGAGGAGCATGTGACGACGTACCTTGTAGTACGTGAGATAGTGCGTCGTTGCTTCAAAGTACCGTCGCTGCCATCGGTCTTGGCGCGACTTCTTGCGCAAGTAGCCTACATGTGTGTGCGAGTGCGAGAAGAAGAGCGTGAGCAGCGTGCTGCGACTGCGCGAGCATGAAGCATACGAGTGAGAGCAAACGGGACACGAGCGCACAGACCTTTGAGTTCTGGGAGCTCCATCGTGTGCGCGCGCGTCGCTAGTCTCTGTCAGGTCCGTGTGCTTGTTTCGCTCGTGCTTGAGTCGGTTAGCTGGTTGCTCGTGCTTGTGCGTCAGTCGGTCGAAGCGCGCGCAACGCGCAAGTGTCTCCCGCTTGATCGTCTCGCGCGTCGTACGCAAATGGGAGCGCTGCTTGTGTGCCTACTGCTGCTTGCTGCTGCTTGCTACTGATGTCGCGTGGGTGCGTCAAGGAAAACGGTCGAGCGCTCAAATAGAGCGCTGTCGTCGTAGTTTTTCAGGTGGCTTGGAATGAAAGAATTCAAGGTACAGCGTATCATCAGCTAGAGGAGTGCATTTTGCATCCATACAATCACTCTATCAACAATCGCTTTTGACGAGGATCATCTACAACAGGAAAATGATATAGTTTACTTGCAATATGAGACGCATGCATACGACGACGATACTCCGCGGCAGTATACCATTATTATAAGTCTATCTGATGTATTTCACAAAATCAATGCAAACTCGCACAACGCATCCTCGCGCATGCCACCCTATTTGAAAGGCTGCACTCGAAAATGGCTTCACACTTAGTTATTTCACTATCTAGAAGGGAACTACATGGCCTTGATTTCTTCATCATACGTGCTGTATGAAGTGACAAATACTTAATATTTGTAGCAACTTGTCTGTTGCCTTGCCCTTGAGGCAGCACTACTCAAGAGCAACTCGAGGTCGAGGTGGAGCAACCACCACGAGATTCGAGGCCATAGGCGTGATGCCTCTCATGAACACTCCGAGTCGCTACTCGTCGTTTCGCAGCGAGTCATGAAGCCTGTCTGTTAGCAACTACGTGCGGTGAAAGGCAGTGCTAGCTCGCTAGTGCTGTGCTGCTGGCGCGAAATCGTCGTCGCGCGGCGTAGAGCTGGTCTTCATCTCCTCCTCCTCGTCGCCCTCGGTCGCATTTGAGGTCTCAATATCAAATGCGCTATAAAGCTCTGCATACACTTGGATCAGTGAAGCGAGCAAAATCTCGTATGCGGTTGGAAGTGGTGCTGATGGTTCTGCTGGAGGGAGTGGGTCCTTCACTGGAGCGCCGTGATCCTTCAATGCACTGATACGAGCGAGCAGCTGGTCTTGGTCTTGCAGACGTTGCTCTTGTTGTGCGATCTGCTGTTTGAGTAGATGTATGCGCTGCAGGAGCTGCTCTCTGTCTTCGTGGACTTGCTGGTGCTCCTTGCCAACCAGGTTCGCGTGTAGCTCCAGTCTGAGCTCCTGCTGACGCACCTGCGACTGGAGCTGACGGAAGGCACCAGTTTCGCGCACGTAGCTTGCAATCGTCTGGTCGGCCAGCTGTCTGAAGTACGTGCCGTCGAGCACAGACCGCAGGGTGTTGCTCGCTCTGTCTTCGTCCATGTGAGTCAGATGGACGAGGACATAAATCGCCACGGACTTGACCAACGCCCCAATGGCGAGAGCGTGCTCGTGCTCGTCGTCTCCGCTGTCGCTGAGGTGCTCATCACACAGCAGCTCGTTCTGCTCGTTGTCGCTCGCCATGCTTGCTGCACTGTGCGCTTCTTTGAGCGGAGCGTCGACACCACGACCCTGGTGGTGAGTCGTTTACCAATCAACTCTTTCGTAGTTCAGTTACGTAACCAACACGTTTGCGTACTTACCAAAGCGCGGAAGCTGTTCCCGCACTTTTAGTAGGTTTGAAATGTTCACGTGTCTAAGTGCGCCGCACTTTGAAGGGCTGGCACGGTGAGGTCCCTGAAAGGTCACGTACTTAAAAGAATGCGCACAGTACCCTCGAGATGTCGTCAACGAACACTTCCCGAAATGGCTACACACTACTATCTTGAGATTGAGCACTTTTCGCGACTAGGATCGCTTGTCACGAGTATGAGCATTCACACGCGAGTGTGTCAGTGCGAGTGTCAGGCGATTGCGCAGCTTGCGAACGCACGCACACCTACAGAGTCACACCCTTGAGCGCGCGTGTGTGTGTGTGCGAGCGACGAAGAGACACACGCGCTCGCTTCGTGCTCGTCACGTTGGACGCGATGAGCGTGCTGCACTGGAAGCGTCGGTCACCCACGTCGTCGTCGCCGGCAGCGCGCACTGCGAGCAGCACGAGCGCCTCTTCCGCTGGACAGAGCATCAACGTCGTTCCAATCTCGCTCGCAGCACCGCCGAGCTCGAGTGGACGAACAGCACCTGACACGCCGTCAGCTCCAGCGCGAGCTGCAACGGACACGGCACCAGTCGCTGCCGCACCGACGCTCGCAGCACCAAGTCGCACTGCTATCAGCGCAGATCAGTCACACGCAACAAAGTCAGCACAGCGCGACCACCTGAAGCTCATGCTCGACAAACACAACGATGAACAACCACAGCCAATTGCATCCGCGTCAACGAGTCCCGGGTGCTTTCCACTCTGCGGATGGCCAACGTACGCTGCGAAGAGCCCTGCCAGTCCAGTGAGTGCTGGGAAGTCCCACGCAGGCACATGTTCCTCGTCACTACGCTCTCTAGCGACGCTGACGCTTGCGCCACTTGGGAGTCCGAGTCACAGCTACTGCGTTGCGCAAGCAAGTCCACGCAGCGTGAAGCAGCTCACGTCGCCTGTGCGCAGCAGCGGCAATAGCGTCTTCCAGCGCATGCCGACGTTCCGCAAACCACACGTGTGCGCGCTGTGCAAAGCCATGCTGGGATCTGCCAGTCCAGCAAAGGAGCACAACATTGAACCAACGTCGCCTCGGTCGCCAACAGCCGCAGCCGAGCCTACACATACACGCTGCATCGTGTGCTCGAAAGCAAGCATGTTCGAGTCGCAGCTCTCCAAGTCGTTCTTCTCACCCGAGCACACGGACGGCAAGAGCGTCGGGTACGCTGGTCTGCCTCTCGAGTGCTACCGCGCGTGGTTCCGAGAGCGACCGATGACACCCGATGCTGTGCGCAAGACGCAGACGAAGCGCGCCAAGATGCTCACGACACTCCAGCGGCAGCACAAGCTGCACTACCACAAGCTCCAGGACGTGTGCTCCGAGCTCTGCGTCGCGTTCGCGGCTGCGACGTGCTACGTGAGCGTCGCGGACACGGACCTCGAGCTCATCGTGGGCAACTTTGGCTCGATGCTCCACTTCTCGTGCCTTCCGCGCGAGATCGGCATGTGCGACTACACCATGGGGTCGCCTGAGCAGCACTTGCTCGTGCGGTCCGTCGCGACCGACCCGGTGTTTCGAGAAAACCCGCTCCTGCACGCCGTGAAGGCGCAGTTCTACTTGGGCGTCCCGATCTTCGCGAGCGGTGTCGCGATTGGCGCAGTTGCGGTCATAGACGTCGTGGCACGGCAAGAAGCTCCAGACAGCACTGCACTGGCGCTCCTGAAGCAGAAAGCTGAGCTCATGGGCAGTCGCGTGTCAGCGCTGCTCTTGAAAGACTCGCGCAGCAGCAGCTTCTCGGTACGCATGATGAAGCGGCGGCATCGCTAGTTGAACCGACGGAGGCAGTCGTGCGTGTGTTTGAGTTCGATTGGTAGGAGCCTCCGGCGATCGCACTGCAGACAAACGCACGAGATGGTGGACGTGGGACTCGCTTGTTTCGACATCACGATCCTCGTGTTTGCGTCCTCACTATCAGCGGCTTAACGTACGCGAACGACTGAGCTAGAGACCGCTGCTGATCGTCGTAGCAGGCGCAACAACCAAGTCGGCAGCTGCCTTGGCAGACAAGAGGCAGTTGTCGAACGTCGAGCCCAGGAACGCGTCGCCAGCGACGACGATCTTTGGCGACTCGCTCAGCACGACTGCTGCTGCTGGCACGTCCGAGCCTGGCGCTGCGTACAGAGCCGTGACTTGCGAAATTCTGCAGCAACAACATCCACCACAGACCCTCGGGAGCGTTAGTCAGCAGCTCTCGGGCTCGTAGACAGCGTGACAGATGCATGGATGGGTGTGCGCACGTACCTCCAGCGGTGCAGAATGACGTCCTCTTGCTCTGGCAAGAACGGCAAGAGTTTCTTCACAGACTGCGACACGGTCGCGAGGATCGCGTCGTTCTCGAGCTTCGTGTCCATGTGCTGGACGCCAAACGGCACAGACGTGTGCACGAGGAGCGTGTAGTGCGCGTCGCTCGTCGACTGCTTCTTCAGGTTGTCCCAGCACAAGTACCGCACGACGTCGTCTTCGTCGCGCGAGACGTACTTGGACGTCCACCCGAGCGCCTGCACGTGCGCTGCAACAGTCGCGTCAAAGAGGTACGCGAGCGCAAAGCGCTGCGAGTACTTGACGGCTCGGAGCGCGTCGATTGTCTCTGGCGCAGGCGTGAACGTTGCACTCTTCTCGAGGATCGACAGCACCTGGTTGTCCAAGCGACGTCGTCAGCTCAGCTCACGTACTCTCGCTCAATCGATGCGAACGTACATTCGGCACTGGGCACGTGAGCACGAGGTCGCTCACGATCTCTTCGTGTCCGTCCGTGGACGTGACTCTGATGCGCGAGGCGTCGAGGACCTCGAAGCGCTCGACCTCGCGTGACAGCGTCGTCGGCGTGTCTGCACACAGCGCTCCGTGCCTGTCAGTCTCTTTTCAATACGTACAAGCATGCATGTGTCTAGCACACTACATACTCTAACGTACCACAGACGCACCGTCAAGCAACGTCTGCACGAGCGACCGAAAGCCGAGTGCATCTGGACAGATCGCATGCTCGAGTACGGCTTTGCCGGTCTCGCTGTCGACGCGGCGCGCTTGGTGGTACGCGTCTTGCGCAATCGCGCTCTCGTCAAACGGCACGAGCTGCTGCTTGTGCGTCAGGAGCGCGCGGATGTCGTCGTTCGCAGCCGTGAACTTGGTCAAGTACTGCGCACCAATGTCGACGTGCACGCTGCGGTTCTTCTGGAACGACCTGTCGAGCAGCACATGCCATGTGTGATTGAGTACAATCGAGCACAGCAACTCCAATACGAGTGTGCGCACAAGCGACACGCACGCACCGTGCCATCATGCGACCGCCTGCGATGTTGTTCTTGTCCCACACGACGACTGCTGTTACGTGCTTGCGCGCTACACGCGCTGCTTGGAGCAGGTGTGCGAGCGCAGCGCCAGTCACGCCGGCGCCGACAACGAGGACTTTGCCGCTCTGTTGTGCTGCCATCTTGCTCGTTGTGCTTGCTTGTCGAGAGCGTCAATGAGACGAGTTGCTGGTGCTATTGTGATTGATGTGCGTGTGTATGCGCGCTCAAGAGGTCTGCCACTCGTCGATGTACAGCGAAGAGCGAGCGGTGGTGGTGGTCGTGAGCGCGTCAATGAGCTCCGATGGTGTCGAGCTTGATCAGCGAGCAACGCCGAACAAGTCCGAACAAATTTTGTGTTGAAGTGATATCGTAAAAACAAGTCACAATGAACCATATCAAACTGGTACACAACGTAGAAACAGTTGTTTCCATACAAAAGTGTTCACATACTGAAATCAAGTCTCTTGGCAGACACGTACACTTGATGTCAGTATGCTCTCATTTTGTACGACGTTCTTGTGCAACACCAGCATGTTTACATCTAAGAACTGAAATATCGGATATAATGAATACATCTGTTGGTCTTTTTAGACGTGTGTTTTTCCTTGGCATACAAATTCCTTATGTGTTGTGTTTTTGCGCTTCAAGACGAGTCTTTGTGCTCTTCGAGTCTAGAATCTTGAAATCATACATCGAAATATCGCCCCAAGTTTCGACAGCCTAGCCAAACTCCACATTTTTCATACTTTTCCTATATTTTGTGCAAGTGAAGATTGTTTGAGCTACCAAAAACCCAAAATAGTCAAACTAGTCGTCGCGACATACTCTAACCAATGTATAGCGAGCATAGCGATTTGATTGACAAAGTGAAAGCTCAAAAAGGAGCAAAGCATTCACCCAGTAAGTGAGTTGGGAGAACGAGACCGAGCACCCAAAAACCCACGGAGTCGAGCGAGCGCTCGCTGTCTGTTTAAGCATTAGTCTTGCATCACGTCGAGTGAGCGCTCGCTGTGTACGCTACGAGAGTGCGAGCGAGTGCGAGCTCTGTGTGTGTGTGACAAACAACCAAGACTAAGACAACAAGCGAGCATGGACAGCGAGCGCGCTTCGATGATGTCAGCGCCGCCGATGCGCGATGGCGCGAACACGTGCCCGCGTCCCGCTGCGCCGTTCGCACTCTCGATGCTCATGGCCGCGAAAGCACCGACGCCAGCGCCGAGCACTGCTGGCAAGTTTGTCCTCCCGAACGTCGTGCTCCGGAAAGTGGCGCCACAGCCGATCTTCGCAGTGCGTTCGTCGCGTGCTTGTTTGTGTAGCTGTTGCTGCTATCGTACACATGGACTCACGCGTGGCTCTACTCGTGTTGTCGCTACTGCTGCTGTGGTTGTGTGCTTGTCTGCTCTTGCACAAACAGAACTTTGACGAGTCGGCGTACTTGATCAAGCCGCCGACACAGATGATGCGCTTCTTGGACGCGCTGCGGTACCACAAACCCACAGACGACGAGCGCAATGAGCTCAACATCAGCAGCAGCACTGAGCGACTGCACTTGCACGCGCTCAATGATGTACGATTGACTGGTCGCTTGAGTGCACACAGTCTTGCTCATTAGCGGCTGATTGTTTCGGTACTCACGTGCGGCACTGCGTCTCGCTCTCGCTCTCGCTCGCAGATCCTGATCATCTGCGGCGCGCGCAAGGGCTTCCGGTTCAACTCGCAGGACATCAACGCGTTCCGCTCGCTCTCGGAGCAGCTCGAGCGCCAGTTCAACGTGCTCGACCAGCTCTTCCGCGTGCTGCCGCTCGACGTCACGCAGTTCAAGTTCGGCGACGTGAAGCGGATAGAGGACGACGCTGCGTTCCTGCGACTCGCGAGTCTCCAGTGCGCATCGACAACAGCGTCGTCGACGTCAGTGCCGCTCGAGCGCGCGCCTAGCGGCGACGATGCTACGCGCTGGCATGCGCTCGTGTTCCAGTGGCACGCGCGCACGTACATCGACGTCTTTGCGCGGCTCCGCGCGTCAGTCGTGAGCACACGCGAGCGCTTGAACCTCGCCTTCTCCTCACGTAAGCCGCTGCTTGAAACAAAGGACCTGGGCGACGCAGGTACACGGAGACACGCGGTCAAGAAGAGGCTGTCTGGCTGTGCGACTGACAGTGTGTGGATGCGACTGCGAGGTGCTGAATGGCGTCGTGACTTACCGTGACGACTGTTGTGTGTGTTTGTGTGTGCGACTGCTGTGCGTCGCGGCGTTTGCGTGCAGTAGAAGCAGAGTTCGAGGCGAAGGTGCACCACCCGTTCCCGACGTTCCTCTTCGTGCTCATGCAGAAGTACCACCGCGAGTACCGAGAAGAGGACACGGCGTGGACGTCCGAGTCAACGGAGCCGCCGGTCGACTCGATCGCGCAGTTCGCGCTCTTCCTCTCCGATCTGCTCGTGCATCGCGGGTCGTTCACAGCGCGCGAGATGCGCAGCATGGAGGTGATGCTCCAAGTCTTGTGAGTCGCTCGTTCTTCTCTGTCTGCTGCTGTCTACGTCTAGAACATGTTGAGTGCGCGAGAGCTCTGCCGACTGACGGGCGGCGACTACCCTCGTTGGTTGTGTGTGGACGTGTATGTGTGTGTGTGTCGATAGAAAAGTGACGTACCGCGTGGACTACGAGCTGCTCACGCTCGAGCTCGTTGGCGTCTGGCGCGGCAACAGCGCGCAGTGCGAAACGACGCAGAGCTGTACGAGCGGCGCGCCGACGCACGCGACGCTCAGCTCGCTTCTCTACGACTTTCTCGCAACGGTGCGCGAGCTCCGTCTCGTGCCGCGCCAGAAAGAGCTGTTGCTCCCGCACACAAAGCCGCGTCGGTCTCGACGTCAGCACGCGTCTGCGACGGCAAGCAACGCGCCGCTGTGCCGCAATGTGCAACGCCACCCATCGCGTTGAGACTGGCAAGCGCACAGCCCTCTGGGCGCTGGATCACTCACCGACTGTGCAGAGCGATCATGATCCTGTTCATGATGCGAGCTACTTGTAAATGCTAGAGAAAGCGTTATGTGTGTGTGTGCTGTGCTGTCCTGTCATTGTGTGACGCTGACTGGAGCCGAGAGGACGTGTATGTGTTGTCATTGCGTGGCGCTTTGGCGCTGGACGCGTGTGGATCGCAGCAACTCGCTCAAGCAGAGGTTTGCAAGTGCGAGGACGTTGACCAGACCGAGATGGCTACACTCCTGCATTCCCACGACCTGGCGAAAACAACTGGGATCGACGCTGCGCGAAGCAGCGTGAGTGAGAATCGAGTGCGCCATGCGGTAGATCGCTCGCTCGCTGTCCAGTGCTTTGACAGCAACTAGCTTGTCAAACAGATTGGTCAGCAAGTGCGGTTAGTGTGGTTTGTGGATGTGGTGCACAAGTGCTCGTGCGTTGCTGTACGTCGAGTACGCTGGCAGATCGATCACTTTGAGCGCCTCAAAGAGCGTGTGTCCTGCTTTTACAGCGACTCGTGTCTCGTGTGTGTGTGTGTGCAAGAGCGACACAGCAGCAGCAGATGATGATCACTTGCTGAGTGTGTACTAGTATGTGTGTGGCGCTGACGCTGCCACGACTACGAACTACGACCACGACACTAGCAGCGCGTTGACCAGCACCAGCACCACCACAGACATCTCTGGTCATCGAATCGAGCCTACACTCGAGCGAGCATACACTTGGGTGAGCATATGCGCCTCCTTGAATTCTGGCGCGTCCTGCACTTGCTTTGGCTTTGAGCTTTGAGCTTTGAGCTCGCGAGCATCATTGCAAGTCTTCAACTGCGTGTTGAAACAAGGCGCGAGTGCACGATTCATTATTGAATGCGCTCGACAGTGCGGTCTGCATCATCAAGTCAATTCCATATTGATGTAGTAGTTGTGTCGAAAAACGTAGACTTGAATTCATGCGTCTTCGAGGCAAGAGGGAAGCGGGCTAGGGCTTTCTGAACTTGAGCGAGGACATAGTGTATACGACCCTCTTGATACTGAACACGTTGGTAGTGTTCAGACATGCTGTTCTGCAGGTCATTTGTAGCTCGTATGTATCAAGGCAGCACACACACAAGCGCAACGACAGTGAGAGGGATGCGTTGTCGCGCACGTGTGTGACGACTGTCTCGTCCTGCCAGATATCCATCCGGTTTTTGCGTACGACTCTGACTCGAAAACCGTCACGACCGCTCTGCTCTGCTGCATCGCATTGCATCGCACCAACACCCTTGTCCGTCGTGTGTGCGAGCGAGCTCAAGCCAAAGCTCAAGGCAACGCGCAAGGCACCGCGCGGCGACTTCCTCGAGGAACCCGAGCGCGCGCACGCGCGTGTGTGACTCTTTCTTCTATTCCAGGCGCACGCTGGTGCTGCTGTTGGTTACGACGACGACAGCGACCTCCAAGCGAGCGAGCGAGCGTGCGAGCGTGACTCCCCCTCTTCATACACGCACACACACAACACTCGCGTCGCGCGCGATTGACTGCTACGACAGCAACGAAGCGAGCGATCAAGCGAGCGGGCAAGTGAGCGAAGCGTCTCTCGAGAGAGAGAGGCAATCGCACACGGCATACATACGCACGCGCACACGTCTAGCGATAGCTGCCTGCACGCAGTCGCACGCGAGCGAGCGTCGGCGCGCGCGTGACGGCGAGCAGCAACCACAACTGAGCAGGTTGCACGCAGCACGCTGCACGAGCGCCAACACACAGCACGCAGCACACAGCACATAACACACACAGAGATCCGAGCGCCATGGACATAGGCGCGGAAGTCGAAGTGCGCGTCGATGGCGTGTGGACGCCTGGCATCATCATCGACCGATACGTGAGTCCGATCGAAGTCACCGGCGCAGTCGCGACGATCAAGTTTGACGATGGCACAGTCACCGAGATGAGCGTGCCGGAAGATCCGGCCGCGCCAGTCGCCGACTTGCGCTTGCTCTCGAGCGCGTCGTCGGAGGCGCTCGATGTCGACGACCTCACGTCGCTCCTCGAGCTCGACGAGACGTCGATCCTCGCAGCGCTCGAGTGCCGCTTCCTTAAGCAGAAGATCTACACCAACACCGGCACGATCTTGCTCGCAGTGAACCCGTTCCAGAAGCTCCGCGGGCTCTACGAGCGCACAGTCCTGTACGCGTACTTGCAGTCGTACGAGACGCGCGCGAGCCACCAGCGCGGGAGCACGCCGCTGCCGCCACATATTTATCAAGTCGCCGGCGAGGCGTACAAGGCGATGCTGCTCGGGCTCAACGGCGTTGCGAACGACCAGTCGATCCTCGTGAGCGGCGAGAGCGGCAGCGGTAAGACCGAGTCGACCAAGTTCCTCATGGAGTACCTCGCCCAAGCCGGCGACCAGCAGTCGTCGCTCTCGGCGTCCAAGATGGGGCACCCCGGCATTGCTGCGAAAGTCCTGCAGACAAACACGCTCCTCGAGTCGTTCGGGAACGCGCGGACGCTCCGGAACGACAACTCGAGCCGCTTTGGCAAGTTCATCAAGCTCCACTTCACGTCCGGCGGTCGCCTCACAGGCGCGAGCATCCAGACGTACTTGCTCGAGAAAGTGCGTCTCGTGTCGCAGTCGATCGGCGAGCGGAACTACCACATCTTCTACGAAATGACGAGCGGCGCGTCGCCCGCAGCGCGCAAGCGGTGGCACCTTGAGCCACCGGCAGGTCAGTCGCCGACGACAATGGCGTCTGGCGACTACGGCGACGTCCCTGGCGCCGCGAAGCAGTTCCTGCACTACCGGTACTTGAACCAGAGCCAGTGCTTCCAGCGACGGGATGGCGTCGCTGACAAAGAGATGTTCCAGCGCGTCGTAGATGCGATGGAGGTCGTCGGGTTCACGAACGCCGAGCGCGCAGGGATCTTTGACCTCCTCGCCGCGCTCCTGCACATTGGGAACCTCACGTTTGAGCACGACGAGAACAGCGACCGGCAGTCGTCAGCGCCAGTAGCGTCGTCTGCGACCGACTTGTCGCCAAACTGCATCTGGTCGCGCGACGCCGCTGCGAGTCTCCTCACAGTCGACGCCGTGCAGCTCGAGAAAGCGCTGAGCGTGCGCAAGATCCGCGCTGGCACGGACTTTGTGAGCGTCAAGCTCTCGGCCGAGCAAGCCAACAACGCCCGAGATGCACTCGCGAAGGCGCTGTACGGGCGCCTGTTTGACTGGATGGTGAGCAAAGTGAACGAGTTCCTCAAGATGGACGACTCGCAGAAAGCCAAGGGCGGCATGCACTTCATCGGCATCCTCGACATCTTTGGCTTTGAGGTCTTCCCGAAGAACTCGTTCGAGCAGCTCTGCATCAACTTTGCGAACGAGACGCTGCAGCAGCAGTTCAACGAGTACGTCTTCAAGATGGAGCAGCTCGAGTACGAGTCGCAGGGCGTGGACTGGAAGTACATTGCGTACTCGGACAACCAGGACTGCGTCAACTTGATCTCGCAGCGCCCAACGGGCATCCTCCCGCTCGTCGACGAAGAGTGCCTGATCCCGAAAGGCAGCGACACGACGCTCGCGTCCAAGCTCTATCGCGCCTGGGAGGGCCACGCGCGATTCTTGGCCTCGCGCATGCAGAAAGCGAGCGGACTCTTCACGATCGTGCACTACGCTGGGAACGTCGAGTACTCGTCCGTGGGCTTCCTCGAGAAGAACAAGGACGTGTTGCACCAGGAGGCGGTCGACTTGCTCGTGTACTCGCCGCGCGAAGGGAGCTTCACGCGCATGCTCTGCGAAGGCATCGGGCTCCGCCAACGCGCCAAGTCGTCGCCTCGCCAGCGCGCGGCAGCGAGCAAGCAGCGCGGTGCGAGCGTCGGGCTGCAGTTCAAAGAGCAGCTCACGGC
Organism: Pythium guiyangense; assembly: GCA_003730235.1. NCBI lineage: Eukaryota > Oomycota > Peronosporomycetes > Pythiales > Pythiaceae > Pythium > Pythium guiyangense. The sequence continues at coordinate 201,132 of QXDM01000079.1, read as the reverse complement.
GCTGCTCGAGACGCTCCAGACGACGAACCCGCACTACGTCCGATGCCTCAAGCCGAACGACGTCTCTCGCGCCGGGACGTACGACCGCGAGCGCGTGCTGAACCAGCTCCGGTGCAACGGCGTCATGGAAGCCGTGCGCGTCGCGCGCGCAGGGTTCCCGATCCGCATGCCGCATGACGAGTTCGTTGGGCGGTACTTTAGCCTCAAGCGCGCGAAGAACCCGCTCACAGTCGTGAAGAAGCCGGGCGTGACAACATCGTTCGGTCTTGGCGACGACGTCTCGCAGGCGTCGATGCTCGCTGGCGAAGCGAAGGAGTTGCTGAAAGATTTGCTCACGATCTTACCGAAAGAGCACGACGCAGGTGCGTCGCAGAGTCCGTTCGAGCACTCGGACCAGGTCCAGTTCGCGACGCGGTGCCTGAGCGTCGGCGTGCAGATGGGCATCTCCAAGATGTTTCTCAAGAAGAGCGCGTACGCGTACCTCGAAGAGCTCCGGTCGCAGCGGCTGCACCGGCACATGGTCAAGATCTTCCACGCCACGCTCTGCTTCTGCGCGCGGCGGCGGTTCCTGAAGCTCCGGCACGCGATCCAGTCGATCCAAGTCGCGTTCCGGTACAAGAAAGCGCGCGAACTGAGTCGACGGCGCAAGCTCATTGCGATCCGGCGCAAGAACGGCCGCGTCATCCAGAGCTTTGTGCGCATGGCGACGCAGCGGACCAAGTACCGTCGGTTCATCTGCGTCGTCCGGTTGCTCCAAGCGCGCTTTCGGTATCGCCGCATGCTCCGCGCCGTGAGCCTCGCCGAGCAAGCCGAGTTTGAGCGCAAGCGCCGCGAAGCAGAGGAGCAACAGCAGCAGCAGCAGCCGCCGTTCCAGTACGCAGACAGCTACACAGCGTCGTCCGAGAGCTCGTCCGAGGCGTCGCTGACGTCGAACGATGTCGAAGGGAGTACGTCGTCGACGTACTCGGACGACTTTTACTCGAACGACACGTTCCCGACGCACGGACTCAAGACTGTGGACGAGCAGAGCAACCAGCTCATGCCGCGACGCCAGAGCCACTTCATCGGCCGCCCGAGTCAAGCGATCGAGAGTCTCCGGCCGATCGACGCGCTGCCGCGGTCAAACAACCGCATGTCTCGCACGTACAGCGACAACTTGCACACGAACTACCAGAGCAGCGGCGTGCACGGCGCAGCGAACGGCGGCTTCATGCCGAACCGCACGAGCGTCATGCCACCGCGCAAGTCGTCGTTCCGGAACACACGGTCGTCGCGCGCCGTCGCACTGCCGCGTCTCGATGTCGTGCAGCAGACGCAGTGGGTGAACGACGAAGACCGCTTCAGCTGCCACATCTGCAACAAGCGCTTCAACATGTTCAAGCGCAAGCACCACTGCCGCGCGTGCGGCGAAGTGATCTGCAACAGCTGCTCGCTCTACCACCGCATCCAGAGCCGCTCGATGCGCGTGTGCGTGTCGTGTGTCGCGTTCCACTCGCTCGAGAGCCCGACGTCGACTGCGTCGTCGACGTTCTCGCGCCTCGGCACGAGCGTCCGGTCGGGCTCGGGCGGCCGCAAGCACTCGAACGCCTCGAGCTTTGAGCCCGGACGGAGCAGCACAATGAGCGGTCAGTCTGGGCAGTCGTGGCTGAACCCGTGGCCCGAGCCGCCGTTCCCAGAGGACGAAGAAGAGCGCCTCGCAGTGCTCAAGGACCTCAACATCCGCGAGCTCGCGACGTCCGGCAAGTTCAACATGTACTGTGAAGTCGCGGCCAAGACGATGAAGTGCCCGATCGCGTACGTGAGCATCATCGAAGAGGAGGAGCAGATCCTCGTCGCGAACATCGGCATGGCGCACTCGACACTCCCGCGCGAGCTCTCGTTCTGCGCGCACACGATCTGCCAGCCGAGCGTCCTCGTCGTGCTCGACACGAAGAACGACGAGCGGTTCCGCGAGAACCCGATGGTGAAAGGCGACAAAGGCGCCGTGAAGATCCGGTACTACGCCGGTGCAACGATCTTCTCGCGCGACGGTCACGCACTTGGTACAGTCGCAGTCTTTGACACAAAGCCGCGCCGTGAAGCCGACCAGGAACACATTGGCATGCTGCAGCACTTGAGCTTCCTCGCGAGCGAGAAGATGACGCAGAGCACGATCCAAGAGGACAGCGACAGTGAGTTCCTGTGAGAGACCACATTTGTGTGTGTGCGCCTCTCCGTTCCGTCCTGACCGACAGATCGACAAACCGACGTAGCTCTGTGTGCTTCCCGTGCCGCTGTCGCGTTCTCCAACCTCGAGCCTCGAGCGAGCAAGTGAGCAAGTGTGAACGAGCACGTACGACGTGCACAGCGCCGCAGAGCTGCCCACCCCGAATTTTTAACCTCGTCATCATCATCATTCGTCATCATGAATAGATATCTAAGTGTCGTCGTGCGTCTTCTTCTTCATGTGTGTGTGTCTGTCTGTCTGTGTCTTGCTTGGTTGCTTGGTTGGTTCGTGAGTCGTCGAATGGAGAATGGAGCGATCGCTACTAGGAGTGAGTCGGTCCACTACCGCGTGCTAGTGTCAGTGCCAGTGCCAGTGTACATGCATGCATGTCGTCGTTGTCATTGTCGTCGACGCTGTCTTGGACATGTCGTCGTTGTCGCCGCTGTTGTTGGAGAGCAAAGTGTGGTCGTGGTGGTGGACCAGACAGATCGTATCGTATCGTCTCGACGAAGTTGAAGGTCCTGAGCTGAGAGTCTGAGCTAAGCTGACCGATCGATCGACCGACCGATTCGGTAGGTTGGCGACTTGTGCGACATCACATCACATCACATCACATCGCTGATGGTGATGGAGGATGCTGTGTGTGTGGTGAGAGATGGCTTGGTTTGGTTTGGTTTGGCTTTGCGCTACGTGGGCAGCGCGTCGACTGGTGCGAGGAGGTAGGAAGTAATGTTTCGTGAAGAAGACGTGAGTGCTGCAGCTACTCCTGCAGGTGTTGACATGGAGCTCGATGCTTGATACTCGTGGCTCGCTGGTCGTTGGTCGTTGATGCTCTTTGCTTCTCGTCTGAGGGAGCAGAGACTCGTGACGAGGACTTGCTCCCGACAACACACGAACAACGCGACAGAATGAAGAGAAGCTAGAGCAACACATACGCATTTGCAGATAGATAACACGTCACGATCGGACTGGAGCACTCGCCCGAGCGTGACACTACGGAGACTCCTGGACGAGTGAACAGCTATGCGCACTCGACTTGACTCCGCGACGCAGTCGACGATCCGTTTGCGACAAACTCGGGCGGCACGACGAGCTTGCCGTCGTTCCCGTTGTACTGCGAGAGCATCGTCTCGATGTTGCTCATCTGCTTCTCAATGCGGCTGCGGTACTTGCGCTCGGGCGAGATGTCGCCGCCGCTCGTGTCTGCCTCGGGTGCACGCGCTCGCACAGCGCGCTTCGGCGTACTGCTGCCGTCGCCTGTGCGCACGTGGAACTGCACTTTCTTGACACGCTGCGCTGGCGTCGATGCGCTCGAGCGCAAGTGCGGACGCTGCAACTTGTCGCTCGCTACGACGCGCGCGGCGCGGAACGATTCGTCTGTGAGATCGTCGTCGTCGTCGGTCTGCGGCTGCTCGTCGTCCGTGACAATGCTGCCAGACGTGAGCATCCCGCGCTCGTCGTCGTCTGTGAGCACGGTCTCGGCGCTCGACGGCGCGGACCGGAACACAACAGACGTGTTCACGAGCGTCGAGACACCACCAATGTGGTCCGTCGCGCCTTCTGCAGCGCGCGCAGGGTTCGCACTGCCGCCAGCGTGGCGCCGCTGCTCTTGCTGCTCGAGCTTGTCGACGACTTCGTCTTCTGGTCGCGCTGGCACGGCGTCGACTTCTGACCGCTCGCTGTGCATGCTCGCGAGCATCGGCTTGTGCGGCGCAGGGTGGCCGCGCGCTGGCTCCGTGTCGTAGTCGCCGACCTTGAGCAGCCGCAAGAGGCGGTCGTAGCAGCCTGGCGTGAGCTCGTACGTCGTCACGCTGTCCATGTACTCGTTCAGCTGTTGTCGAGCAGAGCACGAAAGAGAAGCGACACTGTGAGATGCATGGCGATTGACACGCTCGTGTGGTCAAGCACGCACGTACCAGCACTTGACGCGCTTCGACGACGTCTTCCTGCAGCGACGCATTGCGCGTCCACTCTTTACCGGGGAACACGATGTGGCGCGCGATGCTCGGGTCGCGCAAGTGGAGCTTCTTGTGGAAGTGGTAGAACTGGCGAAAGCGAATGAGTCGCTGGTAGCACTGGCCGCGGAAGTTCACGGCTGTGCGGTAGACCTGGACGAACGAACCAACCGTCGCGAGGAGATGCGCATGTCAGTGACGTGTGTGTGTGTGCGTGTGTGTGTGTGCTGCTCTGCTGCTGCAGATGTCGTGCGGTAGGATGCAAGCAGGTACTAGCAAGCGAGACGCATGCACACACGTACAGTGTAGGGCTTCTTGCCGCTGTCGTCGCACTGCGTCTGTGCGCCAATGACTGAGACGCGGAGCTGGCCGAGCACCATGTCTGCTGCTGCTGCTGGTGGTGGTGGATCGTGCGGCGCGCGCCAAAAGAGGAGTGCGCGAAGGAGACACTGGTACGCTGCCGTCGCAATCACGATGGCCGATGAACTGGTGTCGCTGTCGCTGTTTTTGTTGTCCGTCTGTCCGTTCAGTGCCTGTGTCGTGTGCGACTTCAGGCGCTTGTCGAGTTCGTACGTGTGCTCGCTCACTTGCTCGCTTCCTTGTGTGCTTGTGTGCTGTTTGCTTGCTTGCGCGGTGCAGCGACGATGCTCACTTGCTTGCTGCTGGTAATGGTCAGAGATGCGTCGGTTTGTGTCGATTTGTCGCGTCTGCCTGTGTTGTGCTGAGCCTCGACAACTAATGCGTCTGAAAAGGTACAACAGAAGTGCAGGTACGATTTGGCCTCGAAGATACGAGGTGCTACGCGACACGGCGAGTTGTGCCTATTACTTGCGATTTGTATGCAAAAAGCGACCCAACGAGGCAGACAGAACTCAGAAGCGCTGTTTTACACACTGTTTTAGCAGCCACGCGACGATTTCGAAAAAAGACTTGCACGCTCTATCACATACTGAAAAAAGCACAAAATCCAGACAACTCGTGTGGCACACACATCATACCAACTGGACAGCAACGAATCCCCCATCAAATCAAATCGACCTCACGATGATGACCTTCAAATGAAGCAAGGTGCTCGAAGCGAGGCACTCACAGAGCACGATCCAAGAGGACAGCGACAGTGAGTTCCTGTGAGAGACCACATTTGTGTGTGTGCGCCTCTCCGTTCCGTCCTGACCGACAGATCGACAAACCGACGTAGCTCTGTGTGCTTCCCGTGCCGCTGTCGCGTTCTCCAACCTCGAGCCTCGAGCGAGCAAGTGAGCAAGTGTGAACGAGCACGTACGACGTGCACAGCGCCGCAGAGCTGCCCACCCCGAATTTTTAACCTCGTCATCATCATCATTCGTCATCATGAATAGATATCTAAGTGTCGTCGTGCGTCTTCTTCTTCATGTGTGTGTGTCTGTCTGTCTGTGTCTTGCTTGGTTGCTTGGTTGGTTCGTGAGTCGTCGAATGGAGAATGGAGCGATCGCTACTAGGAGTGAGTCGGTCCACTACCGCGTGCTAGTGTCAGTGCCAGTGCCAGTGTACATGCATGCATGTCGTCGTTGTCATTGTCGTCGACGCTGTCTTGGACATGTCGTCGTTGTCGCCGCTGTTGTTGGAGAGCAAAGTGTGGTCGTGGTGGTGGACCAGACAGATCGTATCGTATCGTCTCGACGAAGTTGAAGGTCCTGAGCTGAGAGTCTGAGCTAAGCTGACCGATCGATCGACCGACCGATTCGGTAGGTTGGCGACTTGTGCGACATCACATCACATCACATCACATCGCTGATGGTGATGGAGGATGCTGTGTGTGTGGTGAGAGATGGCTTGGTTTGGTTTGGTTTGGCTTTGCGCTACGTGGGCAGCGCGTCGACTGGTGCGAGGAGGTAGGAAGTAATGTTTCGTGAAGAAGACGTGAGTGCTGCAGCTACTCCTGCAGGTGTTGACATGGAGCTCGATGCTTGATACTCGTGGCTCGCTGGTCGTTGGTCGTTGATGCTCTTTGCTTCTCGTCTGAGGGAGCAGAGACTCGTGACGAGGACTTGCTCCCGACAACACACGAACAACGCGACAGAATGAAGAGAAGCTAGAGCAACACATACGCATTTGCAGATAGATAACACGTCACGATCGGACTGGAGCACTCGCCCGAGCGTGACACTACGGAGACTCCTGGACGAGTGAACAGCTATGCGCACTCGACTTGACTCCGCGACGCAGTCGACGATCCGTTTGCGACAAACTCGGGCGGCACGACGAGCTTGCCGTCGTTCCCGTTGTACTGCGAGAGCATCGTCTCGATGTTGCTCATCTGCTTCTCAATGCGGCTGCGGTACTTGCGCTCGGGCGAGATGTCGCCGCCGCTCGTGTCTGCCTCGGGTGCACGCGCTCGCACAGCGCGCTTCGGCGTACTGCTGCCGTCGCCTGTGCGCACGTGGAACTGCACTTTCTTGACACGCTGCGCTGGCGTCGATGCGCTCGAGCGCAAGTGCGGACGCTGCAACTTGTCGCTCGCTACGACGCGCGCGGCGCGGAACGATTCGTCTGTGAGATCGTCGTCGTCGTCGGTCTGCGGCTGCTCGTCGTCCGTGACAATGCTGCCAGACGTGAGCATCCCGCGCTCGTCGTCGTCTGTGAGCACGGTCTCGGCGCTCGACGGCGCGGACCGGAACACAACAGACGTGTTCACGAGCGTCGAGACACCACCAATGTGGTCCGTCGCGCCTTCTGCAGCGCGCGCAGGGTTCGCACTGCCGCCAGCGTGGCGCCGCTGCTCTTGCTGCTCGAGCTTGTCGACGACTTCGTCTTCTGGTCGCGCTGGCACGGCGTCGACTTCTGACCGCTCGCTGTGCATGCTCGCGAGCATCGGCTTGTGCGGCGCAGGGTGGCCGCGCGCTGGCTCCGTGTCGTAGTCGCCGACCTTGAGCAGCCGCAAGAGGCGGTCGTAGCAGCCTGGCGTGAGCTCGTACGTCGTCACGCTGTCCATGTACTCGTTCAGCTGTTGTCGAGCAGAGCACGAAAGAGAAGCGACACTGTGAGATGCATGGCGATTGACACGCTCGTGTGGTCAAGCACGCACGTACCAGCACTTGACGCGCTTCGACGACGTCTTCCTGCAGCGACGCATTGCGCGTCCACTCTTTACCGGGGAACACGATGTGGCGCGCGATGCTCGGGTCGCGCAAGTGGAGCTTCTTGTGGAAGTGGTAGAACTGGCGAAAGCGAATGAGTCGCTGGTAGCACTGGCCGCGGAAGTTCACGGCTGTGCGGTAGACCTGGACGAACGAACCAACCGTCGCGAGGAGATGCGCATGTCAGTGACGTGTGTGTGTGTGCGTGTGTGTGTGTGCTGCTCTGCTGCTGCAGATGTCGTGCGGTAGGATGCAAGCAGGTACTAGCAAGCGAGACGCATGCACACACGTACAGTGTAGGGCTTCTTGCCGCTGTCGTCGCACTGCGTCTGTGCGCCAATGACTGAGACGCGGAGCTGGCCGAGCACCATGTCTGCTGCTGCTGCTGGTGGTGGTGGATCGTGCGGCGCGCGCCAAAAGAGGAGTGCGCGAAGGAGACACTGGTACGCTGCCGTCGCAATCACGATGGCCGATGAACTGGTGTCGCTGTCGCTGTTTTTGTTGTCCGTCTGTCCGTTCAGTGCCTGTGTCGTGTGCGACTTCAGGCGCTTGTCGAGTTCGTACGTGTGCTCGCTCACTTGCTCGCTTCCTTGTGTGCTTGTGTGCTGTTTGCTTGCTTGCGCGGTGCAGCGACGATGCTCACTTGCTTGCTGCTGGTAATGGTCAGAGATGCGTCGGTTTGTGTCGATTTGTCGCGTCTGCCTGTGTTGTGCTGAGCCTCGACAACTAATGCGTCTGAAAAGGTACAACAGAAGTGCAGGTACGATTTGGCCTCGAAGATACGAGGTGCTACGCGACACGGCGAGTTGTGCCTATTACTTGCGATTTGTATGCAAAAAGCGACCCAACGAGGCAGACAGAACTCAGAAGCGCTGTTTTACACACTGTTTTAGCAGCCACGCGACGATTTCGAAAAAAGACTTGCACGCTCTATCACATACTGAAAAAAGCACAAAATCCAGACAACTCGTGTGGCACACACATCATACCAACTGGACAGCAACGAATCCCCCATCAAATCAAATCGACCTCACGATGATGACCTTCAAATGAAGCAAGGTGCTCGAAGCGAGGCACTCACAGAGCACGATCCAAGAGGACAGCGACAGTGAGTTCCTGTGAGAGACCACATTTGTGTGTGTGCGCCTCTCCGTTCCGTCCTGACCGACAGATCGACAAACCGACGTAGCTCTGTGTGCTTCCCGTGCCGCTGTCGCGTTCTCCAACCTCGAGCCTCGAGCGAGCAAGTGAGCAAGTGTGAACGAGCACGTACGACGTGCACAGCGCCGCAGAGCTGCCCACCCCGAATTTTTAACCTCGTCATCATCATCATTCGTCATCATGAATAGATATCTAAGTGTCGTCGTGCGTCTTCTTCTTCATGTGTGTGTGTCTGTCTGTCTGTGTCTTGCTTGGTTGCTTGGTTGGTTCGTGAGTCGTCGAATGGAGAATGGAGCGATCGCTACTAGGAGTGAGTCGGTCCACTACCGCGTGCTAGTGTCAGTGCCAGTGCCAGTGTACATGCATGCATGTCGTCGTTGTCATTGTCGTCGACGCTGTCTTGGACATGTCGTCGTTGTCGCCGCTGTTGTTGGAGAGCAAAGTGTGGTCGTGGTGGTGGACCAGACAGATCGTATCGTATCGTCTCGACGAAGTTGAAGGTCCTGAGCTGAGAGTCTGAGCTAAGCTGACCGATCGATCGACCGACCGATTCGGTAGGTTGGCGACTTGTGCGACATCACATCACATCACATCACATCGCTGATGGTGATGGAGGATGCTGTGTGTGTGGTGAGAGATGGCTTGGTTTGGTTTGGTTTGGCTTTGCGCTACGTGGGCAGCGCGTCGACTGGTGCGAGGAGGTAGGAAGTAATGTTTCGTGAAGAAGACGTGAGTGCTGCAGCTACTCCTGCAGGTGTTGACATGGAGCTCGATGCTTGATACTCGTGGCTCGCTGGTCGTTGGTCGTTGATGCTCTTTGCTTGATCGATTCGTGTCTATTGTAGACTTGCATTGCCTCGATGGAACAGCGACACAGGTGACACAGGCCATTGCGACACAGGTCATTGCGAGTCGAGTCGAGCAATCTGTCCTGTCGAGCAGCGAGATGAGAGAGAGATGAGAGAGATGAGATATGAAAGAGAGAGAGAGAGCTAATTGGTTTGTCACTCAAAATGCACAAAATTTCACTCAAAATGCAAAACACACACACGATAAAATACAGCAAAAATAGCAAACATATGCTAAAACCACGCAATCAAAAACCACACACCAACAACAGTATCGAATCAAAACTGCCACTTCACATATATTCGGATGTAAAAACGGTGGGTATATTTCGTCTCGTTATCTAACTCCTTGTATGAAACTTATGTCCAATCAAAAATATCAAATACCTGAGGAATACATACAAGACTACCAACATATCAAAACCACACACAAATACATAGCATGCACGGAATCTCATTCATTGTATATTGTTTACAGAGAGCCACACGTCGACAACGATGGACTGTATAACACCGTGGCTTGTACATTTTTCAGCAAGCACGTGGCGTGTTTTACTTTCTAAACGCAATTTGTGACTAACCAAATTGTACTGACTCTGATCCTAATCTCTCAATTCCTTCTGAGGTTCCAAATATGAACTGATGCTTGCGACGCGAAAAATGAGCAACCGCCTGTACAACACGAGCACCTCTACCCCGCACCAAAAAATCCGAACACTACAAAGAGCAAACTAGGAAATGCAGTTTTGAAGACTACAGTTTTGACCCGCGTTCAAACTGATCAGCTCGACGAGCTTCACAAGAAGTTTGCTTGGTCGGCTGACCAAGCAAAAGCAATAGCACAAATACAATACAACACTCAGTAACACGCAAGCGCGATTAAGGAATCCGAACAAATGATCTATACAAGAAACATGTGTGTTTTAGTTAATGCAACACTATGCGATTTATGAAGCGCGTCACCTACACCATAGATATCTTGCGCGCGACAAGAGGAAGACTGGAGTGAGAACCGGTATGACAAGAAGTTTACTTGCTGAATAAATGAACTGTATTGCAAGCGCCCAAAAAGAACAAGGACGAAGAAGGGAGAGGACGCAAGCACGTTCTCGACGATCAGTCGATCGAACGTCTGTGTCATGACGCAAGCGCTCGCGACGTCTTGACAGCGCAATGCAATCGCTATCGGCGCTTCAGCAGCGCGACTGAAGGTCGCCATCGAGCAAACGTGCTTCCTGCGGACAAAGAAAATTGTGCTGGTGGCTACGGTCCGTGTCGTACAGCAAGCGTGAGTATATCTTGACGCTCACATCACAGCACTTGCGAGCCTGACTTGAATGGTGCGAATAGCGCCTCGCATGTCGTCGCTTCCACACTCTTTGGTCGAGCGTCGTTTGGAGCGACGAAAAGAAAAGCGCTAGACGTTGGATAACTCATATTCGAAACGCATGTGGCTTGACGCGCGCAAGCCTACCAAGACTGCCGCAATTCGACAAGCAAAGAGCGATGGCGTGATGGTGTGGGCGGGGATCTGTCACATCGGCAAGACGGAGCTCGCATTTCTGAACAACAGCCAGCGCGCCTGTGACTACGTGCACACACAGAAGCTGTTCGTTCTACCGTTTATCGCGCAGCACCATCTGCATGGTTTCGCCCTCATCTAGAACAATGCAGCCATAAACACTGTTCGTTTGACGCACGATCGGCTAGCGACACATGGCTTGTATTTTCTGTCTTGGCCTGCAAGACGACTTGATCAAATTCCCATCAGGATATTTCGGGGCGTGCGATGTGGGGTGTACAAGGATGGTAGTCATCATGCGACCACAAAACAACTAATGTAAGCGCTACAGATCGAGTGGCAGCGCTTCAAGCACAGAACGCTTAAGGCATTGAACGAATCAATGCCGACAACTTGCTTCCAAGCAGTACCATACCAAGCGATGTGCCCAACGGCAACACGATCACATATTGATCGGAAAACACACATGTTTCTTGTATAGATCATTTGTTCGGATTCCTTAATCGCGCTTGCGTGTTACTGAGTGTTGTATTGTATTTGTGCTATTGCTTTTGCTTGGTCAGCCGACCAAGCAAACTTCTTGTGAAGCTCGTCGAGCTGATCAGTTTGAACGCGGGTCAAAACTGTAGTCTTCAAAACTGCATTTCCTAGTTTGCTCTTTGTAGTGTTCGGATTTTTTGGTGCGGGGTAGAGGTGCTCGTGTTGTACAGGCGGTTGCTCATTTTTCGCGTCGCAAGCATCAGTTCATATTTGGAACCTCAGAAGGAATTGAGAGATTAGGATCAGAGTCAGTACAATTTGGTTAGTCACAAATTGCGTTTAGAAAGTAAAACACGCCACGTGCTTGCTGAAAAATGTACAAGCCACGGTGTTATACAGTCCATCGTTGTCGACGTGTGGCTCTCTGTAAACAATATACAATGAATGAGATTCCGTGCATGCTATGTATTTGTGTGTGGTTTTGATATGTTGGTAGTCTTGTATGTATTCCTCAGGTATTTGATATTTTTGATTGGACATAAGTTTCATACAAGGAGTTAGATAACGAGACGAAATATACCCACCGTTTTTACATCCGAATATATGTGAAGTGGCAGTTTTGATTCGATACTGTTGTTGGTGTGTGGTTTTTGATTGCGTGGTTTTAGCATATGTTTGCTATTTTTGCTGTATTTTATCGTGTGTGTGTTTTGCATTTTGAGTGAAATTTGTGCATTTTGAGTGACAAACCAATTAGCTCTCTCTCTCTCTTTCATATCTCATCTCTCTCATCTCTCTCTCATCTCGCTGCTCGACAGGACAGATTGCTCGACTCGACTCGCAATGACCTGTGTCGCAATGGCCTGTGTCACCTGTGTCGCTGTTCCATCGAGGCAATGCAAGTCTACAATAGACACGAATCGATCAAGCAAAGAGCATCAACGACCAACGACCAGCGAGCCACGAGTATCAAGCATCGAGCTCCATGTCAACACCTGCAGGAGTAGCTGCAGCACTCACGTCTTCTTCACGAAACATTACTTCCTACCTCCTCGCACCAGTCGACGCGCTGCCCACGTAGCGCAAAGCCAAACCAAACCAAACCAAGCCATCTCTCACCACACACACAGCATCCTCCATCACCATCAGCGATGTGATGTGATGTGATGTGATGTCGCACAAGTCGCCAACCTACCGAATCGGTCGGTCGATCGATCGGTCAGCTTAGCTCAGACTCTCAGCTCAGGACCTTCAACTTCGTCGAGACGATACGATACGATCTGTCTGGTCCACCACCACGACCACACTTTGCTCTCCAACAACAGCGGCGACAACGACGACATGTCCAAGACAGCGTCGACGACAATGACAACGACGACATGCATGCATGTACACTGGCACTGGCACTGACACTAGCACGCGGTAGTGGACCGACTCACTCCTAGTAGCGATCGCTCCATTCTCCATTCGACGACTCACGAACCAACCAAGCAACCAAGCAAGACACAGACAGACAGACACACACACATGAAGAAGAAGACGCACGACGACACTTAGATATCTATTCATGATGACGAATGATGATGATGACGAGGTTAAAAATTCGGGGTGGGCAGCTCTGCGGCGCTGTGCACGTCGTACGTGCTCGTTCACACTTGCTCACTTGCTCGCTCGAGGCTCGAGGTTGGAGAACGCGACAGCGGCACGGGAAGCACACAGAGCTACGTCGGTTTGTCGATCTGTCGGTCAGGACGGAACGGAGAGGCGCACACACACAAATGTGGTCTCTCACAGGAACTCACTGTCGCTGTCCTCTTGGATCGTGCTCTGTGAGTGCCTCGCTTCGAGCACCTTGCTTCATTTGAAGGTCATCATCGTGAGGTCGATTTGATTTGATGGGGGATTCGTTGCTGTCCAGTTGGTATGATGTGTGTGCCACACGAGTTGTCTGGATTTTGTGCTTTTTTCAGTATGTGATAGAGCGTGCAAGTCTTTTTTCGAAATCGTCGCGTGGCTGCTAAAACAGTGTGTAAAACAGCGCTTCTGAGTTCTGTCTGCCTCGTTGGGTCGCTTTTTGCATACAAATCGCAAGTAATAGGCACAACTCGCCGTGTCGCGTAGCACCTCGTATCTTCGAGGCCAAATCGTACCTGCACTTCTGTTGTACCTTTTCAGACGCATTAGTTGTCGAGGCTCAGCACAACACAGGCAGACGCGACAAATCGACACAAACCGACGCATCTCTGACCATTACCAGCAGCAAGCAAGTGAGCATCGTCGCTGCACCGCGCAAGCAAGCAAACAGCACACAAGCACACAAGGAAGCGAGCAAGTGAGCGAGCACACGTACGAACTCGACAAGCGCCTGAAGTCGCACACGACACAGGCACTGAACGGACAGACGGACAACAAAAACAGCGACAGCGACACCAGTTCATCGGCCATCGTGATTGCGACGGCAGCGTACCAGTGTCTCCTTCGCGCACTCCTCTTTTGGCGCGCGCCGCACGATCCACCACCACCAGCAGCAGCAGCAGACATGGTGCTCGGCCAGCTCCGCGTCTCAGTCATTGGCGCACAGACGCAGTGCGACGACAGCGGCAAGAAGCCCTACACTGTACGTGTGTGCATGCGTCTCGCTTGCTAGTACCTGCTTGCATCCTACCGCACGACATCTGCAGCAGCAGAGCAGCACACACACACACGCACACACACACACGTCACTGACATGCGCATCTCCTCGCGACGGTTGGTTCGTTCGTCCAGGTCTACCGCACAGCCGTGAACTTCCGCGGCCAGTTGCTACCAGCGACTCATTCGCTTTCGCCAGTTCTACCACTTCCACAAGAAGCTCCACTTGCGCGACCCGAGCATCGCGCGCCACATCGTGTTCCCCGGTAAAGAGTGGACGCGCAATGCGTCGCTGCAGGAAGACGTCGTCGAAGCGCGTCAAGTGCTGGTACGTGCGTGCTTGACCACACGAGCGTGTCAATCGCCATGCATCTCACAGTGTCGCTTCTCTTTCGTGCTCTGCTCGACAACAGCTGAACGAGTACATGGACAGCGTGACGACGTACGAGCTCACGCCAGGCTGCTACGACCGCCTCTTGCGGCTGCTCAAGGTCGGCGACTACGACACGGAGCCAGCGCGCGGCCACCCTGCGCCGCACAAGCCGATGCTCGCGAGCATGCACAGCGAGCGGTCAGAAGTCGACGCCGTGCCAGCGCGACCAGAAGACGAAGTCGTCGACAAGCTCGAGCAGCAAGAGCAGCGGCGCCACGCTGGCGGCAGTGCGAACCCTGCGCGCGCTGCAGAAGGCGCGACGGACCACATTGGTGGTGTCTCGACGCTCGTGAACACGTCTGTTGTGTTCCGGTCCGCGCCGTCGAGCGCCGAGACCGTGCTCACAGACGACGACGAGCGCGGGATGCTCACGTCTGGCAGCATTGTCACGGACGACGAGCAGCCGCAGACCGACGACGACGACGATCTCACAGACGAATCGTTCCGCGCCGCGCGCGTCGTAGCGAGCGACAAGTTGCAGCGTCCGCACTTGCGCTCGAGCGCATCGACGCCAGCGCAGCGTGTCAAGAAAGTGCAGTTCCACGTGCGCACAGGCGACGGCAGCAGTACGCCGAAGCGCGCTGTGCGAGCGCGTGCACCCGAGGCAGACACGAGCGGCGGCGACATCTCGCCCGAGCGCAAGTACCGCAGCCGCATTGAGAAGCAGATGAGCAACATCGAGACGATGCTCTCGCAGTACAACGGGAACGACGGCAAGCTCGTCGTGCCGCCCGAGTTTGTCGCAAACGGATCGTCGACTGCGTCGCGGAGTCAAGTCGAGTGCGCATAGCTGTTCACTCGTCCAGGAGTCTCCGTAGTGTCACGCTCGGGCGAGTGCTCCAGTCCGATCGTGACGTGTTATCTATCTGCAAATGCGTATGTGTTGCTCTAGCTTCTCTTCATTCTGTCGCGTTGTTCGTGTGTTGTCGGGAGCAAGTCCTCGTCACAAGTCCTTTGATCGATCCGAGTCGTGTTACTCTAGCTTGTTGCTGACACAAGCTGCTGTCACTATTGACGAGCTATTCATAGATCCTCAAAGTCGCACGAAGACCCTCCAAGTTGCTTCAAAGAGCAACAGAATCTATGATTATCAAGCACTTGCAATCGTGGAGCGCTGCACCTCTACCGCTGCTGCTCCTCGGTGCGCGACAACGACGACGTTGTTGTTGGCGACGACGATGGTGCAGACGCTCGCGGTGCCAGATGCAGTGATGAACGAGACCATGGTACGTGTGCGTGTCAAGCTCTGTCATCGAGGTTGGCTAGATCTCTGACACCACGGTGCGTTGCCTCAGTTTGGCTACCTCTTGGAAGACATCGACGCATTCGAGGCGGCTGGATGGTGGCACCCGCGCGTGAAGCTCGTCGAGAGCTGGCTCAGACACGAAGCGAATCGTCCAGAGATCCCAGACGACGGCACAGAAGAGGTGCGTCTTGATCATACTCGCTTGCATCGCGTCGTCGTCCTGTACTCGAGTCTCACACACTCGAGCGTCTCGCTCGACGCAGATGATCCGCCGTCACGTACAGCGCGGCGATATCTACCCGCACGCGCAGCTCAAGTGCTGGAAACACATCTGTGCGTGTAGACATGTGTGCGCACCCGCATCGCATCTGTGCCTCTTCTCACAGACTGACGCGCACACTTGTCTGTCTGGCTGGCTACACGAGCAGTACTGGAGCTCCAGGACATCCCGTGCTTCGCGACGCGGTACGCCGACTGCGCACGCGCAGCAGTCGCGAACGTGAGCCCGAGTCGCGGCAAGATCCGGCCTGGCAAAGAGCTCATCATTCTCTCGGACGACGCACCGAACCAAGAGAGCGCTGCGAGCAGCGAACTCGCGTCGAACGAGAGCGCATCTGAGCGCACCAGCAGCCAGCGACAGCGTGCAGCTAGTGGCGGCGGCGGCGCTGCTCCTAGCGACGGCGTCAAGAGGTTCTCGGCGCTCTCGATGGTTGAGCGCCAAGCCGAGTGGCTCCGCAAGAAGCAGGAGAAGATGGAGGCTGAGCGCTCGCGGCAGGAGGAAGAGAAAGAGAAAGAGCTGACGTTCCAACCCAAGATCCTGCGGCGCGCAACGCTCGGCGACCGACCGAGCAAAGACCCTCCGACACAACGCGCGCTCCAGCGCAGCGACACTGGCGGCAGCGGCAGTTCGCGCAAGCTCGACATCTCGGGCGGCGAGCCAGCTAAACCGAGCGCTGGACCGAAAGAGAAAGCGATCCCGCGCGTGCCGCCTCGCTCTGCAGGTCGGCGCAAGAAGCTCCAGCAAGTCACGCCGTCGCAACCGATCGAGATCTCGTCGGATCTGCTCAACAGCATGAAGTCGGAGCTCACGGCGTCGTTATCGAAGAGTGTGGCGCTGCCGCCTCAAGTTGCAAACAACAGTGACTCGAAAGCTCTGAGCGACCCGAGTCCATGCGACAGCGACACTGGCGGATTCGACAACACTGCGAGTGAAGAAGCAGCGTCAAGTGAAGTCATGCTGCCACTCAAGTCGTGGAGCGAGCAGCCCGTGATCGGCGGTCGACGTGTGGACTTTGACTCGAGCGAGACGAAAGTGCGGCTCGTGCTCCAGGATGCATCCAAGTTTGAGCTCAGCTCGATGTACCGGAAGACCGACAAGAAAGCAAAGCGCGACGGCGTAGCACTGCACATGGGCCGGCGCGAAGACACATTCGAGGAAGAGGTCATCGCCGTGCTCTTTGACAAAGAGAAGGTGAGCGAGCTTGACGCTGCGCGGTGGTGGTTCGACCACGAACACCGGTTCGCGCACTTCATTCGCGAGCTGCCAAAGCCTTTAGATTATAGCCTACACTAATGCATTTATTGTGTGAAACGTACTCTTATATATGGATATTTACGAAATTGATCGCAAGGTATCTCGAAATGCTTGTTTGTAGACAAATAGGTTTTTGATAGTGACAAACTCGAGGTCGAGCAAAACGCAAGTGGTCGGAGAAGCACAAGAAGACCACAAGGAGCAAGTGAGCTCTTCGCGAGGTGCGTCTGCATCTGCAGTCGCTTGAGAGGCCAGCACACACGCGCACACGCAGCAGCACACCACACACACAAAGACATACACATCGTCTGCAGCAGCATGGGGCAGGCTGCGAGCTCAGAGCGCGGCAGCAGCAGCAGCAGTGGGAGCAATAAACGTCGGTCGCCAGACCGCGGCTCGACCAGTCGCTCAAACAGTTACCCACGACGACGGCGTTCGAGCGACACGAAGCGTGCCGCGTCATCAGGCGACATACACGACAGCGGGAGCGACGACAGCGGTGACCGCGTGAGCAGCTTCATGTCAGGATTCGGTCGGTCGTCGACTGCGGGCTCGCCGTCGCTCATGTCCAAGCTCTTCTCCGCGAAGCGACCGTCGCTCCCCGACGCGCCACCGCCAACAACACCAGAAGCAGCAAAAGCACCACCACCAGCAGCAGTAGCTAGTAACACGACAGAGGAGACAGTAGCGCCTCCGCCGTCGCCAGTGCGCGCGCCGCCGAGTCCGCGGCCGCTGGACTTTGACGACGACCCGTTCGCAGAGGAGCACTACGTCGCGTCGCCGCACTCGTCTGGCGCATCGTCGCGTCGGTCGTCAGTCGTGATGTCGCCGCGCACGTTCGAGGCGCTCGACGCCGAGTTCAAGCCGCCGACGCTCTCGCGCTTCCGGTCGCTCACAGGCCCTGCGCTCACGCGCGTGGACTCGAAAGCGCGCATCGCGCGCATCCAGTCCAAGCACATCTCGGACTCGTCATCCGACGACGATGCATCGCTCGACTCGTCCTCGGACGACGACATCATCCCGGACGACGAGATCGAAGTGAACGACTGGCTCGACGAGCCAGAAGACGCGGTTTTCTCGCCCAAGACACCTGCTGCTGCGCGCCACAGCTCGTTCTCGTCGTCAACGTCGACGCTCCACGGCGCGCACTCGTCGAACTCGCTCACGGGCGGTCCAACGACTGGCCGCTCGAGCGTCTCGAGCAGCTCGAACAGCATCTCGGTCGCGACGTGGCTTAGCTCGCCGGACGACCAGGACTACGACATGGAGGACGACGACGAACCTGTGCTGACGCAGTTCATGCAGGACAACATGCCAGTGTACGAGGTCATGAAGCAGGTCCAGCTCTTCCGGAACTTGAGCCAGAACCAGCAAGAGCAGGTCGTGCGCGCGCTCAAGCCGACCAAGTTCCAGGACGGCGAAGTGATCGTGCAGCAAGGCACGCGCGGCTCGCGGTTCTACATGATCGCAAAGGGCAACGCTGTCGTGACGAAGGCGACGAAGAACGCGCAGGGGCAGGAGCACGACCGCATGGTCACGCACTTGCACGCAGGGCACTACTTTGGCGAGCTCGCACTCATCTACGACGACCCGCGCACGGCGACGGTCCGCGCTGTTGGCGACGTTGAGCTCCTGTACTTGACGCAGGAGGACTTCCAGCGCATCGGACAGGTGCACTTGAGCCTCATGCTCCAGCAAGTGCCGCTCCTCGCGCGCTTGTCGGCGCAGGACCAGGACAAAGTGCTGAGTCGCCTCAAGCCTGCGAACTTTAACGACGGCGAGTACATCGTCGTGCAGGGCGAGGAAGGCACGCGGTTCTACATGATCACGCGCGGCGAGGCGATCGTGTCGGAGCGCGCGACGCGCACGGTCACTGCCGCGGACGGCACGACGTCGACGCAGAACTACGAGAAGGAGCTCACGCGGCTGTACGAAGGCCACGTCTTTGGCGAGATGTCGCTCATCTACAAGGAGCCGCGCACGGCGTCGGTGCGCGCAGTCGGTCCGGTCAAGTGCCTGTACTTGAGCAAAGAGGACTTTGACAAGTGCCTGCTCTCGGCGCCGTTCCAGCGCTTCATCCAAGAGTCGTACGTCGAGAAGGCGACGCGCCGCGCGATGCGCTTGCGCCTCCAGCAGCGCACGTCGACGACTGGCGGGAAGGACGGCAACGGCACGCCGACGCTTGGTCCTGCGCCAGCGCCGACTGGCGACGCGAGCGCGACGGCGATGCTGCCACCACCAGCGCCGACGTCGCCTGCGAAAGCGACCGAGACGCGCAAGCTCGTGAAGCAGCGGCTGAAGAACGGCCAGAAGGTCGTGAACAAGTACGTGATCAAGGGCGACTTGGGCAAAGGCACGTTCGGGCGCGTGAAGCTGTGCCAGAGCGAGGAGGACAACAAGCTGTACGCAGTCAAGATCATGCACAAGACGTTCGTGCAGCGCATGGCGGGAAAGGAGGACCAGCTCCAGGACGTCCTGCGGCGCGAAGTCGCGATCATGAAGAAGCTCAACCACCGCAACGTCGTCAAGCTCGTCGAAGTGATCGACGACCCGTCGAGCGCCAAGATGTACCTCGTGCAGGAGTACGTCCAGCACAACTTGATGGAGGAGATCAAGGCTGCGAACGGCTTGAGCGAGCCCGTGGCGCGCAAGTACATGCGCGATCTGCTGGCGGGTCTGCACTACCTCCACTTCCACAAGGTCATCCACCGCGACATCAAGCCCGAGAACATCCTCGTGAGCGCCGACGGCGTCGCCAAGATCGCCGACTTTGGCACGGCGCGCATGATCATGAACGAGAGCGAGACGCTCTCAGGCGCGAAAGGCACGCCGGCGTTCATGGCGCCCGAGATGTTCAACATTGACGCGACGTACACGGGGCCGTCGGTCGACGTCTGGTCGCTCGGCGCGACGCTGTACATGATGGTCATGGGCCACCCGCCGTGGCTCGCAGACAACGAGATCGTCTTGGCTGAGAAGGTCCAGCGCGACGAGCTCAAGTTCCCAAAGGAGCACGAGCGCACGATGGAGCCGCACTTGAAGAACCTCATCCAGCGCATGCTCACAAAGGACCCGAGTCTCCGGCCGTCGCTCAACGACTGCTTCAACCACGACTGGATCACGAAAGAGGGTAGCGAGCCGCTCGGTCTGAGCGCGCAGGAGAACGACTTGACGGTCTCGCTCGACGAGAGCGAGCGCGCGATCCAGAACATCCCTGAGCGCATTGACCAGAGCCTCTCGGACTCGCTCGCGCGCGCGCACTTGCTCGTCAAGGGGCGGCAGCAAGGCGCTGGCGTCGTTCGCACGAGCAGCGGCCACGCACTTGGTCTTGGGACGCCGGTGTCGGGCCAACTGGAGAACCGCATCCCGACGTCTGCGTCGATCGCGTCGTCGACGTCGTCCACGAGTCCGAACCGGTCGTCGACCGAAGAAGTCTCGCGCGTGATCAACGCGTGGCGGTACCACAAGCGCGTGCACCTCATGGACGGCCACAAGGAGCTCTCGGCGCGCAGTCGCGAGCTCTTGCTCGAGCAGAAGCGCATGGCGTTCTCAGTCGACCGTGCCAAGGTCACGGAGATCATTCTCCCAGCGCCAGGGCCGAGTGCGCGAAGTCGGTACCCGAGCGCGTCGTCTGTGAACCCAAACTTCTCGACCACGTCGTCGAACTCATCGGGTACGAGCTCAATGCCGCCGTCGCCGCGCGCGCAGTCGTCGCCGAGTGTCTTTGCTGCTGCAGCGTCGGGTCGCTCGAACTCGGTCGACACGCACCCGCTGCTGAAGAAGCGCAGCAGCGGCCGCATGCGGGACCCGGACTCGGGCAACCTCGAAGGCTTTGGCCGCACGTCGTTCACGTCTGTGACGCGGCTGTCAGATGGTATGCTCTCGACGACCGCAGCGGACGAGAGCGGCGAGCGCGACAGTCTGTCGTCGTCAAGCGAAGCGAGCGCTGCCGCCGCTGCAGCTGCGCGGGACGTGCCGATGGACGCGGACTTGCTCAAGCGCTCGCTGTCGCGCAAGAAGGACTTTCTCATGGTCACGTCCGAGGTCTTTCGCGACGAAGACGGCGACTATCAGTCGCGCAAGATCCTCTTCCAAGCGCGCGACCACGACTTCTCAGTCGCCTCGCGCGTGCCGCTGCACACCAAGAGCGGCCGCGAGCTCGGTCGCGCAACGTCGTCGCAGACCAAGAGCAGCTCGCGCAAGTCGATCGGGAGCTCGCCGTTCAACAACAGCGGCGGGTCGCTCGGCTCGAACGCCTCGGGCTCGCGCAAGTCGGGGAACGGCGACAGCAGCGCAGACGAGTTCAACATGGACGACCTCGACTGCGTGCAGGTGACCGAGGTCGACGACGAAGACGACGACGACGCCGAGCACCGGCACCACAAGCCGCACTTGGGGCGTCTCGAGTCGCACGGCCGGCTGTCGTCGTCAGACGATAGCGACAGCGACAACGACTCGGTCTACAGCGACGTCGAGGACGACGTGGACGTCGACGCGACGTTCGACGACCTCATCGGCACGCCGAACAACCTCGACATTGTCGGCGACGACGACGAGATCGCGCCGCTCGAGCCGCCGTCGCGCGGGTCGTCGGCGTCGAACTTGCTCGACTACCAGCCGCAGAAGATCGTGCAGGTGTACGTGAGCAGCAAGATCCGCGAGAACCTCACGCTCGGCATTCGCTCGGGCTACGCCGAGGCCAAGATGTCGCGGTCGTACATGGAGGACAAGAGCACGGGCATTGCGCAGTGCAACTTGACGCAGTACGACCCGGACCTCGCAGCGACGTACGAGTCGCTCGCGTTCTTTGGCGTGTACGACGGCCACAACGGCGACGACACGGCCGTGTGGCTCCAAAAGGAGCTCCACCACCTCTTCTTCTCGCACCCGGCGTTCCTCGACGAGCCCATGCGCGCGATCGCCGAAGTGTGCGACACGTTCGACCGCGAGCTCCTCGACGCGCAGAACCGCAGTGTGCTCCCGAAGCGCAAGCGCACGATGGTGAACGGCGAGTTTGGCTTTGAGGAGGACGAAGAGGAGGTCGTCGAGGAGATCTGCGACGAAGACGACATGGCGTGTCACCTCCAGCCGATCTCGTTCTCTGGCGCCGCGAGCGTCTTTGCGGTGCTCGCGAAGCGTGCGAAGCGCCAGCGCACGGACTCGAGCGGCAACGACGACAGTGGCAGTCTACGTCTGCGCGACCACGTGGCTCGCCGCGAGAGCGACGACGTCGTCGTGACTCAGCACCACGGCGACATCCCGATCCACCAGCCAGCAGCGAACGCCGTCAAGATCCCAGTCGACGGCGCGGACGACGACGAGAGTGACGACGACCGCGCGCCTGCAACGACGCTGTTTGTCGCGAACGTCGGCGACTGCCGCGCTGTGCTCTGCACCGCTGACGGCATCGCAGTCGAGCTCACGAAGGACCACAAGGCCGCGCTACCAGAGGAGAAGGCGCGGATCGAAGCCGCCGGTGGGTTTGTCCACAACGGCCGCTTGGACGGCATCCTCGCGATCTCGCGCGGCTTTGGCGACCTCGCGCACAAGCAGGACGGCCACTTGATCGCGACGCCCGACATCTACGAGCGCAAGATCGGCCCCGAGGACGAGTTCCTCTTGCTCGCGAGCGACGGGCTCTTTGACGTCCTCTCGTCGCAGCAGAGCGTCAACTTCATTCGGCGGAAGCTCCTCACGCACGGCGACGTGCAGCTCGCGGCGCAGGAGATCCTCTTGAAAGCCCAGCAGTACTTTGCGCACGACAACATCAGCGTCATGATCGTGGCGCTCAACCAGGAGCCGAGCGCGCTCGTAAGTTAGTTCAGTCGCTCTCTCTATCTGTGTCTGTCTGTCTAGCTCTCTCGCGTAGTCTCCATCAGTGTCGTGTCTAGTAGTGCGTCGCGCGCTCGTAGCGCTGGATAAATACGAAGACCCCAATGCTCGAGTGGCGCTCCTGTGTGCGTGTGCGGCCGTGGCGCTGATCTTCCAATGGACCAGCGCTTCACACGTCGCGTGCGCGTCCCAACCGATGCGCGTCGTGCTGCTGACGTTGCTGCTGGTCGTCGTCGTCGCTCTCCAACATGTCGAACGCATCGTCATCATCGCCATCGTCGTCATCGTCGTCTTCATCACAGTCGTCGCTGTCGCTCCATCCGTCGTCGTCCTCTTCTTGCAAGTACGCGTCCAAGCCGCGCGCTTGGCCGCTGCTCCGCGTGCTCGCGGCGCTCGACGTGCTGCTCAGCGCTGCTGCTGTGCGGTCGCCGCCGCCGCAGCCATAGTCTGCAGTAGCACCGCCGCCGTAGTACGGATCGTGCTCGTCTGCGAGTCGGAGCTTGTCGCGAAAGTCCTTCTCGTCGACGCCGTCGTCAAAGAGCGAGCCGCGCGATGAGCGCGACGAGTGCTCCTGGATCGTCTGGAGCGTCATGGCGCCAGGGTCCTGGAGCCGACTGCTCCGCGGCGTTGAGAGCTCGCGGAGGAGACTCGGGATCGTGTCGCCGTACGCCCCTGGGATGCCATTGTACCGCACGCTCTCAGTCGTGAGGAAGTTCCGGAGCTGCACGACAAAGTAGTTGGCGATGATGCGGCAATTGAGCTTGTAGCCGCTCGTGGCCATGGCCAAGAGACCGTGGAGGTACGTCTGGAAGCGCTCGGCGCGGCCTTTCACGACCGCTGGACTCGTGGAGCCCCAGAGGCGCTTGCCTGGGAAGTACTGCTCGAGCTTCTGCATGTCGTGCATCACAGATGCGCAGTAGTGGCAGTGCGGCGACTGGAACGGCTTGAGGAGCTCTTCACGCAGGAGCCGGAACGTCGAGTAGCGCCGCGAGACTTGCCAGATCATGCCAGTCCGAACGTTCTCGACGACAATGTCGTACTCCGTGTGCGTCCCAGGCGACGCCATGGACGTGTACGTGAGGATCGAGGACTCGCGCGGCGTGATCGAGTGGAGGAGGAAGCCGCTGAGGTTGTTCATCTTCGCCGCTTGCTTCGCGAGGCCGTAGTGCTTGAGTTTTATGCGCTGCGCGCGCTTCTGCTTCTTCTGGTGCACTGCGTGTTTGTACTGCTTGCTGTCGATCGGCAAGTAGTCCGGGTCGTGCTCGGGCACGACCTGCTGCGTCGGAGGCGGCTGTGTGATCGCGCTGTGACCTCGCCGTCGCGACGCAGCTTCGTGGCGCGCGAGCGACGGCGAGATGCTGCGGAACGCGTCGTCGTGAGACCTGCTGCTGCTGCTGCTATGTGAGTGGTGGCTCGTGCGGCTGTGCCGCCGACTGCTGCTGCTGCTACTGGCGCTACTGATCGCACTTACAGAACTGACGTCGCTCATGCGCGTGCTGCTCGTGACTGTGCTCGCTGTGCTGCTCGTGCTCTCGCGCAAGTCGGCCGAGTGGTGGTGATGGCGCTTTGCTGCGCGTATGTACTTTGCGTAGCTCCTCGCTGCGGCCGAGGATGAGGCCAGAGAGGTCGTCATGACTGCCGCTGCGTCGGATTGCGCAGACGCTGGCGGTGGGTGTTTGCGCGCACTGCTACTGCTACTGCTGCTGCTACTGCTGCTGCTGCTGCTGCCTTGGTCAAGGCGGTGCTGGAGCTGGTTGGTCATGCGCCGCGCGTCGGTCGCGTGGCGCGCCATAGCGTGGAGAGTTTCGAGTGAGGGCGTTGCTGGTCTGGTCGTGGGCGCCGGTGCTGCTGTGTTGGCGCCGAGAGCCACCGCCACTCGCGGCATGTGTCGCTGACGCAGAGGCGCCAGCTGGAGGAAAGCCGGGAAGAGGAGTGCACGATGGCGGCGCGGTCCCAGTCGACAGAGACACCGAGGGCGTAGAAGCGGCGCTGTGTGTGAGCTGATGTGCGCTGATGTGCGCTGATGTGCGTGAACGCGGCTGCGGCGCTCGCGCTCGGCTCTGGTCGTGCAGGTGTGCCGCGCGCGCCTGGTGCTGCAGCTGAGCGTGTGGGCGATGATGATCCGGAGCGCAGTGTGACTCGGCAGAGAGCGACGCGGCTGCTGTGCCGAGCCAGTTGGATCGCTGGACCGCGCGCTGGACTCTCGCATACAAAAATCTACACCAAGAGGCGAATGCACGGACGGGCGCTTTCTGGTTGGTCCATCACGCGCAAACATCAGACTAAGACCTGTGTTTTATCACTATCGTAATTGAAATGGAGCATACAAAGTCCAAGTGTCGTGGCTCTGATACTACCGCCTACTGTGGTCAGAACAGGTCCTGTCAGCCCTTGACGTCCAGTGACATGTGGTTGCACTCTCTCTTGGGTTGCTCATGCTCATGCTCATGCTCATGCTCACGTTCATGCTCATGTTCATGTTCATGTTCATGTTCATGTTCATGCACTTGGTCGTGGTCTTGCGCTCGTGTGGTGTTGTTCCTGCTCGTCTTTGGCAAAGTCACGACTGCTGCAATGACTGACCGACGACGCTGTTATTGTCATGCACATGTGCACACACAAGAAGAGAGCGAGCTCGAGCTCAAGAGAGAGAGCGCGCAATGGTCACGAGCGCATTGCTCAGTGTCAGGCTTGTTGATTCAGCTCGCCGGATGTAAAAGCAGGCAGCAGCAGCAGCAGCAGCCGATCGCGATTGACGCTTTGACATCCGCGTCATGTGTCGGCGAGCGCGCACGACAACGAGAACGAACGACAAATCGCGTCTGGGCATGCAGCCAGCCTCAATGCTTTGAGGTGTGCTTTGCGATGCGTTGATTCACCAGGCACACTTGCCAAGGACAACAACAGCGACAACAAGAGCAAGAGCAACAGCGAGGAATGGCGCGACGAGCGTGATGTCGTCAATGCGGACAGTGCAATGCGCATCGGCATTCCTTCGTACTTTGCGAGACACATACTGTACACTGCGTATGCAGTTTCGAGCCACTCGTTATGCAGTTTCCCCTTCGCGCGCTCGCTCGATCGCGACGTGATTGACATCATGGCAACTAAGCGCACTATTGACGCGCTCGGAGCCGATCACGTCGTTGCTGTCGGCGTCGGCGATGCAGCACCACGCAACGCAGCGCCGCTCGAGCCCGCGCCAGTCGCACTCGCGGACGTTGCGCCGAACGCCGCGCTCGCACAGCAATCTGTGAATGTGAATGCTGTCCAAGCTGCAGTGATCGCCGCCGCAAATGCAACCGCAGCAAGTGTGCTCGCAGCGACACCAACGTCAATCGACGTTGCGAGTGCAGACGCCGACTCGGACTCGATGGCGATGTCGTTCAAGTTCGGTCGGAGCAAGCGACAGAAGAAAGGCCACATCTTCCTCACGAACGAGCAGCGCCAAGCCGTGTGCATCCGCGCTGCGACCGAGAAGACGACGCAGTCGCAGCTCTGCGTCTGGGCTCGCGAGGCGTTCCAGCTCGCGGGGCCGCTGAACCAGAGCACGATCTCGCGCATCCTCGCCGACAAGGACAAGTACATCGCGATTGAGGGGAACAACTTGAACCAGAAGCGCCGGACGCACGTCGAGCACCCAGAGCTCGAGAGCGCGCTCTCGCACTGGCTTCTCGTCTCGAGCCATACGACGCCGCGCATCCAAGGCGACTTGATCAAAGAGAAGGGCCGCGTCTTCGCGCGCTTGCTCGGCGTCGAGAACAAGATCTCGTTCTCGAATGGATGGCTCACGGGCTTTAAGAAGCGCCACGCCATGCTCCTCGCCGCATCCGACGCCACTGGGTCAACTCCACCGCTGTCGCTCGCGGCTGCTGCTGCGATCACAACGCCCGCGATGCCAAGTGCTGACAGCTCTAGCGACGTCGTGGACACAACGCCTGGCGTCGGCGCTGTGGACTTTGGGCTCTGGACGATCCAGCAGATCGCGCAAGAGTACAGCGCGCGCGACATCTTTAACGTCGACGAGACTGGTCTGTTCTACGCCATGACGCCTGAGAAAGCAGCGCGACGTGGGCCGAACACGAGTGCGAAGACTGCGAATGGCGCAGCGTCCAAGGCGTCGAAAGAGAAACTCGCGCTGCTGCTCGCAGTGAACGCCGACGGGAGCGAGCGCTTTGATCCGATCTTCCTCGGTCGGTCGAAGGCACTTGCGCGCGAGTCGCCAGGCGTCGCTGGCATTGCGACGCGCAAGGAGCAGCTCCAGCTCCAGCTCCAGCTCCAGTTCTCCAAGAAAGAGACTGACGTGCCGTTCCACTACTGCTACAGCGCGCGGCCGTGGCTGAATGCCGTGGTGTTCCAGCGCTGGCTTAACACGCTCAACTCGCACATGAAGATCGCTGGCCGCCACATCCTCTTGCTGCTCGACGATGCGCCGTCGCACGTCACGCGCGGACTCAAGCTCACGAACGTGCGCGTCGTGTCGATGCCGCTCGGTTTGGCGCAGCCACTCGACTTGGGCATCACGCTCGCGTTCAAGCGGCGGTACCGCAAGCGCCAGTTGGTCCACGCGCTCGATCGACTCGAGGCCGGCGACGTCGACATCTACGGTGTCGACGAGGCGCAGGCGATGAAGTGGGTCCGCGCGGCGTGGCACGACGTCCCGAAAGACGTAGTCGTGCACAGCTGGCTCCAGTCACACGTGTTTGTCAATCCGCTCGTGCCACCGCCGGACGAGTCTGCGGCGCTGTCAGATGAGAGCGAAGACGCGATCGACGTCGCGATCAAAGACCTCTTGTACAAGCTCCCGCTCAAGCGCGCGATGGCGCTCAAAGAGGTCCTGAGTCCACCGGACGAGTGTGACGACCTCCACTTTGTCGCCGCGAGCGAAGCCGACTTCCTCGCAGTCAAAGACGAGCTCACAGCGCCGTGGACATCGTCTGCATTGTCAGCGTCGAGCAGTAGCAGCACCAGCAGTAGTCACGACGGCAGCACCAGCACCAGCACGGGTCGTCTTGGTTCCGTGAGCAACAACGGCAACGTGATCGACGACAGCAGCGTCAGTGAGGATCAGCGCATGCGCGCGTATGCGAGTGTGCCGGTCCTGCCAAGCGGACTCGAGAGCACTGGCGAGAGCAGCAGCACAACTGGCATGACGAGCATGCTCACACTCTCGCGCGACGACTCGCAGCTCCCAGACGACGAGCTGCTCGTGTACGTGCAGAAGCTCGTGCCAAACCTCGATCGCCTCGGATGCGACGAGCGCACGATCCAAGCGCTGCGCGACGTGCGGCAGACGCTCAAGCAGCGCGTGGCGAAACCCAAGATAGACGCTGCGCCTGCGACTGACATGGCGGCTGCGATGTTCTAGGACGTCTCTGAGTGTGTGTGTGTGTGTGTAATAATGTGAATCGCAAGCGCGTCCTACTGCTGACGCCATCTGCAGTCAGTGGCGTGTCCTCAAGTGGTGGACACTCTTGCGTCCTCCTCCTTCTGTCCGGCTTCTACTGCGCTGATACACGCCTCTACCGAACTTGCCTGCCGCGCCTCTACGCGTCGGGACTGAGCGAGATCTGCCGGTTGATCGGACTCTCGCGCGGGACCGCAGTCTGCAAGATGCCCTTCTTCTGGTACACCTCCACGAAGCTCACGAGGTCCGGGTACACGGGCGTCGTCTCGGTCACTTCCGCTGGCGGCACGATCGAGTACGCGCCGGACGGCAAGTGGTGGATCAAGTTGTGTGCAAAGCGCGGGATCATCGTGCCGTTCGGACCGCCAGGGTCGAGGCGCTTGATGAACGACGCGCAGTAGCACTTCTTCGTCGAGCTGTAGCGAATGAGGAAGCTCCCGGCGCGCAAGTTGCGCTGCAGCAGCATCTGCGACTCGTCGCGCTCGATCGCGCCATGGAAGAAGCTCTCGAGGCCCTCGGACCGGAGACTGCTGAGGCGCCGCGCGAGCTGGAACTTCTCGTCCGCGACGTACTTGCCCACGAGCTTGATGCACTCGTCTCCGCGCGCTTGCTGTCGATTGACGATAACGACGATTGACTGTCAATGCGCTGTACGAGCATGGCGACAAGGAGCGCGAGTGTGACGCACCGTCAAGTGGTTGCACATGTGGCGCACGATGTAGATGCGCGTCTTGCGCTGCTGCAGCTCACTTGGCGGCAAGTCGCTAGACGCTTCGAGCCCAAAGCTAGCAGAGCGAACGACAGACTGTTAGCACCAACGACCTCCATTGACGTACAAAGAGAGAGCGGCTCGTGGCAGAACGCACTCGAGGTTGACAAAGTCGTTCCGGTTCGCGTGCACCACGGTGTCGTACTCGCGCGCGGCCCAGAGTCCAATGCGCTCGTGGCCGTTCGCAGCGTCGACAAAGAACGCGCCAGCGGTCGAGACGTCCTGGACCCAGTCGAGCACGGACGAGTGGAACGGCCGGAGGTTCCCGTCTGCGCCGACAAACAGGAGCGACCCGAACGACGACGCGATCTCCTGCTGCTCGTACACGCTCCAGTTCAGGATCGACGCGACGATCGCGAGCGAGAACGGCTCGAACGCAGCACATAGGATCTCGAGCACTGGTCGGATCGAGTCCTGCGTCCGTCAAGAGAGAGACACACGCAAGGTCAGTCCACGAGTCGCTCGGTGATCATGGTCATCCATTGGCGGTCGTACCTTGTACACGACTTCGTCAAAGTGCGAGTCAAAGAACTGGCGAAAGTACCCGCCCATGCCGATCGGGAGCGACTCGAGGTGATCAACTGCCAAGCGCTTCTCTTCGATCGCCTGGACAATGTTCACGGCATAGAGGAAGAGCCCCTCGGACCGCTTCACGATCAGACTCACGTGCTCTGGCGAGAGCTTCGTCGTGCGCGCAGCACTTGCGCCGTCCGTCACTGGCAAGACGCTGATCGACGGCGAGCGCGTCCGGAGGAATTTGGTCGACGGTCCATCTGCTTGCGCACCAGAGGACGCTGTGCTCTGTGACGCGCCGAGGATCTTCTCGACGTAGCGCTGGATGTCCTGCTCGTTCTCCTGGACGCACGTGTCGAGCACGATGCTCGGCGTGTGACCCTGGAGCTTCGCAGTGATCTCAGGGTCTGTGCGACTCAGCAGCACGATGCGCACCCAGTTGGGCAAGCGCGCAACGAGGGACGAGAGCACCGAGACGAGTGACTCGCTCGCATCTGCGCCGCTGTAGCCGCCGATGTTCCCGCCAGACGAGCGCGAGAGACTGCGACGACCGAGTGACGGCGTGAGGTCCTGACCGCCGCGACTCGCTGCGAGGTGCTCGAGTCCGTCAATGAGGAGCACGAGCGGCTTGGCGGACTGCGGCCGCGCGATCTCGTTCAGCGGCTCGACGAGCAAGCGCGTGACGAGTGCGTTGAAGCTCGAGACCGGTACGATCTCTTCCAGTGGCTCGCGCGATTGGAGGAACGCCGCGTACTCCTTGAGCTGCGTCGTGAGCTGGTACGCGAGCGAGAGCACGCACCGGCGCGAGTTCTGCGTCTGCTCGTCGTCCTGGAGCGCAAAGTGGAACGCTTTGATCTCTGGGATGAGCTGCACCATGCGCGCGGCGAGCGCTGTCTTGCCCGACCCGATCGGCCCTGCGACCCAGAACACTTGCGACGCACTCGGCGACGCGATCCAGTGCTCGAGCTTTGCAAAGAGCCACTCGCGGCCGGCGAAGCGGTTCGTGAGCTTGCTGATCTGCTGCTGGAACGACAGCGGCGAGAGGATCGATGTCAAGCGCGCTTGCTGCCCTTCGTGGTCGAGCTTGCCCTTGAGCGCCGTCACGAGCTGCTCGAGCCGGAGACTGTAGCGCACGGTGTTGATCGCGGCCGAGTCGACAAGTCGCCGCGCGCTGTCGCTTGCTTCGTACAGCAGACTGTCGGAGAGGTCGAGCCACTGGATGCGGCAGATCGAGAGCGGGATCTCGCACGGACGCACCATGAGCGGCACGAAGCTGATGCCAGCGGCCATGGCCGCCGAGATGTCGTTCAAGCACGCGCCGCTCGGGCGTCCAACGCTCTCGGGCGTCACGAGCAAGATCATCTTGCCGTTCTTCTCGGCCGCGGCCCACGCGAGCGCCTCTTCGTGCGCCGCAGCGTTCGCATTGACGCTCTCGAGCGACTCAGCGGCAGGTGGCGGTGGCGGCGGGAAGACAGCGAATCCGAGCGCTGTGAGGTCGTCGAAGAGCTGCTTCGCGAGAACGTAGCAACTGTCGTCAAAGCTGAACATGTACCGCGTCGCAAGCGCCTGCGCGTCCTTTGCCTCATCAGTCGCCTTGCTGCTGTTGGCGTCTGTCGTTCCTGCTGCGTCGACTGCGCCGCTCGAGTCTTCGCGATGGATTGGCGACGCAGGACTCGAGTCGAGCGAGCGCATCGAGTCGAAGCTCGTCTGCGCGAGCAAGCGGCGGAGACTCTGGCCGCGCGAGTCGCGCGTCGGGTGCGTCGCGTCAAAGCTCGAGGCAAAGAGTCCTAGGTTCTCGACGCCTGCGACTGAAGGGACGCCGTACGCACTCACACTGTCAAACTGCACAGGACACAGACAGAGAGAGATAGTCATAGAGCGCAGTCAGTCATATGGACGACTTGGTTGAGAGACTGCGCCACTGAGAGCTGCTCGTACCAGCTCGAGCATCGCAAAGAGCCGCTCGCACTTGCGCTCAAACGCAGCGCTGTGGACGCGGTCCTTCATGAGGTCAAGCCACTCGTGGCTCTTGGGGTCGAGCGCCAAGTCCGCTGCATCTGTCGGGACGCAGTCGCGCAAGTCAAAGAACGGGAGCATGCTGATCGACGGCGGTGGCTCGCTCTCGGCCACGAGCACTGGGAAGATGCTCAAGTGGTTCTGCCCAGCGCGCGCGATCTCGTTCAAGCAGTAGCCGTCCGGTCGTCGCAGCGCATGGGGCGTCATGAGCAAGAGCACGCGGCCGTCTTGCTGCGCCTCTTTCACCCACGTGAGCGCGCCGTTGATGCCGTCTTCCCAGTCGATCCCAGCCGAGAGCTTCTCAATGTCGACCCACACTGAGTGCCCACGCTGCTGCACTGCATTATGATAGATAGAT
The DNA here is from genome assembly GCA_003730235.1 of Pythium guiyangense. Taxonomy (NCBI): domain Eukaryota; phylum Oomycota; class Peronosporomycetes; order Pythiales; family Pythiaceae; genus Pythium; species Pythium guiyangense. Next base: position 169,105 of record QXDM01000079.1, on the reverse strand, counting down.
AGGTAGAGGCTCGTGAGGTCGTGTGTGTAAAGCATTGAAGGCATCCCAAGAGGCGTACGTACGCGCGTGTTTGAGGTGGAACGCCACTTGCTGGTAGCGATCGTGACCGTCTGAAGGGAGTAATGACGTGTGCTCGTGTGAGAGACGAAAGAGCGCGTGTATGAATATGAACGCGCCGAAAGAGCGCAACGAAGACGTACACGAGAGGAAGATCTTGAGCTGCGATGTCGGCTTGTACGTGAGCGCGTAGCCATGGTGGTGCGCCGCGCTGCTCGCGATGCTGTTTCTGTCGCTGCTGTCGTTCTCGCTGTTGCTTGCTGCGTTCTGCGCAAAGTGCATGCCGGTCGTGTGCGCTGCGATGCACACAGGGCAGTCGCCCGGGTCGCATCTCGCGTCGCTCATGGCTCGGTCGTCACGGACGCGAAGCGCTCGAGAAGGTCACAGCGAAGGCGCGCTTTTTCGTGGTACGTCGGTGGATCGCTTCAAAGCACGTGTTGTTGAACCAGCTGTCGACGAGCATACATTGTTCAAGTTGTTTGAAATGGCAAAAATAATAGTGAATAATTTATATACACAAGAAGTTAGTGTGTTATTGTTTGTTGCCCGTGATATTTGTAGGATTATTTTGTAGCTTTAGAGGATTTTCTATTAGAAATAGATAAAACAGTCGTTTCGTGCATACAATTTTTCATACAAAGATGATTTAGCTGTCATGATACATTTGTACGACTATTATCCGCACTTTTGTTCTGCTGGAAGATCTCCATGAGCTTGTTGTGCATGACCTCGACAGCGCTTGCTGTCATGCGAGCGACTATTGTGCTGTCAGCACTGAGAGCACGTCGAACCGATGCTCCTGCATACTCGAACACAACGCTTTCGTCGTGCACAAGCACCTTTCCTGACACTCGACGGCGCGACGACTCCGCGCGCACAGATGGCGTGACGAAAATCCAAGCGCTCGTCGTCGTCGCAGATCCGAGGATCCGATGCGCACAGGAGCATTGTGCATTGTGCATTGTTTGTTGCGAATCGCTTGACAGCGACGGACGCGTGCCTCTTCGTGCTCAGTGTGTATGCTCGTCCTTCTTGTTGTTGTTGTTGGTGCTGCGGCGAGCGATGCATCCAAGCGCTCCTACTACTGCTGCTACTGCTGCCATGCTCCTACAAACACAGGCACATGACCAAGCGCACACACACACACAGACGTCCTTTGTGCGGTCGTCCATGATCCACACACACACACACGCAAAGTCCTCGGCGATGGCCAGGAGCACACGAAACAAACAGCAGATGCATCTCGTCGTCGTCGTCTTGCACCAGAAACGAGCCGGTTTGACGGTCGTGAAAGAGTCGGAAATCGCCAGCTGTGCATACAAATATCAAGTGTAAAGCGCGACCCGCGCTTACTGACGAAAGCGCTCAAGATTGACTCGACGCGAGTCGAGCGACGACGACGCGCGAGAGCGATCGCGCTGCACGACGTCACTTTACAGACGACAGCGACGAGCATGGCGATCGTCCGCTCCTCCGCGCTCTTCATGGCGCTCCTCGCGCTCGTTGCGAGTGTCCACGCAGGTTCGTGCTTCTCTGCTGCTGCTGCTGACGTATGCACATGAACCGACACTCACATGCAGACGGACGGATCCTTCCTATGACAACAACAGAGCTCGCAGCGAATGCAGCAACTGGCAAGATCACACCGTCGCCGGGACTCGTCGAAGCTGTCGCGAATGGCGATATGACGATGCCGCCAGCGTTCACAGCGACGCCCGTCGACGCGCAGCTCAACGGCATCACATCTGGGAGCAGCGACGCAGCGTCGCCAGCAGCAACGACTGCGCCGTCGACGAGTGCAAAGGTCGTGACGGCGGCGCCGCCTGTGGCGACAGTGGCCACGCCGTCGGCCAAGAACTCGGGCGAGACGGCAGTCGACACGTTCCAGAGCTCGACTGCGATCGCAAATGGCAAGTCGAGCTCGTCGTCCGGGACGCTCATCGGTCTCATCGGCGGCGTCGCATGCGTCGCAGCGATCGTCGTCGCAGTCGTGTACAAGAAGAAGGCGCGAGGCAGCAGCGACGACGACGACACGCCGCGGCAGCAGCCGAGCCACACGACGACGTGCTCGTTCGAGAACGCCGATTACACGCCTGGGAACGGCTCGATCGACGGCATGCTCCAGGACGAGCGCGCAATGGCCGAGAGCATCGCGATGATGCCGATCTTCTCGGCTGCTGACCGCATGGACATGAGCGGCGGCATCGTGCGTCTCTCGTCGCCGTTTGGCGCTACAGGCGTGCGCATTAGCTCGCCGGGCGGTCGCGGCGGCGCGTCGACTGACGACATGGCGTTCCGCACCGACACGACGTCGCAGCGGAGCAACGGGTCGCTCGACGCGCGCAGCACGGCGCACACGATCGTGCACATCAAGTCGGAAGCTGCGCTCTAATGCGCTCGTAGTGTCTGTCATGCGAGTCAACAGAGTGAGAGAGAGAGGCGATGCGGCTGTGTGTATGAAGCGTATCGATGACTGGCATCCCTCGACACTGTCTGGGACTCTCTACTGCGCAGTCGCCTGAGCGAACGACGTCGCGAGGCGCTTCTGCGTCGACTTGTCTGCGAGCAGCACGACCGACTTGTCGCCGAGCCACACGGGCAGCGCCGCGATCGCGTTCGTTGCTGTAGTTGGCACGAGAACCGCAGGACCAACGCCGCTCCGCTCGCGCATGTGCGTCACGTGTGCTTGGAACGCGGCGCTGAAGCTCTCGAGCGCATGCGCCTGGCCGTTCGCAGACGTCGGCGGCGAGAGCACGCGCACGACGTCGGCGTCCGACGCGTCGACTGTGCGCTTTGTCACGAACGGGAGCACGCGCGCGAGTCCCTCCTCTGCGAGGCGGAAGATCAGGCAGTCGCCTGCTTGGACGCGCGCAAACACGCGCACGCCCGTGTTGAGGATCTGCACGGCGCGAGCGTCAAACAGACCAAGAGGACAGGAGAGCGCGAGTGTGAGTGTGAGCGAGTCCAGAGTCACACAGTCGCACAGTAGCTCAACGGAGAGCTGTACCTTGAGCGCGCGGCCAGCGAGGCACGCAGCTTGCACACTTGGGCTCACGAGACACACGGAGATCGCGCCATCTGAGCGCGCAAAGAGGTGGTCCTGTCATGCCAACAGAGAGTGGGTCAGTGTCTTCACCAGAGCACGAGGAGGTCAGTGGCGTGAGAGTCTCACGTGAGGGAAGGCGTCCTTGATGCCGTAGAACGCGTGGATGTGGTCCCAATGGTCCGTCCGGAGCTTCGCGTACTGGTGCACGTCCACTTGTTCGCCGAGCGCGTCCTGCTCCTTCACGCGCAGCGCAGCTGCTTCGACGCGGCGCTTGGCTTTCTCCGACATGGGCCACCGCCGCGTCTTTGGCAGCAGCGCACCGGTCGTATCCGCAGCTTGCGCTTGCGCCTTCCGCGCGCGCTTGGCGCTCCGCGCCGCGTCTTCAAACGACGGCAGGCCGGTCTGGCGCTCGCCGCCGGGGAGGTCCCGCGTCTTGCGCAGGAGCGTGACGAAGAAGCCGCCAGTGTTCTGGTCGCTCGGGAACAACCGCATGCAGTGGCGCAGCGCCATCGCCTCGTGCGACGCCGCGTCCGGTGGGAACATGGACAGCGGGATCCGTTCGCCACGCAGCGTCTCGGGGACGCTGTCGTAGTCTTTGAACCAGGTCATCTCGGTGTGCTTGACGTCGCGCGACTGGTACGCGACTTGCCACGTCTCGAGTCCTGGACGGCGCATAAGTCCTGGGAGCTGCTTGGACGCGTCGACGACCTCCAGAGCGCCGTCTGCGCGTCGCAAGAGCTCAGCGACGACCTAGTGCGATCAACACACGCATCGCTTGGTCAGTCAAGTGAGGCAAGACACTCCAAGGCGGCTCAGAGGACAGCGCTGCGAGTGTCTTGAGACGCACCGACTCGTTCTCGATCGGATTGAGCGAGCACGTCGAGTAGACCATAAGACCGCCGGGCTTGAGCAGCGCCGCGGCGCGCAGTGCGAGCTCGAGCTGGACTCTGTAGAGCGTGAGCGGACTCCCGAGCGCCCACTGGCGCCAGAGGTTCTTGTTCTTGCGGATCGTGCCGTCGCCCGAGCACGGGACGTCGCAGAGGACGCGATCAAAGACGTTCGTCTCGCTCAAGACGCCCGTGTCGTCGTACAGACCTGGGAACGCCTGGCCGTTGTGGCACGTCACGACGGCGTTGTCAAAGCCGAGGCGCTGGAGCTGGTGCACGAGCAAGTGGCCGCGCTTCTCGTTCGCGTCGTTCGCGACAATGAAGCCGCTCGCAGTCGACTGCTGCGGCGACGACATCGAGCGCTCGTGCAGCTCTTCCATCACTTGCTTTGTCTTGGAGCCTGGCGCTGCGCACAGGTCGAGCACGCGGTGCTCGTGCTGCACGTCCAGCAGCAGCGCTGGGATCATACTCACGGCCTCTTGGCGACTGACGTTGCCTTCCTCTGCGTGGTGCACGAGGAAGTCGCGGAACGCCTGCACCTCTGGGTGCTCACGACCGAGTTTCGCAAAGTCGCTGCGGCCACAGTCGAGTTGCCACGCGCTCTTGGCGAACGGGTACCACGGCAGCTCCCTGCGGCACGAGCAGTCGCAATGCCAGTTAGTCAGTCAGTCGATGATGATGGCACGAACGCACTCGAAGCACTCGGACGCACGCAGGTGGTGACAGTGGCTTGCCATCGTGCGTGATGCTCGCGAACAGCGCTGGGAACTCGTGCTCAAGACGGTACTTGATCCTGTCAGCAACGTGAAGGTGCACAGGTGAACGAGGTGCTAGAATGGGCACAATGCACTGCGCAAAGACGGCAGCGAGTGTGCGCCAGAGGAGCTGTAGTCGTACTGCTCGGCTGCGCTCGACGTCGGGTTCACGCGAAAGCACACTGGCAGCGGTGCTTCGAGTGTCGCTTTGATCGCATCGAGCTCGTCTGCGCGGAATACACCTTGGCGCTGGTAGTAACACAGCACAGACGTGCACATTCATCGCGGTCAGACTCATGAACGAGTAAGCGCACTCATGACACATGGACACACATGGATGCACGACATCGAGGTCGCACCAGGTAGTACTGCACAAACGGCAGCTCTTCAAACGATGTCGACGATGACTGCACCGAGTTAGTGCCCATTGTGAATGGCCGTATGAGTGCACACGCTGAACGTTGCGCAGAACCAGCAGCAGATGCAGTCGACATGCAGAGACGACGATGACGTGCGCAAGCGGATGCTCGAAGCAGCATTCGGCTCAATTGACTGGCAACTGCAAAAGGCAGAAGTTGATAGTGCAATAAACAAGGGTATCAACATTGACCCATCAATTGACCCATTCACCGTCGTTGACCCATATATTGAATTGACCCACATCGACCGACATCGACCCACATCGATCAATGAGCACGATGAGCACTTCGCTTTGCTAGACGTACGTGTGCATGCCCCTCGCAGACTGCACGCCTACTACTGCGGCAGAGTCTTGAGAATGTGGAGCGAAAAGACGAGAAGGAGCACGACCTTGACGACCTCTGCGAGGACGTACGCGATGTGGAACGCGGCCGATGGCTTGTGGTGCGACTTGACGTTCGCGCGGATCGCGCTGAAGATCATCTTCTGGTGGAACGTCAGGCTGTCGTCCGGCTGGCTCTGGAGCGCGTCGTAGAGCGCAAACTCGCCGCTGAGCTCGAGCTTTGGGTAGAGCAGCGCGACTTGCGTCCCGAGCACGACTGTGAGCACCACGAGCACGATCGAGCCGTCGCGCGGCGAGAAGTGCGGCGCGCCGACGAGCTGCACAAGCCAGAGCCCCGTGCAGAGCGCGACTTCGACTGCGTTCAACGCAGCGAAGACCGTGCGGCCGACGTCAAGGCCGAGGTGGCGCGGCACGAACGGCGCTTTGAACTTGACCCACGCCTCGAGGAACGAGATCGCGAGCACAAAGCCGAGCCAGAGCAGCGCCAGCAGCGCGCTCGCAGCGTCCTTTGGGAACGCGTCCGTGCGCGCGAGCAGCGCCAGCGCAATGCCGACAGCGCCGTACACGCCACCGAGCGCGAGGTGGTGCTTTGCGATCATTGCGTCGTGTACTTCTTGAGCTTCTTGAGCTTCTTGCGCTTTGAGCTTTGAGCTTTGAGCTCTTGAGCGACGCGTTTCAAAATGACTCGACGTCACAAAGAAGCCGCAAAATGGCACCTAGCTACACGACGAGTGGGCATGACGTCGTCCTCTCTTCGGTCGTTCCTGTGGTCCACGCGCTCCTAGTCGTGCTCTAGTAGACACTCTGACAGAGCTACTACGGCTTGTGCCGACGCTGGAGGAACGCGTCCAAGCTCCGGAACTTGGCTTCGAGTCCCTTTGCGATCTGACAAGCAAGAGAATCGCATCCGTCACCACTCGTGAGCAGCAGGACGCATGACACACACGCACGTACTTCGATGCCTTTGCGAGCGTCTCGCGCAGCAGGCAGCAGCACTTGGTACCAGAACGACAGATCGACGCCGTCGAGCACGCGCTTCTCACGTCCACTCGCCTGTTGCAGCGAGTAGCGCGGCTCGAGCACGAGACAGACCGTGACTGTCGGGTCCTCGAATCGCTTCCACTGCGCCACAGTCGAAGCGCGCGGTCCCGTCGCCTCGCGCTTGCCTCCGCCCGACGACGCGGGGTCGTGGATGATGCTCTGCTGCGACGACGTCGTCTTCCAGAGCACTGTGAAGCTCGACTCGCCGCGTGCAGCCTTGCGCTCCTCGTAAATGCGCCGCACGAGGCAGTTAAAGTACGAGTGCGTGGTCTGGACGTCCTCGAGGCAGTTGCCGTCGTTCGAGAAGCCGAGGAACGGGACTTGACGGCTCCAGAAGCCGACGTCTTCGCGGCTCGAGAGCGTGTCGAGCAGGACCATTTGCTCGGAGCTCGGGTTCCAGAAGCGCCACTGCGACGGATCGTGGAGGTACAGCACCATCGCAGTGACGTCGGTCGACCGCATCTTCATGTTCCCGCGCACCTGCGCGATCTGCGTCATGAGCGTGCTCGGGACTGACGCCGCCACTCCGCCGCGGGACTTGGACATGCAGACCATGAAGCCGTCGTGCTGGTACACGGTCTCCCACTCGTTCTCTGCTGCTGGAATGAGCAGCGCTCGCGTCCCAACGCGGGCTCTCGGACCAGTCGTAGTGCTACTACTACTACTGCTACTACTACTGGCGCTAGTGTTGGTGCGAGACGACGAGAGAGACGACCGAGCGTCGTCGACGACAGCGCTCTGAAGACTCCCAAACTTGGTGAAGCGCGTCGCTTGGTCCAGCTCTCGCTTCGTGAAGCTCGGGATCGAGACCGTCGCGTACGTCGAGAGGAGCGAGAGCGCAAACTCGGAGAACGCCTGCTCGTCTGCAGACGGCGGCGCGTCCAGTGCGCGTTCTCGCGTCGCTGCGTCATTGTCTAGCGGCGTTGGCGCGATCTTGACCGTGCACTTGGCGCGCAAGGCGAGCGGCAGGAGCGCGCAGAAGAGCTGCGCGTAGCACTGGAAGAGCACCGAGGTGCCTCGGATCTCGACCTTTGCCAAGCGTCCGGGGTAGTACCGATGCGTCTTGAGGAGCACGTTGCGCATCACGCGCACGCTCCGGCCAAACGTGCTCACGTACTGCCAGCCGGAGCAGTCGAGCACGAGCACGAGCTCGCTGTGCGCGACGCCGTGGACAAAGTCGCAGTAGCTCCAGATGAACTCCCACACGTACAGGAAGTAGCGCTCGACTGCGAACGGCGAGACGTTGTGGTTCGACAGACTCGTCATGTCAACGGCGTGGAGCGCGACGTGGAGCACGCGGCGACCAGCGCCGTCGCGCGCACCGAACTGGTTCGGGAAGAACTTCTTGATTGCGAAGAACGGGAAGTGCGGCCGCCCGAGGATCGTCTCGAGCGCGTTCTCGAGCCGGAAGCGGTAGACGTCGTTCTGCTGCGCGAGGTCGCATGACGCGTCTGGCGTCCAGCCGGGCGACGGCAGCGCACACGCCGAGCGGCGAGCGTCACTGTGGCTGCTCTGCGGCGTCTCGGACGCCTCGGGCTGCACTTCGAGCGACAGGAGCGTGAGGAACCACTGGAGCTTGGCGCCTTTCACGCGCTGCTGGTACCACATCGCAAACGTGTGCCAGAGCAGCGGCGCCACGGCGGCCAAGACGAACGTCTCGAGGCACACGGCGAGGATGTGCATCTGGTAGCCGCAAAGCGCCTGGAGGCGCCACGCACTTGCCCACTCGAGCGACACGAGCGGCATGCCGCGGTAGCGCCGAAGCGCGATGTACAGCGGTGCAAAGCCACCGACGACGAGCGCGCCGAAGAACTTGAGCCGGAGCTTGAGCAGCGCGAGCTCCATCTTGATGTCGATGCGCCGGTCGAGCTGGAGCTCTGCGCGATAGCGCAGTCGCACTTGGAACAGCGGCGGCGGGTGCGCGCCAGTGAGCGTGCTGCTCCGCGCGACGTGGTCGTTCAAGTGCGCTGGGACGACTGCGACCGACGAGTCACGGTCCGACATCGCGTCGACTTCAGCGACCGTGTGCAGCGTCGACGACGACGGCGACAGCAGCGCGCGCGAGACGTCGTCGAGCGAGAGCGAGAAGTTGCTGCCGCTGCTCAAGTGGACGACGACGCGGTCGCTGGCGTCGAGCTCACCGAGCGCGAGCTTCTCGCTCCACTGCGGCTCGGCGATCACGGTCTCGCGAGAGCTGCCGTAGCACTGAAGAGAGCTGCTCGCGACGACTTCGACCGACTCGACGCGCGGGCACCTGGGCGACTCGTACCGCTCGCTCGAGCGCCAGAACGTCGTGAACGACCGCTCGGCGTGGATCCACTGCGGACTCTCGATCGCGTGCGACAGCACGGACGCCCACTTGGCGCACGACACGGCATCGTCCGAGTGCATCGACAGCGTCTTGCCGCTGTGGAACTCAATGTCGAGCTCATGTGGCCGCGCAAACTTCTCGTACCGCACGCGGCGACAGTCTTTGATGAGCACATCGCCGCGCGACTTGAGCCCGCGACTGCTCTCGAACGTCACGTGCGCCTCGAAGCGATGGAGCGCGACCTGCGTGAGCACGAAGAACCGCTTCTTCCAGATCTTGGTGTGGTCCGTACGGCGATGGAGGATGCCGTGGTGGAGCACACCGACGAACTCGCCGGTGGCCGTGCGGTCGGCCATGTGGAGCTTCGACTTGGCAAGCACGGACTCGTTCCCACCGAGCAGCGGGTTCACGTCGATCGGGAGCTCCGTGTTCCCAGACGTCACGACGACCGTGCACTCGAGGAACGCCGGCGGCAGTGCGGCGCTGCTTGGATCCATAGGCGACAACGCCTCGGAGAAGAACTGGTGCTGCATGACGCAGCCGTTCGGGAACAGCTTCTTCTGGACGCACACGAGGCCAGGGATGTACACGCGGTCGCCGCCGCAGATCTCTGCGACTGGCGCACCGGTCGACGTCCGTCGGAGTCCGAGCTTCTTGTGGAGCTGGTACTTTGGGTTGTCTCGCGCCACGGTCGAGATCCCGGCGTGGTGCTTCAGGACTTGGCTCGGACACGCTCCGGTCTCGGTCTCTCGCCGCTCAAAGACAACGACGAGCGCGCCGCCGTGGTTGTCGACTGCGAGGTGTCCTGCGTGCGGTGAGCGCGACGCAATGCCAAGGATGCGGCCGAACTGGTCGACGAGCTCGACCGGGTCGCTGTAGCACACTGGCTGTCCAGGCTCCTTCTCAAAGCCCTCGGCTGGGATGATCGTGAACACTCCGGTCGCGACGCGCGCCAAGCTCGACGCCTGGCTCTTGATCTCGACGGGCGGGAGGACAACGAGCGCCGGCGCTTTCCCAAGCAGCGACGACGACATTGAACACGCTGACGATGAGCTACTGCTGCCGTTTGGGTCATAGATCGAAAGGAACGCGCTGCGCTTCGTCTCGGTGGTGCTCGCGTCGTCGCTCTCGCTGGAGCCGACGTACCGCAGCAGAAGCCGCGTCTGGAAGTAGCGCACGACACACGTCTCGTGCTCGGCGTCGAGGCCAATGACGCCAGCGTCATCCTCCTCGTCGTCAACACCGCCAACTATGTTGGTTGCGACAGTGGTGGCGCCTCCTGTTGCCGCACCGAAGCGCTTCATGTCAGCAGCCGAAGCCGACGACGAGCGCGACCCGGGCGGTGCAAACATCGAGAGGCTCGAGCGCATCGTGACGCGCGCAGTTCCCGTGCAGTGGCTCGTCCTCTGACCGACGGACGGACCGGTTGATCGGCTGTCGCCGCGCAGCGCTCCTGAGGTCTGAGTCGCACGAAGCGGCGCGTTCGGGTTTCTGTGACTCTTTAGCGCCACATCGTGTCAGAGGCGCGACGGTAGCACAAGGACGTGTGCATGTGCATGTGTGTTGTTTGTCAAGGCCGCGAGAGAGGGAGGGAGGGAGGTACACTCGACGTTGGCATTGAGTAGGTTGTGAACGTGCACCTACGCGGCCATGCGAATGATGATGATGATGATGGTAGCTTGAGGTGCATATGCGGATGACAGTAGCTCGACAATCGCTATGAAGTCACTTCGAAGCTGTGCGAGCGCATGCGAGCGCATGCTTGACCACGTGGCGCTGCTTTCGACAGCACACATCTGTAGCATCCGCAAGAGGTGTCTCCTCGAGCGCATGCATTCGCTCGCTCCTTCCTGTGGCCGCAATGCTCATGTTGCGGCTTTCGCTTGTTGCGTTGTGATTGAAGAAGCGCTGTGCAAATATTATCAATAATGTTTGGTAGATACTGAATTGAATAACCAAATACAAATGCAACTCACTACAAAAATCATTCGAGAGGCTAGTATTCAGAGCATGTTGGCCTTCTTTTTCTGGCTTAGACGACGACGACGTGCGTGTCGAGTTCTTGCGAGACGCGAAGCAGAACGCGCGACGAGCAGCTCACTCGCACTCGCGCGCGCGATGATCAGCTTCGACACGTTCTCGGGCCACGACGAGCAGCAGCAGCAGCAGTCGGACGCACACGACTGCGCGGCCCCCTCGATAGCGTCTTCGGCGTCGCACTCGCCGTCGCTCTCGTCCTGCGGCGGCGACACGTGCGCCAGTGATTCCGGTGCAGAGATGCAGCGATCGCGCGGCGGCAGCAGCACCACCGTCTCCGATGCCGAGCATGACGTCGCCGCGCTGGCCGACCACGCGACTTCCGACGACAGCAGCGCCGAGTTTGAAGACGCACGCAGCCACAGCAGCAGCAGCAGCCATGACAATGACAACAACGACAGCACGCGCGGCGCTGCCACAGACGACGACGACGCCGCGTACGACCTCTTCCACGAGCACACGATCGTGCACACGCCGCGCGCGAGTCGCCGGAGCCGCAAGCACCGCAAAGCGAGTGCGCCGCTGCCGCCTGCGATCCTCATCCCGACTGTGCGGCAGCCAGATGCGCCAGACGCGAGCGACACAGCGTCGCCGCCGCCCGAAAGCGGCGGTCGCGTGCTCCAGCTCTTCCACTTGCTCACGTTCAAGAACCAGGCAACGGACGCCAAGTCGGCGCTCGTGCAGCGCCTCGTGGCCATGACGAACGTCAAGGAGCTCATCATGTCGAAAGCCACGGAGGAGCAGATCGCATCGGCCGCGAACGACGCGATCACGGACGAGATCCTCGCGAGCGTCGACCGCGAAGACAAGCGGCGCCAGAGCGTCACTGGCATGCTCGCAGCGACAGCATCAGGCCAGCGCACACCGAGTACGTCCTATCGACTGCCTACGAGAACTGCAGCGCTCCTACTAACCTCCTCTCTCGATCGCCTCGCACTCCACTAGGTCTCACAGAGGCGTCGCTCGAAGCCGCGCTCTCGATCCACGACGACGCAGTCCTGAGCACGGAGATCGTCGCGGCGGGGCACTACAGTCCGTACCGCGTGCTCGAGCTCGTCGACGTGCTCGACTCGACCACCGGCGGCATGGTCAAGCTCATCCTGACGAACGTCCGGAGCCGCGCGCCGTTCGCACAGCGGCCGCAGAGCGGCACAGCGATCGAGTTCTGCAGCTTCTGCTCTGCGTACAGCGACCACACGGCAGCGCAGCACCGGTGCCGCATCTGCGGCGTCGCAGGGCAGCACCGGAGCAAGTCGTGCCCAAAGAGCGCGTCGTCGTCGCCGAGCGCGTTCACGCCGCCGTCGCGCGGCAAGACGCCCGAGAGCACCGCGTCAGGTAAGTCGTACTGCTCGTTCTGCTCGGCGAACGTGAACCACACGACGCAGACGCACCAGTGCCGCAACTGCGGCGCGCTCGGTGCGCACCGGAGCCGGAGTTGCAGCAAGAAAGCAGCACCGGCCGCCGCAGCGCCGAGCAAGAGCAGTCGCTGGGTCGGTTCGCCCATCGAGACGTTCCGCGAGCGCAAGTTCTGCGACCTCTGCAGCGCGTGGCGGTACCACGCGTCGACGGAGCACAAGTGCAGCATCTGCTCGGTCGTGGGCGAGCACCGGAGCAAGAGCTGTCCGCTCAAGCCTGCGAACGTGAGCAAGCTCGGGAGTCGCACGCCGCGGAGCAACGCTGTTGCGAGCTCGTCGGACGCGCTGTTCTGCTCGTTCTGCGCCAAGAAGGCGGCGCACCGGTCCGAGGAGCACCGGTGTCGCGTGTGCCACGCGATCGGCGCGCACCGCTCAGGCGACTGCCCCGAGCGCAAGCAGCCGCAGTCTGTGCTCTCGTACTCGGTCACGACTGCATCGAAAGTGTTTGAGAAGGTCCTCCCGGCCTCTGCGTCGTCGCTCGTGCTCAACAGCCTCGACAAGGTCGGCGACGTCGACACAATCCTCACAAAGACGCTCCAGCGCATCGGCGTCTGGGGCGGCGGGTCCCAGACGCCGATCACGACGCCGTACGCGCCGCCAGTTGCACCGAACACTGCGCGCGCGAGCGTTGCAAAGGTGCACGTGCCTGCGTCGGTCGCGAACGCTGCGGGCGTGTACGTGCTGTCGTACGCCGAGGGCCGGTCGGTCGTGCCCGAGCGCATCCTCAAGTACATGCGCTTGCTCATGCACCACGAGATCTCGGTGAACGCGTTCTCGGTCGTCGTGCGCTTTGACCCGCGGTCGTCGCACTGGGAGCTCGAGAAGCCTGGGATGGTCACGCCGCGGTCGCTCCCATCGAGCCCGACGATGAGCGAGCAGCTCAAGAAGCGCTTGGCCAAGTACACGCTCCAGACGCTCCTCGACGCGCGCCAGAAGCTCCTCGCGCTCGCGATCGTCCAGCGCAAGCAGGAGCTCTTGCTCATGCAGCAGATCGACGCCATCCAGGCGCTCGAAGCTCATGCGAGCGGCGTCACGGTCCACAGCGCGTAGGCAGCGAACGAATGAATGAATGGATGGATGGATACAATGCTAAGTCAACAACAACACCACACTCAGTGCACCAAAATGAACTAAGTTGCTATCACGTCAACCTACCAAAAGACGCTCGTGGAACGCACAGGATGCGTCGACTTAGCCGCATATGTGCCACTTATCGCTGCTCGTCCTACAGTGCGCACATGGTACGACGACCTCGCGTCGCGCGCGTTCCCTGGCAGCGCCACCGACCGATGGCGATCGGCGCTTACTCGACAGAACACTCGTCGACAATGCGCGCGAATCTATGGATGTGGTTGATGAAGAACTCGCCCGTGCGCTGGTTGTTGACGTCTTCGTCCACGAGCACGAGCTGGTCCGCGACGTAGAAGTGCACATCCGCCTTGAAGCTCGCGCTGTGGACCTTGTGCGTCATGAGCTCAGCGCGCGCGCGGTCAGCGTCGACGCCGCGGAACGCCGCGAGCTTCGCCAAGTCGATCGAGCGGTACAGCTTCACGTACGAGCGGAGCGTTGGGACGTGCTGCTGGCGCGCGACGAGGTCCGCAAACGCGCGCTGCTGCACGTGCGTCGCTTCGGCGCTGCGGTTCACGGGCTTGCCGTCGACGAGCGGGCACGCTGGGAGGATGAACTTGGGCGCCGAGAACGAGAAGAGCTCCGTGAGCGCCGACGTGTCGCCCTTCTGGAGCTTCGCCTGCTTGTCGCCGTACTTCTCGCGAATCAGCGACTGGATCTGCTCGTTCACGCGGTTCCCAGGGCAGAGGTAGAGCGCGATCGAGAGCAGCGCCACGGCCTTCTCCGTGAGCTTGTTCAGCTGGTCATAGTCCGCAAAGCGCGAGTAGTAGTTGCGGCTGCGCTGGACCTGGAGAATGATCGTCGAGAACGACCGGATCGCGCTCGCAAAGTCCTGGAGCATGAGTTGCGCAAAGCCCATGTGGTAGAACACGGAGACGTGGCACGCCGGCGCCTTCTCGTGGATCTGGTCGTTCGTCTTGACCTTTGGCTCCGAGCGCGAGCGCTTGTTGTAGAAGTCGATCGGCTCGAGGAGCTTGAGCGCCGTGTAGTAGTCGCCGTAGAGCACGTGCGCGCGAGAGAGCGTCACGAGCGCAAAGAACCCGAGCTCCTTGATCGTGTTCGACGGCGCCGTGACGGCCATCGAGTCATTGCCCTGCTTGAGGATCTCGACGATCTTGGAGAACCGCACGAGCGCGTGGAGGTAGTTCAGGACCTTCGCCGTGCTCCAGATGCCTTCGTGCGCGACGTACTGCGCGACTTCAGTCTCGTTCTTGCTCGCGACCTTAGCGCGGTACTGCGAGTACGACTGGTACTGGTACACAAACTCGCCCACGAGGTCAAAGAGCCACTGCGGCGGCAGCGCTTCAATGTCGAGCGACTGGTCGAGGATGCCGTCAAAGATCGCGCAGTACGTCTCCCACGACTCGACCTTGTACTCCATGCCCGGCTGCGTCTTGGAGAACATGTGGCGGAAGTAGATCTGCTTGTACAGGAGCAGGAACGTCGCGTCGCTGTCCACGAGCGACTCGATCGCGCTCGGCTCGGGCCACGTCGTCTGCTTAAAGTAGTTGTTCGTGAGGTTGTGGAACTCGCGGTCGTACAGACGCGCCATCTCGGCGCCATTGCCCGAGATGAGGTGCGTGTAGATGTGCGTGAACCAGTTCTTCACGCTCTCGGGCAGGAGAAAGTCCGCTGGCTTGTCGTCGCGGCGCGCGCCGCTGTCGGTCGTCATGGCTACTGCTGCTGCTGCTGTTGCGTGTGCTCGGCTGTGTGCGTCGTCGTCGTTCAGGAGCGATCGATCGACCGAGTTCCCCCCTCTGCTGCTGCTGCTTGCTGCGCCTGCGGTCTGTCGTCTCGATGACTGTGCGTGGGGGTGACTTTTGTATCGAATGGCTGCGGGCAGTGGAGTTACAGCCATACTTTAACCACATCAAAATCGCGTACCCCAAATCCGAGCCAACGTCTTTGTATAGTATTGCATTCGCATGTTGTTGATACAGTTGCAATAGTAAAATGGACATGGATTCATGCGCAAGGGTACGCTCGAAACGTACCCCACATTTGTGTGCACCACACGACGTGTCAAACGACACTCGAGACGTCGCGAACTCGAGCTCCAACGATCGTCATGACTCGGAGCGCTGCTGCTGCGTAGCACGTGTCTCTGTGCGCACGACTGCCTGCTTCTCATGGACCGCAGTGACGTAAAGCCGCGGCAGCGCGCAATCATCTACGCAAACGGCAGTCGCCGACGTCGTCACGATGGTTCAAGCAGCAACGAGTTTGCGCGCAATGCCACATCGCAGTCTTCGTCACCACAACGTAGTCGAGTCGCTTCAAGCGCAGCAGCAGCAAATGCTCTCAGTGTCCCGAGCTGGTTCGACTTGCCGCTGATCGTACCAGATGCAAACCCGATTGGCGCACGCGTGCAGCGCGGACTCGCAAAGCTCCAGCTCGACCGCGAGGACGAGCGAGCAACGTCGACAGACTACGACCGACCGAGTCGCACGAGCTACCAGGTCCCAAAGATCTCGCACCTCTCACCAACAAAGGACGCGCTTCGGCACAAGCTCCAGAGTAGAACTGCAGCGTCGATCGCGACTGCACCAGCAGCCGATCTGCAGCACTTCAGCGGCAAGAGTCATCTGCACAAGAAGCGCCGGACGACGCATGCTGGCGCCGCTATCGTGCTCGACCGCATTGACCGCAAGTCGCGACTTCGAGAGAAGATTTGGCGCGAATTGAGCCGATTCGGGCTCTGGTACTTGGCTGACGAGCCATCCGACGGCGCTGGCGACTCGGTCGACAAGACTGTCGATGCGATCATGCAGCAGTGGGAGAGCGCGAGCCCGATGGCCATTGGGTCCAGAGCACTCAGTCGCGTCGACAGTAGTAGCAACAGCAGCACACCAGCGACAGCGCCGCCAGAGACAGAGTCTAGGTCTGAGCATCGCGCTGCTGATGCGACAGCGAAGGAGCAGAGCGAACAGAGCAACAGTCGCGCATCGGATGCAGTGTTTCTCACAGCACTGCCGTCGGACACGGCCGTCTCAGTGCTTGCTAGCTCAGTACATGAAGGCAGTGGCAGCCGCGCAGGCGACGACGTACCAGAAGACAATGACGACGAGGATGACGAGGATGACGATGAAGAGACTGAAGTCCAGAGCCCGAGCAATGGCGCTGCTCGTCTGATCCGAACGCCAGGGATGAAGCGCCGCGCGCGTCTCAAGGAGCTCCACGGCTTTGTCGAGAAGCAGCTCCAGAAGCGCTTGTACAAGTCTTGGGACACGATTGAGCTCGCGTTCACAGGCGCTGGCGACCTCACGACTGCGCAGATCGTCAAGTTCCTCCAGCACTCGGACGTGCAGCTGAGCGCGAGCGACGCCGCGAAGGTCCAAGCGATTCTCCAGAGCCACGCTCTCAATCGCGACGCCAATGACGAAGCTGACGGCACGGACGACGAAGCTGGCGAGAGCCACAGCAGCAAGCCGCGCGCGTCGGCTGCAGGCGCGCCGCTGGTCTCCTACAACGCGTTCCGGCGACTCTTCCACACGGCCGACGCGCAGGAAGCGGCCAAGTGGAAGCGCGAGTTCGTGCGCGAGAAGACGCGCGAGCGGCAGGAGAAGGCGATCTACGAGCGCGAGCTCGCAGCGCTCGAAGAGAAAGGTCCGTGGCGTTCTGTGTGTGAGCGTGTGCGTGGTCGTTTGGCTGTGAGGAGCACTGACAGACGCCTCGATGGCTTGATCTGTGCGTGTCGCCTTCAGTGAAGAAGCGCTTGGCCGAGTCGGCGCGCCACATGGTCGACGTGCTCGCGCAGTTCCGCGTCGATCCACTCGCGCTGCCGTGGGAGAGCGAGGCGCACCGCCTCGCACTCCGCACGCAGCTCTTTGAGACGATCTTCACAAAGCCGCAGCGCCGCCAGCTCATCGTCTCAACACCAGCGACAACAGCGCCGCCTGACAACACAACAACAGCAATGAGCGTCGTGCCGAGCAAGCTCAGCACCAAGGTCGTCGAAGCCGCGCTGCTGCAAAAGTACTCGCGCAATGGCCACTTTGACGCGATCGAAGTCCCTGACGCCGCCTACGTCTTCCACGACTTTGCCGCCGACTGCATCAAGAGCGCCGTGCAGCGGTACTGGGCCAAGTGCGCAGCAGATGAGTGGCCCGAGCGCCAGCGCATCTTTGCGTTCCGGCGCATGAAGCAAGTGTTCTACGAGTGGCGCCGGTTCACAAAGCACGCCGAGACGCTCCGGCGCTACATCCTGCGCAAGTTCGTCGCGTGGCAGCACTGGACCGCGAAGCTCCATGCGCACTACGCGTTCGTGCGCACGACGTTCTGGCCGTTCTACACGTGGAAGCGCCACTTGCAGCAGATGATCATCGCGCGCGGCAAGAGCGCGTTCCTCGCGAACGTCGTGCGCACGCACGTCCAGCTCCGACACTTTCGCGCGCTCAAGACGCGGTACCAGCGGCACCAGTGGGTCGCGCGACACACAGCTCGGCTGCTTGCAAAGCGAGCGCGCAAGGTGCTCGAGGTCGTCTGGAGCGAATGGAGGCTCCGAATCCAGTCGCGCATTGTGATCCACCGGCTCTGGAAGAGCCGCGGCCACGCGCTCCAGCGCCTGCACAAGCTCTACATGGTCAAGGTCACGTTCACGCTCTGGCGCTACTACGCGCTGCTCCAGAACGACCTCCGTCGGCGCCAGCACAAGTGTCTCCTCGAGCAGTTTGCTCGCTCGCGCAGCAGCGGGAGCGCACAGCAGCACAAGCATGTGAACCACCATCGACCGCGCGCTGGCTCGCCGACACGAGCTTCGACAGCGTTGTCGCCGCTCGACGACACTGATCTCGACGCAGTTGGCGCTGGCGACTCGGACGGTGAGTCGAGCAGTCGCGCGTCGTCGACAGTCCCAGCGCTCTCGCGCATCATGGAGACGTCGCTCGGGCAGCACATCAAGCGCAAGAGCCGGCTGTACGACCTCTGTCTCGCGCTCTACCTTGCGTGTCGCGAGAAGGACCGACGCACGATGGTCGCGAACGTCGTGACGTTCCGTCGCATCGCACGCGCACTCCTTGCGCAGCTCAAAGCGCGCGTCGTGCGCGCAAAGAAGAACCGATTCGCAACGGACCTCGGCGCCTTCCGCGTCCTGCTTGAGCGCTTTCGGCAGTGGCGCGGCCGGACGCTGTACGTCCAGCACCTTCGCGCGACTAGCGCAACCGGCACTGCCGACTTAGCAGACGAGACAAACAACAGAGGCGGCTCGTCTGACGATGAGTCAGACAGCGAGACTGCCGACCACCGAGTCGTCGATAGCGCAGGTCGTGTGAAGCTCCACTGGCGCCGCGATCGCGCGTGGCGCCAGCACGCGATTGCGCACAACCCCGTGCGCGCGCAGGCGCTCGTGCAGGACCTGCACGCGGTCTTTGAGAACGACGTGCGCCGGAGCGACGCGATCCACGCGCGCGAGCGCGAGCTCAAGCGCAAGCAGCACGCAGAGGACGCGTTCTTGCGCAAAGAGGCCGGTGCGACGCTCAAAGTCAAAGCTGCGCAGCTGCAGCAGGCGCAGCAGGTCCTGCGCACGCGCGCGCACCGCATGCACGACGTGCTCGACCGCGTCTTTGACGACCTCATCGCGCAGCGCACGCGGCAGCAGCTCCGCTCGAGCTTCCGCAGCCTCCGCGTCGTCGTGATGCTCAAGCTCACGACGACGCTCTGCCACCGCGCGCAGCTCCGGAACTGGCTCCGGCTGTGCATGCGCTTTACGTACTGGGACCGCCACATCACTGAGCTCTACCGCCTGCGCGTCAAGTTTCATGTCTTTCAGTCGCTGCTCAAGCACGCGGTCTGGAAGTGGCAGTGCGAGTCCTCAGGTCTGTCACGCGCGCTCCAGCAGCGCCGCGTCCTCGCGACCAAGTACGAGACGTATCTCAACAGCCACGGACTCCTGGACGGCAGCGACGCTGCCGCTCGACTCGCACTCACCAAGTACTCGCCGGCAAACGCGCTGCGCGGTCTCTTCCTGCGCTGGGTCCAGTTCACGCAGTTCACACACGCAGCGCGGCAAATCGTCGCGCTCATGCGCCACAAGCGCGCGCTCGCGCAGCTCCAGAGCGTCTTTGTGGCGCTCCAGCACCACGTCAAGAGCAAGTACACGCTCGAGCGTCGCCAGCGCACGCAGCCGTTCCTGCTGCGGCAAGCAGCAGCGGACCTCGACGCGTATCACTGCAAGCTTCTGGCGCTTCGCGCGCGTTTGCCGACGACGCTCTTGCGCAAAGCACTAGCGCGCAAGCGGCAGCGTCTGCTCCGCGCAGCCGCTGGGTCGCCGACGCTCAAGCAGCTCTTTGACGACCACGAGCGCGAAGTGCGGCGGCGCTTGAGTCTCGAGCACCGGCTCATGTTCAGCGCCTACGCGGAGCGCAAGGTGCACCACTACACAGAGCGGTCGTCTCCGCTTTACGGCTCGCCAGTCGGCCGCGCGTTCGCGTACGAGCCAGCGCCGCCGTACAGCAGCATCAGCGACATCGTTGTGCTCTGCAGCAAGCAGGTCGATGGACTCTCGCTCGTGGTCAAGACACCGGCGTCTGGGACGCACGAAGGCGCACTGCACGGCAATCCGTTCGGGACGCGCGAGGTCTTTGCGCTCGTGAAGGGCGAAGTGCTCGTTTCGATCGAGGGCTTTGCGTCCCAGACGCTCTACGGCCTGCGCTTTGGCACGAGCGCCGGACGCGTGTCCAAGTGGTTCGGTCAGTGCGACAAGGGCACCAAGTTCGAGGTCCGGAGTGACTTCAGCGGCGCGCGCGAAGAGATCGTCGGCGTCTTTGGCTTTGCAGACGGCACGTCGCTCCACGCGCTCGGCGCTGTGCTGCGTCGCACGACTGTGCGCAACATCTTCGAGGGTCTCTGGCTCCAGCCAGACAACGTGCGGAGTAGCGATGACGTTGCGCACTGTGACCGACAGTTCGCCTACTTTCTCCAGGTCCGGACGTGCGACGTGCTCGCCGCTATGGCCCGTGCCCATCGGTTCGCGCTGAGAGCGTACCGCGCGACGCACCAGCCGCCTGCGCTCCTGCGCATGCGCGTCGTCATGGCCCTCGCGCGCTGGCTCTTCAACGGCCTCGCGCACGGTCTCGTACATTGTACCGCGCGCGAAGCCGACGGGAAGCGCATGCTCGAGCACGGCATGGCGACGCGCGCGAGCGGTGAGAAGCTCCTGCAGGACGGACTCCACGCGCTCGCAGTCGTCGACAGCTTCCGCGACGACGAGCAGCAACTCAACGTCGCGACGCTCGGCGTTAAGAAGATCGCCGAGCTACGTGAGATGATGGAGACAGCGCAGCAGCGCATCGCAGCAGCGAAGCTCCAGATCGCAGACGGCGACGCTGAAGTCCTCGCCGCGCGGCGCATTCTGCCACACTTGCCAATGACAAAGCGCATGATGACTGCGATCCGGCGCATGTACCGCGTCGTGCAGACGAAAGACTACATCGACCAGATGGACCCAGACGTGCGCGCGATCTTGCTCGTTGGCGACGGCACGAGCGGCTCGACAACGTCTGCGAGTGACTAGCAACGAGATGAGGAGCGCCAATGCCAGTGTAGCCATGTTGAGACTCATATAGTGCTAAAATAGAGGGAGCCTTGAAGTCAGATTGACATCCTGGAAGTCAAACTAGTCGTCTCAGTTGCGCATCAAAGGGACAACGATACAAAGACGACGACGACGACGACGACGACGATGGCGATGCATATGGACGCGCACGACAGCGCAGTGATGGAGACTGCGTCCGACGCGTCGCTGTGCAAGCTATCGGCGAGCTCGCTCGGGTACTTTCGCGACCCGTTCGTGCAGTTCTTTGTGAAGTCGCCGTCGCGCCGCATGCCGATCATCAATCGCGGCTACTACGCTCGCGTTGCTGCGATCGAGACGCTCTTGAGCAAGTTCCTCGCGAGCGAGAGCGCGCAGCGTAAGCAGGTCGTGATCCTCGGCGCTGGGCTCGACACGATGTTCTTTCGTTTGAAAGAAGCTGGCCGCCTCGCGCAGTGCGAGTACTTTGAGCTCGACTTTCCAGACGTGACGCTCCAAAAGGTGATGGTCATGAAGCGCCGCAAAGCGCTCGCAGCGCTCGTCGGACTCGACTCGAACGACGCGTTCATGGCCGCAGTGTCGTCTGGTACGTGCGTTCGTATATGCGTACGGAAGTGCCGTCTGCCGTTCGTGGTTGTCTGCAGTGGTGCTCACTGAGAGCGGCGTGTGGTCGTAGGGTACTCGGAGCTCCACGCGAACGGCTACCACCTCCTCCCGTGCGACTTGCGCGACATCGCGCAGACAACAGCCAAGCTCGAAGCCGCTGGCATCGACCGCGCGTGCGTCTCTCTGCTATCTGTGCCGTTGAGCTTGCTTGTTCTTCGTCAGCGACTCACTGACCAATCGCCTCGATGCCGACGATGCTAGTGCGCCAACGCTGTTCATCTCCGAGTGCGTGCTCATCTACATGGACGCAGAGCACTCGTCGCGCGTGATCGCGTGGTCGTCCGAGTACTTTGCAGACGTGAGCTACGTGTTGTACGAGCAGATCCTCCCAGACGACGCGTTTGGCCGCGTCATGCTCGCCAACATCCACGCGCGCGGCTGCGACTTGCGCAGCATCCACGCGTTCCCGACGCTCGAGGCGCAAGTCGCGCGCTTCCGCGAGCACGCGTTCGAGGCGGCGCAGGCGTGGGACATGAACCAGATCTACTACGACTACCTCGACGCGAGCGAACGTATCAAGTGCGACCACCACGTCCTGTGTCTGCTGCTGTTGCTGAGTTGGTCGCATCGACTCACACACCTCGTTCTACTGGAAACGTGCGTGTGCAGACGCGAGCGCCTCGAGATCTTTGACGAAGTCGAGGAGTTCCACTTGCTCCAGGCGCACTACTGCGTCGTCGTCGCGAGCAAGTGCACTGCGTCTGCTGCTGCAACGGCGCTTGCGCTCTCAAAGCCGTCGAGTAGCTAAGAGAGCAGGAGACGGAGAGAGGGAGAGGGATGTATTGCGGTGCGCGAGTCGAACGACAAGAGTCGTCCGCCGCGCGTCGGTGGTCGTGGTGCTAATACTACAGTCGAAAATTGATGAGCGCGACGTCGCCGTTCGAGACGCACGCCGAGATCAGATCGCCCTGCTGGTTCCAGTTCACTTCGTATATATCCCCATGCGCTTGGTACGTCTTCTGTAGACTCCCGTCCTGTACGTACAGTCAGTCAGTCAGTCAGAGGGTTCGTCGATCGGCGTCTACTGCCGAAAGCGACGATGGACGGATCGCATGGAGGACGCACCTTCAAGGACCAGACGTTGATCGTTCCCCCTATTGTCCCACTAGCCAAGTACTCGCCGCCAGGACTGTACGCAACGCCGTAGACAGGATACCTGCCGCAGACACACACGAGAGTTTGTCAGTCGATCCGTCGGTCGCTGCAGCTGTGAGTGCGCGCATGGCAGAGAGCGACGTACTGGTGCTCAAACGTTCTAATACATGTGCCGGATGCGACGTCCCAGATCTTGACCGTGCCGTCGAACGACGCACTCGCGAGCGTGAGCGGCTCGCTCGGGTGCGCTGTGCCGGGACCGGTGCAGCTCCAGCGGAACGTGTAGACCTCCTTCTTGTGCTCCTGCAAGTTGTGCACAAACGCGCTCGTCGTCGCGGCTGCTCCTGCTGCGGCTGACGCTTTGGCTCCTGTCGACTCTTTCTCGTCGCCAGCGGTTGTCGTCGTCTGCTTCGCGTCGCCATCGGCTTCTGGCTGCTGCTCGGGTCCAGATGCTGCGCTCGCTGCTGCGGCGGCATCGTCGATCACGCGCTGCGGGTCCCAGATCTTGACAGAAAAGTCGTCCGAGCACGACGCAAGGAGCCGCCCAGTCGGGTCCCACTTGACCGAGTTGATCGCGTCCGTGTGGCCCGTGAGCACGACGTCCGGCTTGAGTTCGCCCACGCGCGCGACGCAGATGCGCATGTCCGATGAGCACGTCGCGAATGTCGTGTCGTCTTTCCAGGACGCGTCGAGGATCGGATCTGCAGCAGGCACAGTGCCGCACGTTAGTCCGTCGGCCTGCTCATGGGCTTCAGCCAGCAAGAGAGCAATGCTTCGTACCTTCATGGAGCTTGATCTGCTGCCGCTTTGACTCGCTCACAGTGTCCCACACCGCTACGGTCTTGTCAAAGCTTGCGCTGAGGAGGAACGCCCCCGACTTGCTCCAGCGCGTGGCAAAGACTGGGCCATTGTGGTACTGGAAGATGTGCTTCATCTCGCCGCTCACGTCCCAGATGCGCGTCTTGCCATTGTACGTCCCAGATGCGAGGAGCGTCCCTTGCGGCTGCAGACACACGAAAGCGGTCGTGAGGACGCAGCAGTCGACCTGTTTGACTCGACAAGACAGACAGACAGTGGACGTACGTTCCACTCGAGCGTTGTGACGTCTTTGTGCGGCCCCGTGCCGTGGCTCAGGACCTTTGGCGCGAGCGCCAGCGCTTTGCTCGCGCTCAGTTCGCTCGGGATGTCCCAGATCCGAGCTGTCGAGTCGCTCGATCTGGTCATTCGACACACACACACACGCACATGACGACCATGAGCCCCTGGCCTCTTCACAGTACGAGAGAGAGAGAGAGAGTGCGAGAGAGAGAGTGAGACGTACCCGGAGACCAGTATGTTCTTCACAGGGTTCCACAGACACCCGTACACCTCCTTCTCGTGGCCGCTCAGGAGGATCAGCGCCGACTTGTCAGTCTTCTCAACGCCATTCGGCTCTGTCACTAGCGTCACGACAGAGACAGAGAGAGCGCCACTGTCAGTGAAGATGATGGCGTCACGCTCGCTCCTGGACGCGCGCACGCACCTTTTGAGGCGTCGACTGTGTCTGGCGACGCGTCACCGTGCTTCCGCTTGCGCTTGTTCGACGCTTTCGACGACGCGCCGGCGCTCCGAGCGCTGCTCGTCGCCGACTGCGCGACACGGCAGATATGCGGACTCAGGAGCGAGAACTCGCCTTTGCACTCGCGCTCCGTGCCGTCCTGTCAGTCGTGCGATCAGTCAGTCGGTCAGTCGTGTCCGTCTGAGGCGAGAGGCGACCGAGCGCTCGCGTGGACGCACCTCGTTGACATGCGCTTCGATACCGACGTACTGGAGCCCCTTCTGGATGAACGAGATGAGCGCGCCGGGCGGCAAGTCGGCGTCGATCACGCTCGTCTTTGCGAGTTGGCTCTCGTACGCAAACGTGAACGCCGAGTGCATGAAGCCTGGCGAACACACATGCAGACGGTTCCATAGTCGGCGTCAGTCAGTCACGCGAGTGTTCTGCTCACGATTCGATACGACGCGGTCGCATCGAGTGCGCGACGTACCCGACTCTTGCAAGTAGCGGAAGATGAGGAAGTTGACTTCATCCGACGTGATCGCCATCGTGCTCGGCGAGACCGCGACTGGTGCGGAGCGTGTGCCGGCGTCCCCTCTCGCTCGCTCACGCAACTCGCGTCTGCAGTTGAGCACTCGCAGCAGACCAAGCGCGTGGAGAGGTCGTGCGCGGACGAGATCCCCGGTCGCTCGCGCGTTCGTTCTCGACGCAGCAGACGTAACGCGCGCGAGATCGAGCGTGCAGCACCTCTACGTCGTCGAAAGTGTCGATCGGAGCGCAGACGTCGGGTGTGCGATTGCGATAGCGAGAGTGCGTGTCGTGTCGCGTGACGTGGGCGAGCGGAGGTGTTCTTCCGTACGCGTCTCGAGGTCGCGCGCTTCCGTCGGCGTCGGCGGCAGCGGCGGCTGGCTCGCGCTCGTGTGTTCCTCTGTATGTGTCGAGCAGCGTCGGCTGAGGAGGAGGATAACAGCGTGTGGTCCACACGCATTCGTTGCAATTGAGGTTTTACTGTGGAAACAGGTTTTTTGTGGGTCACACATCTTGTTATGTGGAGACAATAGTTCGTGATGATTCTCAACATACATAATATTTCGTGTGACTATGTGGGTCACATAAAACAATATGGTGAGTCGTGATTTCAAGAAATCACGATTTGCATCACTCGATCATCATGACGGACGACGTCCTTGACGTCTTGCTTCACACGATCACGACTCAATTGCTAAACAAGACACTTGCATGCACACACGCTGCAGCAAAATGCGGATAGATGTAGCACCAAACCTTTGACATCTCCAAACATTGCCATTAGCCTGCTGCCCGTTTCCACTAATCCAGATACAGGCGATTTTGAGAATCACGACTCGCTCATCATGGCAAAGGGCGATGCCCTTGACCGCTCACATCGATCATATCACTCAACTGCACATGTACGCAAGAACGCGTTTGCTTGCATTGAATGCGACAACGAGTCAAGCAACCAGACAGAGTTAGAACTTCTTCAGCAGCGCTGTGGCTTCGTCGTGGATCGTCTGGTCCTCTTCCGTCACAACTGGGACAGCGAGCGCCTTCTGCGTCCACTCCTTCGACGCCGCCCAGTCCTTCTTCTTGTAGTGCACCTGAGCAATGAGGAACGTGTTCTTCTTCCACGACCCTGGCGCGAGGTTCTCCGACTTCATGAGGAACCCGAGCGCTTCGTCGTACGACGACTCTGGCGGCGTGCCAAAGAGCACAGCCGCGGCCTTGCGCTCGAGCCACGAGAGGTCTGAGATCGAGATGCACCAGCGGCCGAGCAGGTGGTACGTCGTCGGGTTGCTCGGGTCGATCTCCGCCGACTTCTCCCAGTGGCCCTTGATAATGAACGAGTTGGCGATCGAGACCTTCGAGCCCTCGTAGTCGCCGATCGACGACAGGATGATGCCGTACCAGTTGTGCACCTGCGCAACGTCCTGCGTGATGTCGATCGCCTTCTGGATCACGTCGCGCGCATAGTACGTCAGCTCCTTCTTCTCCTCTGCCGACGTGCTCTTGAGATTCGACACGTCGTACGCACAGCGCGCGAGGCGCCACGCCACGCCAACGTCCTGCGGGTTTGCTGTAGCACGAAGCGCACAAGAGCGCACATTGGTTAGACACTGGTGTGTAGACAGATAAGAGGACCATGTGTCATTGCGACAGCAGCAGGAATAGCAAGTGAACGCACCAGTGTGCATCTCGCGCAGGTTCGCGAGGAGCGTGCGGCGGTCGTACGCGTTGTTGTTGTAGAGCTCTTCGGCCTTGATCGCGTCGGCGGACTCCATTTTCTTGAGCGGGGCAGCGAGAGCGACAGATGCCGTAGCGAGCGAAGCGATCGAGACGAATGCGAGCGCGCGAGCAGAAGCGCGAGTGCGGACGAGCGAGATGGAGGTGGTGGCGATGCGAGCCGTTTCGCGTGTCGAGAGGAACCGCAAATGCGAAGTGCGCGGCGCAGAGCGCGCTGCAACGCGGAGGAGAGCTGATGCGCGCATGGCCGTGTGCCGCAATCCAACAATGGCAGCGGCACTCGTAGGCAGCAGACAGGTACGCGCGTAGCAAGCAGGCGCGCGTCGGAGCTGTCGAGCAGATGCTGTCATGCCATGAGGCGCTGGTTGAACCATCAGAAGATCGGCGGCTCATAATAGTGGCCCGTGTGGTCGCTTTGACTGGCATTTGTATCGAAAAGTGCACGCCCTGCGCCTCGACGGATTCCGACGTGCACCTCCTCGAGATCAAAGCATGACGCACTTGCACACGTGCCAAGACTCTCTGACGCGTGGCGTATGTGCGTCTTATGCGCAAGCGGCACTTGAAGCGCTCGCTTGTACGTGCGTCCTTCAAGCGTGCAAGCGCTAGGACGCAATGGGTCAAAGTAACGAGGCAAGGGTCGACCGCAGAGACGCAGGGACACAAGCAACGAATGCAATGCACACATGCGATTCCGTAGCTAGCGACGACTCTGGCGGTGGTTCTACTCTCTCTTCTCTTCTTCTCTCACTTGCTTGCTCCTGCGAGTGTCGACTGACACGCCTACAGCACGCGCCTACTTCTTGGCGTACCGGTCCGTGTAGTACTCCTCCTCGGCCTTCATCTTGCTCACAAACTTCTTCTCAAAGCGCTCGCGGTTGTCGTTGATGCGCGTGACAATGTCGTTCACGTCGAGCTTGCTCGGGCTCTCAATGAGCTGGAAGATCCCAGCGTCGCGCGCGACCTTGTAGTGGTCCTCGAGCGAGAACGGCGTGCGGTGCGTCTCGTCGCGGTGGCTCCCGTGCACGACGACTGCGAGGTTGAGCGACGCGATCATCTCGGGCGTGACTTGCCACGGCGCGTCAATGAGCACGTCGTCGACAAAGCGGCAGCCGAGGACGCTCAGCACGCGCTCGTGGAGGTTCATGATCGGGTAGTTGAGTCCGCGATGGGCGTTCACGACTGCGTCGTTGTGGACACCGACGATGAGGTACGAGCCCTGCGCCTTCGCGCGCTTGAGGATCTCGACGTGCCCGGCGTGGAACATGTCGAACGCGCCGTCAATGTACACGACCTTGTCGGTCTTCTTTGGCTCGTGGTTGCCGGCCGAGAAGAGTCGGAGCATGCGGTTCGTCGTGAGGAACTTGGACGGACGCTCGTACGGCGCCTTGCCGCTCGCCTTGACGCGCGACGAGAGCTGCCCCTGGCCGTACTCCTCGTGCGTGTGGTGGTTCTTGTGCATCACGAGCATGCGGCCAAGGATGTCGCTCGTCGACACGCCCTCTGTGCGCGGGATCGTGCGGTACTTGCCGAGCTTCTGCGCCGACTCGTACACGTCTTTGCCGTCGACGATGCACGGGTCGTCGCCGTGCACGACAAAGTCAATGTTGTGCTGCAGACAGAGACGGATCTATGAGTCGCTTTGCTGTCTTCATAGAGCGACAGAGAGAGAGAGAGAGAGAGGACGCACCTTCTTGATCATGCGCTTGAGGTACTCTTCGTTCATGATGTACGGGCAGTGCGGCTCGACGACGTCGACGAACTTGCAGCCTTCGACAGACGCAATGCGCTCCTCTGATCACACAAGAGAGAGAGTGAGTGAGTGCACTGTACGCATGCTGTTGCGGATGCTCGTGTGGCTCGAGCAGCAAGAGATGGCAACGGACCGTTGTTGAGCACTGGCGGCGCACCCTTGCACGCCGTGATCGACTCGTCGTCGTTCACACCGACGACGAGGAACGTGCCGAGCGAGCGCGCTTGGCGGAACGCGTTCATGTGGCCGTAGTGCATCATGTCGAACGCGCCGTCCATCCAGATGCGGATCTGCTCCTTTGGCTTGTTCGCCTCCTCTTCGACCTCCATCTGCATCAGCCACACAAACGAACAATGCGAGTGTTAGTGCATGACTGTGTGCGTGTACGCGTCTACACGCTGCAGCTGTGATAGAGACTGCTGCAAAGCCATCTTCGTCATGCAAAGCGACCAGTGTGCACGTTGCACAGACACAAGACGCACCTCCGTGAGCTTCTCCTGGAGCTCTTGCACCTTTTCGTACGCCTTGTCGAGCTCCTCTTGCAGGATCTTTCGGCGACGGCGGTGGCGCTTGCCAAAGAGCACAAAGTACGCAAGGAGCGTGAAGACACCAGTCGCCACTGCGATCGCGAGGCGCTCAGCGTCCGGGTACGGCTTGGGCACGCCGAGCTTCTCAAACAGCGCGTGGACGCTCGCCATGAACTCATTTGCGCGCGGCGTGTGGAGCACGTCGTGCACGTACTCGACAATGCCCGTGCAGGCTTCTGCGAGCATGCTTGTCATGGTGGTCGTGAGGATGAGGGTTGCTTGGAGGTAGTAGTGGTGGTGTCCGTCTCGCAGCGCTGCTGCTGCTGTGATGTCGTTGTTGTCGCTTGATCGATCCCTCAACTGGCCTCGTGTCGTGATGGAGTGAGTTGTAGGCGGGAGTGTTGAAGTCAATAGTGATAAAAATGAGTTGCTGAAGCGAGGTCAATCCCTCGTTTAAAGGGATAACACGGGACATTCTAATAGTATATATGCATTGTATCAAGCAAATCCAATACATACAAATACAAAGATGCGAAAATGCTGCGAAGCATTGCAACTATAATTCACAGCCGAACAGCTCGTGGCGAACTGGTGGAAGCGGAGCGCTCATGCGCATGATGACCTTCGAGCGCGGCATTCCTCTCTTTTCCAAGCGCACGTCTCCACATCGTTCGGTGGTTAAAGCGACTGCGCCACATCACCAATTGCACCATGGGTCTCTCGCAGGAACGCAAGCAAGAATACTTCACGAAGCTCGAGGGCCTCCTCGACACGTACACCAAGATCTTCTTGGTCGGCGTCGACAATGTTGGCTCGAACCAGATCCAGCAGATCCGTATCGCGCTCCGTGACGAGGCCGAGATCCTCATGGGCAAGAACACGCTCATTCGCAAGGTCTTCAACAACTACGTGAAGAAGAACCCGGGCCACCCGCTCGAGCAGGTCATCCCGCTCCTCAAGGGCAACGTCGGCTTTGTGTTCACGAACAAGGACCTCACCAAGGTGCGCGAGGTCATTGACACGAACAAGGTCCCGGCGCCTGCGCGTGTGGGTGCGATCGCGCCGATCGATGTGATCGTGCCGCCAGGCCCAACGGGTGCGGACCCAGGTCAGACGGCGTTCTTCCAGGCGCTCCAGATCGGTACGAAGATTCAGAAGGGTCAGATTGAGATCATCAACGAGGTGCTGCTCACGAAGAAGGGCGACAAGGTCGGCAACTCCGAGGCGGCGCTTCTCCAGAAGCTCAACATCAAGCCGTTCACGTACGGTCTCGAGATCAAGAGTGTGTACGACAACGGCTCGCTCTTCGACCCGGCTGTGCTCGACCTCACGGACGACGACCTCACGGCCAAGTTCGTCGCGGGTCTCCGCAACGTCGCCGCTGTGTCGCTCGAGATCGGCTTCCCGACGCTCGCGTCGATCCCGCACTCGGTTGCGAACGCGTTCAAGACGCTCGTTGCGATCGTTGTCGAGCTCGACTCGTTCTCGTTCGCCAAGGCGGACCCGTACAAGGCGTACCTCGCGGACCCGTCGGCGTTCGCGTCGGCGGCCCCTGCGGCCGGTGGTGCTGCGGCGGCCGCGGCCGTTGTCGAGGTCGAGGAGGAGGAGGAGGAGGCTCCGCCTGCCATGGACATGTTCGGCGGTGGCTCGGACTACTAAGCGTCGCATACTGATGCTCGCCGTCGCTCGACTGGACACGCGAGTGTGTAGTAGAGACTCACGATGACGAAGGACTGATCCTAACGCTTGGAACACGACGCAGCGCTCTCTGCGGTGCAATGGTGCAACACTCTTGTGTCTTCTTGTCTTCTTGCTCATGTCATGTGTTGTCTCTCATTGCGTGGCTCGGACGTGTCCAGCGTGACGATGTGCTGCTTGTCGTGATTGCACGAGCGATCTTGATCTGCTGTTCGATGTCAGCGTGTGCTGTAGATCGCACATGCACAGGAGGAGACTGGCGGAGCTGCTCGAGTGCGCGCATGCGCCTGCCACGTCGTCACGATTGAGTGAGGGCTTGGAATTCAAAAAAGGCTCAAATTTGAACCAGCAACCGCATTGAGAGGAAGCGAAGGTGTGGACGCGAGCGAGTGATTGAGATCCGCCAGCTACAGCACGAGCGACGGAGCAGCGCATTCGCACGAGCCTCCACTGCGTCCGTCACACACAGAGCGAGGAGCAAAGCGCCACAGTCGCTCGCACACGACGCAACGCGAGCAGATCTTTCGCTACGTACGTTTGTCTGAACGAGAACACCAGCCAAGGCAGCGCAGCGCCACAGCATTGTCGACTGCCAGTGCCCACGCACGACTCTCACACACGAGACCCACACGTCTGTGACTGACTGCGTCGCGACAGCATGCAATCGCAAGCCACCGAGCACTCACAAGCGACTGCAGCGCCGCAGTCCCCAGCGCCAGTGCACGCGCTCCCAGTCGCATCCACATCGACGCCAGGGACGCGCAAGCGCGGGTGCAACTGCAAGAAGTCGGGCTGTCTGAAGCTCTACTGCGAGTGCTTTGCTGCGAACGCGCGGTGCAGCGACCGCTGTCAGTGCTTGAGCTGCAAGAACAAAGAGGTACGAGCTCTCGTGTGCGCTCTCCAGACTGCGGAGGTCTCGATCGACTGAACGAACACGCTCGTGTATGGCAGCACAACCGCCTGGAGATCGCCCACGCGATCCAGGCAATCGAGAAGCGCACGCAGAAGGCGTTCCGGTCGCCATCGACGGCCGCACGCACGCTCGAGCTCGCGCGCAATCCGCCGACAGTGTGGACACCACCAGTCTCAGCAGCATCAGCAGCATCGTCGTTTGGCTCCGACAGCACTGCAACGTCTCCAACACTGTCGATGCGCTCGAGCGAGTCGCATGCGCACAGCCACCACACACTCGTGCCGCGCGAGGGATGCGGCTGCCAAAGCGGCATCTGCACGTCCGAGTGCCCGTGTCTAGCGCGCTTTGGCGGCTGCGACGCGTCGTGTCCGTGCCGAGGCTGCCAAGTGCTCCAGGCGAAGAAGCCGAAGGGCTGCAGCTGCAAGAAGTCGAACTGCCTCAAGCTCTACTGCGAGTGCCTCGCAGCGCAGCGTCAGTGCAGCTCACGGTGCCACTGCGAGTGCTGCAAGAACCGACCTGTGCGTCCACGCGCTCTCGCACACAGGCGCTCTGG
Source organism: Pythium guiyangense (assembly GCA_003730235.1). Taxonomy (NCBI): domain Eukaryota; phylum Oomycota; class Peronosporomycetes; order Pythiales; family Pythiaceae; genus Pythium; species Pythium guiyangense. The sequence continues at coordinate 137,133 of QXDM01000079.1, read as the reverse complement.
ATAGCAGAGCTCGTCTCTCACTCCCTCTCTCTCTACTACGTACTGCGCTGTCTGAACGGATGACAGGAGCACCAGAGCGAGCGCGACCGCGCGATCGCGACGATCCTCGAGCGCAACCCGCTCGCGTTCCAGCCCAAGGTCGCGCGCGGCTCGAGCCAGCACCTACGCGGGTGCAACTGCCGCAAGAGCGGCTGCATGAAGAACTACTGCGAGTGCCACCAAGCTGGCGTGCCGTGCACGTCGCGCTGTGCGTGTCATGTACGTCCCGAACTGTCTCGACCTCGAGTCGTGAGCTCAGCCGACTGACGCGCATGCTCCACTCTCTCTCGACAGCAATGCCGCAACACGGAGATGCTCGTGTCGGCCAAGAAGATGTTCGTGTTTAAAGCGCCAGGCGACAGCAGCAGCGCGATGGCGCCAACCCCAAAGCGCACTGGCGCATCGGCCAAGCGCGCGTACCGCAAAGCGTCGTTCGATGCACAACAGCAGCAGCAAGTGTACACACCAGGCCGCGCACCGAGTCCGTCGGCTGCGCTCGAGCTGCTCTCTCGAAGCGCACCACCTGCGAGTCGACCAGGCCGGTACTTCCGTAGCGCCGTGACACCGTCAAAGCGCGATGCAATAGGCGACGCCGCGACGCCAGATCGCCTCGGAAGTGTCCAGCCGCTGTTCACAAAGCGCAAGTACGCGAAGGCGGCGACGCGGCCGCTCTTGGCCGATCGACTCGCTCAAGTCGACGCTGCAGCAGACGCAGCGGTGTCGCTGCCGTCCGTTGAGCAGACAGTCGAACGTGACTTTGGAGCTGGCGAGAGCGGCGAGCCGGCACTCGCAGAGCTCTGTCGCTCGCTCCTTCTCGCTGCGAGGACCGTCGACGCGCCATCATCACCAACGACTGCGAACCAAGTCGCTCGGTCACCGCTCGACGCCGTGCGCGCTGCAAATGCGCGACGCCGTGACAGTGTCCAGAGCCCAGCGAGTGACGTCGTCATGTCGCCTCGGACTGACGAGCTGCTGTGCGCCGAGGACATGGAGACGCCAGACAGCAAGAGCGCTGCCGTGGCAGCAGCGATCAACAGCATCAGCGACGTGGCAAAGCCATCAGCACTTGACCGCTCCGTCGCGACAGCGGCAGCGCAAGAGCGCGCAGTGCTTCACGAAGTCAGTGTCTGGCTCCGAGCCGTCACTGCTGCCGCTGCATCGAGCCATCGCCTGTAGAGAGAGGAACGCTCCCTCTACAGCCGCCTGGGCGTCGCGTACGCGAGTCGTAGAGAGTGAGAGTGAGTGAGAGTGATAGAGCGAATAGAGAGAGAGAGACTGGTAGTCATGTTGAGACTGGTCGGTCAGTCGCACGCCTCGGAGGTCTATGAGGCGGCGACAGCAGCTCCTCCTTCTCGTTCTATGTCCTGAGCCTGTCGACAGACGGATCTAGAGCGACGACGCGTCAAGCCCTTCGCGCTCGTAGATGTGCTTGATCGCCTCAAAGACGCAGTCGGTCGTCACGTCTGGCGTGTGCTCGGGCTCGCTCGAGCCGTCGTAGATGCCCGTGCGCACGAGCACAGACGACCAGTGCGCGCCGGCGTTGTTCGCGCCTTGGATGTCTGCGTGCGGGTTGTCGCCGATGCCGTAGATGCTCGTGAGCGCGTTCGACGCGTCGCGTCCAGCGATGTCGTTCAGCAGCGACTCTGCGAACCTGCAAGACGAGCATCAGTCACTCGGCAGTCAGTCGTCATCAGAAGCGTCCGATGCAGTCGACAGTGTCGTGAGCACGTACTGGTACGTGACTGCGTGGGGCTTGCCGTAGCGTGTGACCTGGAGCTTCTTGCCCGTGCGCTCTTCGTACAGGAGCGTGAGGCACTTGGTGAACGCCCCTAAACGTCACGACCACACGAGTGTGAGTCGACAGACGCGCTCGAGGATCGTCTCATTCAGTCATGAGCTCGTACCTTGCGCAAAGCGTGGGAACGGGTAGTCGCCAGCAAAGACAAAGTCGTCATTGCTGACGAACAGCGGCGTCTGCGTGCCGCACGGACGTCCGCTGCCAGGTGGGTCGCCTATCGCATGACCGACACAGTCCAGAGTCCACAGCGCGTGAGTGGGTCTTGTCGTATGAGTGATAGAGCAGTCGGCATCGCTAGGTCTGACGCACCGCCGATGAGCACGTCGACTGCGACTTGGATCTCTGGCGCCCAGTCGATCGGGTCGTGCATGATGATCACCGCTTCCACGGGCTCACCATGGAACGGCGCGAGTCTGTTGCGGCAGACACCAGACGCACGAGTGTGAGCTAGAGGACGAATGGCGCGAAGCGAGACGAGACTCGCGCAAGTCGCACCTGTGCTCGTAGTTGTGGAACGGGTACTGCGTCGGGTGGTGGTGCGTGAAGTCCTGGACCGAGACGACCTTGTGGAAGCCGTAGTGCTTTGCCTACGGCATCCATCACACACACATGCGCTCACTGTGAGTCGCTACTTTGCGAGACCAAGAGCGCAGTGTACGTACCACTGCGTAGACGTCGTGCGAGCCCATAATGAGCACGCGCTTGTCTGGGCATCCGTAGCGCAAGCGTGAGCACGACAGGTCTTGCCAATGGCTAAGAGAGAGAGAGAAGATGCTCGTACCTCCAAACGCACGCGCGAGCTCTCGCATGGGCGTGTGCGAGAGCACCATGTGCTTTGGATTGATCTCCAAGTCGAGGATCTTGCTCAAGTTGGCGGCTTTCGCGTCCTCCATACAGCCTGCAAGAGTCGTCGAGCAGCGTCATGGATGAGCGAGTGCGCAGTCTACAAGAGCGCACCATTGAGACCGAGTGTGCGTGGACACAACGTACCTCCGCCATTCGTAAGGAACATGTGCGGGACATTGTTCGCGCGGAGGCTTTCGAGGACACGGCGCGCTCGCGGGAGCTGCTTGCCGCCACTGCCGACGCGAAGGCACAGACACGCACACAGAGTGGTCATGCGCTTGTGTCGGCCACTTCGCCTCTTCAATCGATGCAATTGCGTTGGAAAGCAGCACATAGGACGCACCGAATGAGCACGCCATCAATGTCGAATGCAATACCAAACGACGGCGACGTCACGCTCGCAAATGCGCGAGCAAGTCGCGGCGCATGGCGCGCGAGCGTCCGAGCTCCAGTGCGCAGCATGATGCTCTCCTTGCCAACAACGATCAGTGCGTGGCGAGCTTTCGGTTGTGTGGCGCACCCACTATTGAAGTGACGCACATCACAATGACGTGGCCCACACTAATACGTGTGCAACACACGACGTGTTGCACAAATCACAACCAAATCACAGCCAAATCATCCCTTCAATCAGTTATAATTCGTGGAGCGACTAGCACCGCTCTCTCATGTTCTCGAGCTCTCAAGCTCATTTGCGTTCCTCTAAGCATGTGTACACGCAACCACGTTCGCTTCGACGTTCAACGTGAAGATCGCTACAAACTCCACACAAGCGGCAGCCAAAGACCGCAAGTCGCGGTCACTGCCCGGCTGGTCGCGACCAGAAATTTTTGGCGAATTGAGTCGCGGCCATTCAGGTTGTACCCATTGCGTGACTGTTTTTGCTCGTTTAAGCCGCAAATCGCACTTAGCCGAAGTCGTCTCAAATCCTGTCAAACAGCCTACAGCTGGCAGCCCTCGTTTTGGCGACGCAATGATAGCTCGAGAAAGTGTGCTGTGTGCTGTCGACGACGACATCACGACTGCGAACATCTCTCTCTCTCTCTCTCGCACGTGCCCAGCTGTATTATACTATGTTCGGTCTCCCAACACGCACACATGCCCACGCACTTGTCGAAAGTGTCCGAGTTGTTCATGTAAGTGCGGCATCCAGCTTGTTTAGTTGGCCAAGTCGCAACCGTCTTGACAACCTACGATCTATCATGTATCGTACATCAACCTCTCGTTTGAGCTGTATCTCTCACTTACATCACCCAATCTGACACTCTGATTGGCCACGCACTCAACAGTCATGTTTCTACACACGATTAGTGACATTCGAATCGCACTTAGACGGCCCGCCTCTGGGTTCAGACACTGGCTCGCTCTCGCTCGCTCGCTCTTCCGTCCTCCAGCCTCGCGGTCGTCGTCGTTCACTCACAACTCACACACGCAAGAGCGCTCGACACACCCGAAAGACGCGCTTCCCCCGCACTTACAAGCTCGTTCATTCGTTCGCGCGACAGATCGATCACCATGCGCGGCGCACGTGCTCTCCTGGCCTCGTGCCTGCTCCTCTGCGCGGCGTCCGCCTCCGCCACGGCTGCGATCAGCCGCGAGACCGAGGTCGGCGCGCTCTCGCTCGTTGAGCTCAACGACGCTGCGCACGCGTTCGCAGAGCTCCGCGAGCTCTCAGCCGCCGCGACGACGAGCCACGAACTTGAGGAACTTATCGTGCGTCGCTTGAGCGCGATGGCGCTCGCTGCGGACGCCGACGACGCGACGCTGCGCACGCAGGCCCAGGCGCTGTTCAACCTCTACCGCAAGATCGACCCGACGCTCGTGGCAACGTGGGGCAAGACCTCGACCGCTCAGTTCGAGGCCTTCTACACCAAGGTCTTCCCCCAGATCCTCGAGAAGGCAAAGGCAAAGCGCGCGGCCGCAAAGGCCGCTGCGACTGTTGTGTCGACGACCAAGAACCCGGATGGTTCGACGACTGTGACCAAGTCGGACGGCTCAGTCACGACGACGCAGGCTGACGGCACGTCGGTCACGACTGAGACCGACGGGACGATCACGACGACCAAGAAGGACGGCACGACCGTCACGGTCACCAAGGACGGCACGACCACGACGGTCAAGGCCGACGGCTCGACGGTCACGACAACCAAGGATGGCACGACGACGACCAAGCTCGCCGATGGCTCGAGCGTGAGCACCAAGACCGACGGCACGACTGTGACGAAGAAGGCCGACGGCACGACGACGACATCGACTGCAGATGGCACGACGACGACCAAGGCAACGGACGGCACGACGACGACGAAGCGTGCTGACGGCTCGACTTCAGTCACGACGCCGACCGGCACGACGACGACGACGACGGCAGACGGCCGCGTGACGGTCACAACGTCGGCGCCTAGCACGTCGGGCACGACTCCAGGCGCTGCCGGTACGTCGGGTACGACGCCAGGTGCATCAGGTACATCTGGCACGACCCCAGGTACCTCCGGCACGACGCCAGGCACGTCCAGCACAACGCCAGGCACGTCCGGCACGACGCCAGGTACCTCTGGTACGACGCCAGGCACATCGACGACGCCAGGCACATCGACGCTCACGGTCAAGTCGACGACGCCAGCGTACGAAGTGGCCGACAGCCTGTCGTTCCTGAGCGAGATCTACGACGAGAAGCTCGCGGCGAATGTGCGTGCGCTGCGCGACAACACGAAGAACATCGAGACGATCGTGCAGTCGTCGAAGGGCAGCGGCGGCAGCGACGCGGCGAACCAGTACCAGGCGCCGACGGTGCTCGAGTCGAACGACTCGCCGACGGTGCTCGGCCGCCGTCTCGCAGGCGCGCAGGCGAAGAAGGTCGACGTGCTGTTCTGTGATATTGGCGGCAACGCGATCTGGAAGTGGAGCGCGTCGGAGGCGTCGACGCCAGCGCCGGCGACGAACACGACGGCGACGACGAGCAACTATGTGCTGAACCCGGACCTGTGTACTGCGAAGGAAGTGGTCGTGAAGGTGACGGCGTTCCAGTCGGGCTGCTCGCGCCAGAACCACCCAGAGGGCTGTGACAAGGTCTACTACAAGGGCTGCGGCGGTCTGACTGTTAGCCCAGGCTCGAACCAGATCGTCGTCGCGCGTACGGGCGGTCGCTCGCTCGGCGTGCTCTCGTACAAGTCGGTCGGCACGACGTGCCAGGGCCGCGTCGTCGACGCGATCCGGACGTACCGCGGCAAGCGCTTCAACAGCCCGACGTACGCCGAGTACTCCAAGGCTGGGCACTTGTACTTCACGGACAGTCCGTTCGGTCTCGCGACGAGCGCTGCGGACCTCGAAGGCGACATCCTCGACAAGTCGCCGCTCCGCGAGATCCCGTTCAACGGTGTGTGTACTGGCTCAAGAACGGCGAGACCGGGTCGCAGCCCGTGCAGCTCGTCGACTGCTTCATGGACCGGCCGAACAAGATCGCGTTCTCGCCCAAGCAAGACGTCATGTACGTCACGAACTCGCGCAAGGGCAACTCGTACGTGAAGCAGTTCGCGCTCAAGAGCGACGGCTCGGTCGCGAACTCGAGCGTGCTGTTCAACTTCACGGCGTTCCCGGAGCTCAAGACCGACGACGGCACGGCTGACGGCATCAAGGTCGACGAAGATGGCTACATCTACGTCGCGCTGCACAAGGGCATCTACGTGCTCTCGCCGCAGGGCACGCTCATCGGCGTTGTCCAGAGCACGCAGCCACTAAGCGCACTTGCGTTTGGCGGTGGCCGCATGTTCATCACCGGCGCGTTCGGTGTCGTCGCGCAGTCGAGCGCCGTCTTCCCAGCTGTGCCGCCACCAAAGGCCAAGACCGAGTGCGACTAAGCCGCTCGTCGCCCGACGACGACGCGTGCGCTCGCCTCTGTTGTCGTATCATCTCCATCTCTAGTCATCACCACCACGATCTCTACCTCTCAATGCACGCACCCTCCATCGGAGTTCATCTCGTTCCCCATTGTCTGTTGTCTATCGTCACATCTACGCGTCGTCGTCGACTGCCGCGGCCTTTGTGGTCTTCGTCGTCGTCTTTGCGCCTCCTTTCTTGTCACCACTCGCAGCTGCTGGCGCCGCGGCGCTCGGTGCGATCGTCGTCGTGAACTTGACGATCAAGTTGGAGCTCACGATCGGCTCGTCTTCTGCGAGGCGCCGGCCATCTTCGCCCTCGGCGTACGCAAAGTTCGCGCCGATGAACTGCGAGACCTTGTACGCGAGCTCGCGCACGGTCGTGCCGCGCCGGACCATCACGGCGTCGCCGAACACGCCCTTGTTGTTCGCGTCCGTCGAGAAGTTCTTGAGCGACTTGACCGGGTACGCGACGACCGAGTTGCTCAGCTCCACGGCTGCGTTGATCGCCGCGCGCACGCCTGTGCTACCGTAGCGGAAGAGCACCATGTCCGAGATGCGCTCGAGGCGCTTCGCGATCTTCTTCTCCACGGGCTTGAGCGGCGGGAGGCTCGCGTCGTCTGCGCTGTCGTCGTCCTCGAGCGTCGAGTAGAACATCGAGCCGGGCTCGTACCGAATGAACTGCTGCTTGGCCGCGGCGCGGAGGAAGCACTCGGCTGCGGCGCTCGAGACGAAGCACCGGTCGCTGCCGTACTTCTCGGCCACTTTCTCAATGTTCTTGTCCGCGTCCGTGCCCTGGTCCGCCTTGTTGAGCACGAGGATCGTCGGGAACCGGATCGCGAGGAATTCGTCCACGAGTGCATGGACCTCGGACTCGCCCCATGCACTGAGGTTGAACGGGTCCTTGAGCCCCATCTTGTCGAGCAAGCTGTTGATGAGCGACGGTGATGCGCCGTAGCCCGAGAGCTGTCCGACGAACGTCGTTGCGAGACTGCTCTTAGTCGCAGCGTGGCGCCGTGCGATGGAGCCCCAGCGCTTCCAGAGGTTGTTGAAGACCCAGCTGTGGATCTCGGCGCTGAGCCAGTCGGCGTCGTTGATCGGGTCGTACCCCTCGGTCTCTTCACCCTTCTCGTTCGTGCGACCAGAGATGTCGATGATGTGCATGAGCACGTGTGCGTGGCGTAAGTCGTCGAGGAACTTGTTACCGAGCCCTGCACCTTCCGACGCGCCGGGAATGAGCCCTGCGACGTCAAGGAGCTTCACTGGCACGTGCCGCACACCCTGCTCGCACTTGCCGTAGCGCGGCTGGCAAACTGCGCTCTTGCCCTTCGCAGCACACGGGCACGTTGTCATGTAGTACGTGATGCCTTCATTCGGCTCAATCGTCGTGAACGGGAAGTTCCCGACCTTGGCTTTGCCATCAGTCACGGCGTTGAAGAACGTCGACTTGCCGGCGCTCGGCTTGCCCACGCAGCCGATCACGAGCTCCATCGTGCTTGCTTGTCTGCTTGTCTGTTGTTTGGCTGTTGGTGCTGTCGGCAGCTGAAATGCGTCTTTATTGTGATGTTTTACTGTACTTGCAAACTTGGTTTTGTCAGTACTAATTACTGGCAAACCTATGAAAAATACGCAGTAGGACTGCGGAATAGTTTTGCACTAATGGTATAAAATATGTATATGATATTCAGTCTGCTCATCAAATCTATGCCACTATAAGTCATGGATCAGCACAGAACTGCTCCTTTGATGGGCTCTTTCGTTCACTACACTTGAAGTGCTCATGTTCACCAGGCGAACGGTTCCTGTGCATCCGTCAAGATGAGAGCATAGTGCCACTGGAGGATCTCTACGCCCTGATAGCATAGCCACGATACTCTTTGCCCTTCGTACCAAGTCGCTGGGAGTAGGTCAAACACACGGAATGGCATGATCAATTCGGTATTCGTCCTTGAGCCTCGTCGAGTCGGAGTGATCGATCACTCGCGTTGAGTCACCAGTCATGCGACTCAAGGTCTGTTCGAATGTGCTTGAGCGCACGCTTCTCAATCAACAAGTGCACAGGCTGGACGCTCGCTTCATTCATTGGATTTGACTTTGAGAATCCAGACGCTGTCGCTCACATTCATGGTCGGCGTTGCCGCTTCGTTCTCGACGCTCTCACATACACACTCACTACGCGACTGACTAACCTAGGATCCACTGCCGAGGCGGTGGTAGCTCAAACGAAAGCGGCCGAGCGCTTTCCACGCGGGCGGCAGTGGCGCACTCTGTCCAGGTGCAGCTCCCACTGCTGCGTGGTACTGCCGTGCGTGGGCTTTCGAGACCGACTTGCGCTTCACACGGAGCTTCATCTCGTCGACGAACGGCCGCTCATCGTCCGCAAACGACGACGGTGACACTGTCGTGAGCACTTCGCCGTTCACGTACAGGCGGTGGTTCCGCCAGCACTCGATGCGCATGCGCACGTGGTGCGACGGATCGTTCGGGACTGTCGCCCAGCGAAAGAGCTCGAGGTACACGACGAGGCGATCCGAGCCCTCCATGTGGATGCTCCCAATGTAGTCGCCCGTCGCGCCGCCGCCGAGTGACGACGACATGCCGTTCGGGAACAGCCGGAAGATGCGCTCGCGGCCATCGAGGACGAGGTGCATGCTGTCGAGACCGAGTGCGAGCGTATTCACGGACCGGACTCGGAGCGTGCGCTCTTGGACTCCGAGCGCGACTTCAAGGCGACCGAGCTGCGAGATGATATCAAAGACTGTGAAGAGCGACGTCGCGCTCTCGACTGCCGGCTCGCTCTGCTTCCACACCGACTCCTCCGTGTCAAGGAGCCACTCGCTGTTCCAGCCGTGCTCGAACGCGTTCCGCACCGCCGCGGTCGCAAGGAAGCTCGACTGCAGTGCACCAGACGCAGGCGGCACAGCAGGACTGCGTGCGCGTGAGGCAATGTACGCGTCGCGGAGCTGCGCGACGAACGCGTTCCAGCCAGCAAAGCCATGGGCGCCGAGGATGTGGCGCACGCGCACGCGCTTTGAGTGGAAGCGCTCGTACAAGTAGACGGCCGAGATGATCTCCTCTGCGACGTTCGCGAGGCTCTTGAGCGGCGTCATGTCAAACACGCAGCGGTTCAGCCGCTCCTCGAGCTGCGCGAGCCACTGCAGGAAGCTCGCGCGCAGAGCGTGCTTGTCGAGCGTCGACGCCGCGTGCTGCTGCACAAACGACGCGAGCCACTGCCGCGTGTCGTCCGAGTAGAACCAGAGCGATGCCTGCGCGACAACGCGCAGCAGCGCCTCGAGCTCGTACGGCAACACCGCGCGCGTCGACGACTGCGGCGACGCCATCCACTCGGCTTGCTCGAGCAGGACGCGCGAGAAGCAGTTGATCTTCCCGACAGGATGCGATCGCGGCGCCAGTGGCTCGAGCAGTCGCCGATGCGTGATGTGCACGAGCTCATCGACAAACGGCGCGTACGTCGCAAGTGGCGTCCACTGTGCAAACCAGTAGAGCAGCGCGAGGTTCTTCGACGTCGTGACTGCACTCGCGTGCGCGTGTTCCCAGAGCACGCGGTCTTCAAACGCGTTTGAGCTCGAGAGCTTGGACGTCGACGACGCGATCGACGAGCGCGGGATGCTGAAGCTCGACGCGACTGGCCGCACGAACGAGTCTACTGGCCGCCGCCGCTTGAGCACGCGGAGGTCGTTCACGTCGTCGACGGCCCAGTGATCGTCCTTCACCGTCACGTCCGTCGCACCAAGCGGCCGTTTGAAGTACTTGCGTTCGCTCGGAGTGCTCGCTGTCGGCGACGGCAGCTGCGAGTGCGGCGCGCCGTAGTACGGCACGTGCTGCGCGTCAGCGCGGCCACTGCCGCCTTCGTTCGGCGCGCGTCGGTACGAGATGACTGTGAACTCGGGCGACACGATCACTGCTGCGACGCGGTACAGAAGCGACTGCGGCACGGCGCAGCGGTTGTTCAGCGCAGTCACGAGCTGTCCCTTGGCGTCGACGCCGCACTTCTCGAGCACGTACGCCTTGAGCACGTGCTTCATGAGCCGCTGCGCTTTGTTCGCGCCGCTCTCCCAGTCGTAGTACCAGCGCGAGTAGATCTTCCCGTTGAGCTGGAACACGAGGTGGTTCTGCTCAAGTAGAGAGAGCGATAGAGACAGTAAGTGGTCGTGATCGCCCATGGCAAGACACCTCCAGACTGACAGTCGCACCTCGGACGGTATCTGCGTGGCGTTCTTGATCGACGTTGTGAGCGCCATCGGTCGCTCGCGCACGCCTGGTATCCACTGTCCTTCGGGGTTCTCTTCGCTTTGCGTCCCGACCGTGACGCTGTCGAACGAGAGGCACTCGCCAGGCTCGAGTCCTGCGTCCGACGACGACTCGAAGCGCGCAAACACAGAGAGCTCACCGACACCGAACGCATCGACGTCGCTCGAGCCAGTGGATTTCACCGACTTGGTCGTGTGCACGAGCACGTGTAGCGAACTGCCGCAGTAGCTGCGCTCCATGTGATTTGGACAGCAGTGAGGGAAGCACCGGAGGATCTTGAGTCCTTTCGTACGATTGCTCCTGCCATTCGAGCGCATGCAAACACCGCAACGAGCGTCAGAACGCCAGGGTATAGAGATAGAACCAAGCTCAGAGAAGAGCACATGACGCACCGCTTGTACTCTGGCTGGAAGAGCTCGCTGTGGTCGCACTCGAGGCGACAGAACGTCACGGCTGCTACAGGCGAGCCTGGTGCAGTGAGCACCGACGACGACGACGACGTCGTCGACAATGACGCGTGCATTGCTACAGCGTTTGCGCTCGCTCGAGTGCGCGGGCAATTTTTGAGGTGTGCGTGCGTAGGTCGCGATCGATCGATCAATCGCGCGCGTGAGAAGGCGGGGATGCGACCCGTGGACACCGAGCTGCACGCAACAGTAGCAGTAGGAGCACGGACGACACTGGCGCTACTCGCTCGCTTGCTCACACACACGACACAAGGCACACACGCAGTCGTTTCGTTTTCGCAGTTCGAGTCGAGGTCGGCTGGAGGTCGGGGCGTCGCGGGCAAGTCTCGATAGTGAAATAATGAGAGTGCGTCGCGTTGGACAAAAGCGCGAGAATATCAAATGACTGCGTTTTTGTATATGACCGCGGAATATATAGAGTAAAATTTAGAGTGGCCACGCTATTTGTTTTCGATAGTGATAAAACCAAACCAGTCGATAAGTCCTAAACTAGGACTGTCGACGAATGCATGACGGAAGCAATTTTACAATCACTCTGTTAGGGGTTGGTTTATTCGTCTACAGATCTGGGAGTTGGCAGGCTTTCAATTGTCACACGACTTCACTTGAATAAAGTAGGATAGCCACAAGTATACTAAACTGAAGTAGTTTCATGGCCATACAAATATCAAGTGATCAACTGCCACAAGGCACAATGACTTGTATCACACTCACAAGCACATTCACGAAGCAAGCAGCAAGCAAGGTATAGAGGAACTCGTCCGTGATGCCGCGAAGTACATGCTCTACGACCTGCACCGAGAGCGAGAGGATGTCGTGAAAGTACTCCAGTGCAAAGTTCTGTCAGAGCGATCAGTCCGACGCGCCGTGAAAACGATCGCAGAGAGGGAGAATCCACCCCTACACGAATGCAGCAGCTCGAGGCCGCAAAACAAGCTTTGGACGAAGAAGTACAGCAGCATCGGGCGCGAGAGCAACAGCTGCAGCACGAGCGAGCAGCGATCCAGCAGGAGGGAGCTGTGTATGATCAGCAACTGCTGCAGCAACAAGAGCAACTACAGCGGCACCTGAGAGAGCTCCACAAAACTGCACGCGACCTGTGGGACAGCCAACGCGAAGCATCGCGATTGAGAGTCGAGCTCACGACTACGAAAATCGAGCTCGACACCTCCAAACAACAGCTGAAGGATCAGTTCAAAAAGCCGCGCGCACACGCGACGTCGCTCCCCCTCTTGGCGCAAATCAGCAGATCCCGCGACAGACGATCGCGCGAACAGCTCCGCAAAGAGATCCGCTGGCGCATTCGAATGGCGACGGTCTCTATCGACATCTGTCTCTATGACTTAACCGAGGAAGAGGTGAGCAAGAGCAGCTCGTTCGTGCTGCCGATCGATAGTGGTGAACACTGACACACTGACACACTCTGTACACAGTTCTTTCAGGACATTGAAGATGCTCTGAAGAGAGGCGTGTTCGTGCGGATCATAGCGGATTATCAGCGCGCGCGCAGCGTGAGGCGACCAAGATGCAATCAACCGGCTATCGCAGCTTCGGTACGATCGGCTCGAGATCAGAAACCCGCCGGGAACACTGCACACGAAGCTCGCGATCATTGACGGAACGTGGTTCATACACGGTACGTCTCGCTCTCTCTCGCTTCTCATTTGCTAAGTTGCTAACTTGACACTAACACGTGTGCACAGGAAGCATGAACTGGAGCCGATACGGGCTCAAGCGCAACATCGAGTACGTGATGATTCATGGCGAGGACAGTGAGCTCGACCGCGCGGCCGACTTTGTCGAGGACGTGTGGGAGGCATCGGAGGAACCTGAGCTCGAAGTCCGTGTACAAGTTGTTCGTGCTCGACCTGGCGTGCGATTGATGACGAGCTGCTCCGCTCGCAGCCCAAAGGGAATAAGGAGCGAAATGCCGAGTGATCGAGGACGAGGACGCGGCCCACAACAGATTGGGCCAGCGTTCTCGCACGTGACGGCCTCCAATCTTATCAACATCTGCATCTGCGTGCCTGCCTACCTGTGTGTGCTGCCTACTGCATCTTGCCTGTCTTGTCTGGAGTGCGTCTGTGCGCAACACATCAACTGCTACTACTGCTAGGATCGTCGTCGCACTGATCGTCATGCGCTTGAGCACAAAGGTGACGGCGACGACAATTTGGTCAGTAATCGGAGCGACTCTTGGCCGCTGTCGTTCGCTACTGCTACTGACTCATGCTCGCTCTCCACGAGCGACTTTGCACTTGCTGAGCGCGCTCTGACGAGCTTGTCGTCAGTCGCGCGCGTTAGTGTACTCGTCACGCGGAGCTTGCATGCAACGAGTACATTGAGCAACACTGCTCGGCAAAGACGTAACGCACTCAATCGTCGAGTCCCATCGAGTCTCGTCGAGCCAGGGCACGCACACGTGTGACGGACGATACTGATAGCGAGCATGCATGTCATGAAGCGGCGTGAAGCTATGGACCCGTGAAGTTGTAAAGTACAATGAATCCATCTGCGAACACGCAGTGTAGTTGAAGAGCGGTGGCGCTCACCTCGAGTTTCGAGTCACAAGGCTCGACGACAACAACAACGTGCCTGGACATGGGAGACGCGAACTTTGTGCCACTTGATCCGAACTTTGTGCCGGCTTGTGTTCAAATACACATGTCCAATGTGTGGCTTTCAACTCTAGCAAACGAGCTCTTTGCTTTTTGAAGCACAAAATCCAGTTCTACCATTAAGTGCGATATGCGCACATTGTGCTCGCTGCTGCTTCAAACAGAATTGTAGCTTGCGTTTTCTATACTTGAGTCGATTCGATTTGCAACAGCACCGCCCGAGTAAAGCACACACTCTCTTCTTCGCTCCCTTTTTGGGTCCGATTGTTTGTTCCGGGTGCAACACAACACACACATTTACTTCAGTGAGAGACTTCGTGATCGGCGAAGCACGAGAACCTCGAGAAGCACAAGCAAGCAAGCGGTCGTTCGCAGCGAACACCAGTGCGCACACATACCAATCTCACCCGCATTGTTTTGCGCAAGGCGAGTAGCGTACAGCCCTCGTAGCTCAAACAGCAAGAGCAGAAGACGTTGCGATGGGGAACGCACTTGGCAAGAAGAAGACGCTCAAGGAGCAACTGCGCGAGAACAAGCGCGAGATCAACCGCGCTGTGCGTGAGCTCGACCGCGAGCGCGCGAACTTGCAAATGCAAGAGAAGAAGCTGATCATCGAGATCAAGAAGATGGCGAAAGAAGGGCAGATCGCGTCCGTGAAGATCATGGCGAAAGACCTCGTGCGCACGCGTCAGCACGTGACTAAGTTCTACACCATGCGCTCGCAGCTCCAAGCAGTCTCGCTGCGTCTAGAGGTGCGTTGTCTGTCTGTCTGTTTACTTGCTTCTATGTGCACACGCGGTAGTGGACTGACTCACTTGAATGTGCTTATGTGTGTTTGATAGACGGCCAAGTCAGCCGAAGCGATGACGTCTGCGCTCCAGGGCACAACGCACGCGATGAAGGCGATGGCAAAGACGATGAACCTCCCAAAGCTCAACCAGATCATGATGGAGTACACGAAGGAGAGCGAGAAGATGGAGATGACGCAAGAGATGATTGGCGAAACGATCGACGACGTCATGGACGCGGACCAGGACGAGGAGGAGGAGGACAAGATCGTCGGCCAGGTCCTCGACGAGATTGGCATCGATCTCACTGGCGCAGTGCCAGAAGCGCCCGTCACACAAGCGCCGCAGCCAGTGGCGGCAAAAGCTGCACCGGCAGCAGTCGTGCCGCCTCCTGCACCAGTCGCAGCGGGTGGCGACGAGAGCAACGATTCAGCCATGAGCGACTTAGAAGCGCGGCTGAACAACTTGCGGCGATCGTAGTGCGAGAGCGTGCGCGCAATAGCAAGTCTCGTGAGTCGAGTCGTTGCTCCGTGACGCTGAGTGCAACTCGTGTGTCTGTATAATCGGTTACCACGTGCTTGTTCCTCGGTTACTACATCATGTCGGGGATAATGAGCAAGTTCTTGGGAATGAGGCAAAAGTGGAGCGCAAAGTACACGAAGCGGTGGCACAGGTACGTCTCTTCTTCAAAGGCGCGGAAGACCTCGGCGTGGTGGAAGTATGTGTGCGAGAAGATGCGGTAGAGTCGCCGCGCAACGGACTGGAAATACTGCGTCGCGTTGCTCGTGATCGACACGCGCGACGGGAACACGCGGCTGCTCGTGAGCAGCGTGTTCACGTTGTCCATCGTGTGCACGATGTACTCGAACGCGCAGCACTCTTTCGGCGCTTTGTGCGCAGCGCAGAGAAAGACCCAGTCGTCGGTCGCTTTCATCACGACGCAGCTCTCGCGCGTGCACGTACCGTCGAGCTTCGCGACGAGCACGTTTAGCTCTTTCATCACTTGCCGCAAGTGCTCGTACTGCCACAAGTACGTGTCCTGGTCATCGGGGACGTGGTAGATCTTGGCGAGCGCAGTCGGGTCTGCGCGCACGAGGCGCTGGATGAGCTGCTCGGCTTCGAACGCGCCGCCAGTGTCGATTGCTGCTGCGACTGCAGTGTTGCTCTCCCATGCAAAGAACTCGTCGTTGCGGCTCCCCGGTGGATTCTTGCCCACGACCAGCGCCATCTTCGTCGTAGTCGTTGTCTTGATCGGTCTTGCTTGCTTGCGCGTTTTTGCTTGCTTGTGCGTTGGTTCAATATGACTGTTTCGTCGGATACTGTACTTGTGTACCCTGCATGCTCGACTGTACTACTACATATATTGACAAGTTGAAAAATCCAATTTTCCAAGCGAAGCTATACGGAGTTTGCTATATAGATAGCTCCAACCGACGCTGTATCGGACCGCGTAAGCTATAAATGTAAACTAACCGCACGTTTGTAGAAACTCCGTCAATATTTTGAACAAAAATTTGGTGACGTCGACGCGTCACGTAACGTTCAAAATGTTTAAAAGTCGTTTTGTTGACTTATGATTATCAAAAGTAGAGAATACAACTTACTTTTCCTAATTCCTGAGTCATTGCATATCGAATAAGCGAGTGATGATCGACGTTGACGTTGATTGCTATCAATCGACATGCCTCTCGCGTTCATGTTGTCGTCGTCGTCGTCGAGCCGGGCGTGCCTGTATCGAGTGGATCGAGTGGATGAAGGCCTCGTTGCAAGAGCACACTTGCTGCTCGTGTTTGTTTTTCGAACGCTAGCAGCGAGCTGGCTAGCGACGTCGATGTCGATGGCCTCCACAGCCGACAGTAGGCTGGGTGCCAGGTCGCCATGCAACTCGTCAAGCAAAGCGACACAAAGCAAGTCGCGCTGTGGCCGCCCAGATTGACGCAAGTGCTGCTGCTTCGAGTGCATGTGTGCTCCGCTCTTTTACATCGCGACCGCTGCGCTGAGCGCTGTCGCGCCTCATGACCTCGCAACGCTGCTCCGTCGTTCGTGTGAGTGGCAAATCTGCTTCGCGATGCCGTCCGATGAATTGGCTCTTTTTCGACGCCACGCATTCCGACGCGAAGTGCTTGCTTGTCTGTCTTGTGTTGCTTGCGCTGCGCGCTTGACAGCAACGAAGCGTCGACGCAGTGACTGCGCGAAAGTGTGTGAACGAGCGAGCGCCGAGCCTCTGCAGTCCGCACTTTGCGTCTCGCCTCCCGCCCGTCCGTCAATCAATCGGCGCGCTTGAGCTCGTCCAGCATGAAGCGCTCGCGCGCAGGCGTCTCCTGCCTCTGCTGGCTGCTCGCGTCATCATCCTCGTCATCAGCCGCCTCGGCAGTCGCGCATGGACTCGATAGCGTCGCTCGCGCAGACGCAATGTCGCCGCCACTGCCACAGCGTACGTGTGTGCGCTTGTGTGTCGCTGTTGCTAGCTTGCTCGTGCACACAGCGCGCTTACACACTCGCTCTCCTCTATAGGTCTCTTGCAGGCTGTCGTCGAGCCATTGAACGACACGACTACTAGCGATAGCGACCGCATCGCAGCAGCAACAACAGCTCTGCTGGAGACCGAGGCGCCGTCGAATGCCACAGTCGCTGCTGACAGCAGCGCGATTGGAAGCGCTGCGTCCGAAAGCGAAGGTCGCGCTGCTGCGAGCACTGCACCACCAACGCAATCATCAAGTAGTGCACCAGCAACGCCAACACCAACGGAGCCAACGTCATTAGCTCCACCAGCAGACGGACACGTCGTGACAGATGCGAGCTACCGTCGGGACTCGAAGCTCAGTGCCGAAGGCATCATCGGGATCATCGCTGCTTCAGTCGCAGTCGTCGCGCTCGCAATCGCATTCGTACGCGTCGGCGCATCCAAGCGCACGCAGCAGAAAGACCAAGTCGAGACGCCCGTAGCACCTCAGGACCTCGCGTCAAGTACGATGAGCATCAAGGACGTCAAGTACGTCGACTCGTTTGACTCGCCAGCGACGACACCGCGCGCATCGATCGCATCGCTCCGCAAACCGTCCGTGCCACGACCGAGTCTTCAGCTCACGCGCGACAACATCTCGCAGCAGCACGATCCGCACGCTGGCGCTGCGCCATCGCTCGAGTACACGATCTCTGCTGCCGAGTCTGAGCCATCGCTCTTCACGCCTAGCCGCGTGCGGACGTTCTCGCGGTCGCACCGGAGCGACTCGCTCAAGCGCGCGCCACTCAGTCCAGAGAGCTACCTCGCACTCGCGCAGTCGTCGAGTCGCCAGCCGTTCCGACAGTCGCGGAGGTCGCGTCAGTTGCGCGCAGTGAGTCGCGAGTCGCCTCGTGCGACTGTGATGTCGCCGTCTGCGCGCCGACCGTCGCGCTTGCGCTTCTCACAGAGCTCGATCCAGAGCTCCGACAGCGCATCTGAGATCCCGATGCTCGGCGGTGATCGCAACACGGTCGGCGCAGCGTGCGCACCAGACGCTAGCGACGACGATGAGAGCCACTGCCACATCCCCGTGCTCGCGCGCGGCTCGGAAGAGTCTGTCGACTCGATCGAGGACGATGACATCGAGATCAGCATCTAAGGCACTCAGTCACACGTATGGCGCTTGTGCAAATGGATTGCGCTCTCTCTCTCTCGTGTCTCTCGTAGTCGCCTCATGGGCGCGCCAAGTCGCCTGCTCTGTGCCTCGCTCTCTCTTTCTTTGTGTTCTCTCTATCCAGACGCTGTCGTCACTGACTCGACCCGACGATGTTGCGCATCGAGAAGCCGTCAAAGAACGGGTTGTTGAGCGCCTCCTTGGCGCTCACGCGGTCGTCCGGGTCGAGGATCAGCATGAGCTGGAGCAAGTCGAGCAGCCCAGACGCTGCGTCGTCTGGCGCCACGAGCTGCGCGAGCGTCCGCATCTTGCGCACGTGCTCGACGCTCTCGTCGCTCGTGGCGCCGTCGGGCCAGTGGAGCTTCCCGCGGTGGAAAAACTTGGACGCCGGCTTGTTCGCTTTTGCGATCATGTGCGCCGGCAAGCGGCCGATGCAGCGCTCGATCAGCGCCAGGTGCTCGAGGTTCTCGTGCTGCAGAGCAAGAGAGAGCGCGCGTGAGTCAGTCAGGTCGTTGGCTCCAAGGCGCCAGCGCATCGATGAACGCGAGACGCACCGTCGCAAAGAGGAGCTCGCCCAGGTACAGCTCCGCGATGATGCAGCCGGCGGACCAGATGTCCGACGGGTAGCTCCACCCGAGGCCGAGGATCACTTCAGGCGACCGGTACTGCCGCGTGTTGATGATCGAGCTCTTCGACTCGTCGTCGTACGTCGCGCCGCCAAAGTCAATCACTAGCACGAGAGGCATCAGAGGCAGGGCCTTGTGAGTACAAGAGCAGACGGCAGAGCGCTCAAGAGACAGCAACGTACACTTGACTGCATCGCACGCTGGCGGACGGAGCGAGAGACGTCCCGAGTCGCCGCCGCTGTCCGAGTCGCTGCGCTCGCGCTGCCGGCCGTTCGACCACTGCGACGCATGCGGCGATGCGCCAGCAGACGACAGAGATGACGATGGCGACGCGTGCGCAGGTCGCTCCTCTTCGTCGTCGACGAGGAGGATGTTCTCAGGCTTGAGGTCCGTGTGAATGAGCTTGATGCTGTGGATGAACTCGAGCGCCGTGAGGAGCTGCCACGCGTACGCGCGGATGCTCGCGAGCGGGAACGGCTTGTAGTCGTGGCTCTTCAGGTAGTCGTAGAGCGAGCACCCGAGGCGCTCAAAGACCATGCACACGTGGCCCTTGTACTCAAACCTACACGAGCAGACAGTGTGAGTGAGAGCGAGAGAGAGATGAGAAGAAGAGAGACGCACCACTTGTACATGCGCACGCAGAGCGACGAGTTCGTCGTGTCCTTGTCGTTCACGTCCTGGAGGATCGCGGCCTCGATCTTCGCAGACTCGGTGTACTTGTCCACTTGCCGCACGACTTTGATCGCCACGATCATGTTGCGCTGCTTGTCGAGGCACTCGAGCACACGGCCGAACGTCCCAAGGCCCGCTTCACGGATGATCTTGTCTGTTTGGCAGCGTCCGTCCCATTCAGTCCGTCCGTCCGTCAGTCAGTATGTGCTTTGGTGAGCATCCATACGTAGCAAGACACGCACGACGTACAGCGCGAGGCGATGTAGTCGCCTGGCTTGCCGTCGTAGCTCCCGATCGTGTCGTCGTGCGCCGAGCTGTCGTCGCTCCCGTCCTTCTCTGCGCGCTGCTGCGAGTGCTGCGCACTGCGGTCGTCCGACCAGTTGCGCTCGCGACGCGATGGCTTTGGGCGGTACGACCGACTACGCGTGTCGTAGTCACGACCGCCGCGGCTCCGGTAGCTCTCATGTTCGCGTGTGCTCCGACGCGGTCTAAAGACACACACATATGAGCAGATGTGAGTCACGCGCATGATCATGAGCTAGTCCTCGTGAGCAAGAGCCGAGGAACCTGGATCGACTGCTCGACCGACGGCGAGAGCGCGACTCGTGTCGGCGTGCAGAGCGAGAGTCTAGTGCGTACAAGACAGAGAGAGAGAGAGACGCAGTCAACGGACGGTGAGCGCACGTTCACGACTTGGAATGACTAGCAGAGACACTCGATTCGCGCAACGACGTACCTCCACGTCGACGCGAGTGCGAGCGCGATCTGGACCGCGATCGCGGACGTGGACTCCGGTCACTTCGTCGCCCTCGACGGCTGCGCGCACCAGCAGGCGACGACGCATACTGCTGCTGCTGCTGACGGTGTCGCAGTCGCGATGCCACTGGGCTTTGACTGCGCGAGCGCCGCTTCTTCCGCCGCGCGTAGCGCTCTCGACGCGGCGTCCCGACATCGTCTTCGTAGCGGTCGTCTCCACGACGACGCGAGTCGCCGTCGTCGCGGTCTCGACGGCGTCGATCCATGCGCACACACCCACACACACACGCACGTGTTCGCAGCCAAGCAAGCACAGCGATGAGCGAGCGATGTGGAACTGCTCCGCTTTTGGTGACAAGTCTTTCACTTGATGTGATCCACATTGGTTTGCTGTTCGACTTTTAAATGAATGTTTGTATCGAATTGTCTATCACATCGGCCTTGTTTTACACTTGAAAACATCACTATCGAAAATGAAGCTCTAATAGTGACGAAATCAAGGAACAAATGCAACGACAGACTTTGCAAGATCACTTCGAGCATCGCGTCGACCTCGACCTCGACGACCTACGGACGGACCAATGGCGGAGACGACACTTCCAGCAGCCGTTCTTGCAGACGTGCGCGCGCTCCTGCCAGACGATGTCGGCGGACGCGTGCTGAGCATCCAGTCGCACGTCGTGCAGGGCTACGTCGGCAACAAGAGCGCCGTCTTTCCGCTCCAGCTCCTTGGCATGGACGTCGACATCATCAACAGCGTTCACTTTTCCAACCACACGGGCTACGCGCACTTCTCGGGCAAGCACTTGCGCCTCACGGGCGACGACCTCCACGACCTCCTCGACGGCATGGAGCACAATAAGTTGCTCCAGGACGCACACACGCACTTGCTCACGGGCTACGTCGGCTCGATCACGCTCTTGGAAGCGATCGTGCGTGTGCACCAGCGCTTGCGCGCTGCACAGAGCGACCCAGAGCGCCTCGTGTACGTGTGCGACCCCGTGCTGGGCGACCTCGGGAAGCTCTACGTCCCAATGGAACTCGGTACGTTCTGTCTGTGCTGCCTTGCTGTCCAAGTGAAGTGAACGAGCTACAGCCTGACGAATGGACCGATGCAGTCGACGTGTACCGATCGCAGGTCGTGCCGATCGCTGACGTGCTCACGCCGAACCAGTTTGAGTGCGAGCTGCTCGCAGAGATGAAGCTCGCGACTGTCGCCGATGCACTCGCTGCGTGCAAGAAGCTCCACGCACAGGGGCCGCGCGTCGTCGTGATCTCGAGCTTTGAAGAAGCCGGCGGCGAAGCAAAGACACCGCGCGAGCTCTTGGTCATTGGCAGTCGCGTCACAGACGACGCGACGTTCGAGCAGTACGAAGTGCGGTTCCCGTGGATCGACAGCTACTACACGGGCACGGGTGACCTCTTTGCGGCGCTCCTGCTCGCGTGGCTCCATCGGTACCCGCGCGACTTCAAGCGCGTGCTCGAGAACGTCATCTCGACGATCCAGGACGTCCTGCGCATCACGCTCGCACTCGGCGGGAAGAACTGCGACCTGAAGCTCATCCAGAGCCGCAACGTGATTGCGAACCCAGCGATCCGCATCCACGCGACGCCGCTGCACCAGTAGATCCAGCGCTGTCGTCCTGGGACTCGCAGTTCGCCCTCACAGCGCACTGCAGACACAATAGATACCACCACCACGACTTACGCCTCTGCGCGCTCAGGACTCGCGATGTTCACGTACTTGATCGACTCTCTCTGTCTCCCACACGAGCTGCCGTCTCTGTTGGCTGGACGCTAGTGCTGCGCCATGACGCGCGATGCGATCGCAGTGTGCGCGCGGTCGAGCGCGATCGTCCAGCTGTTGAGCGCGTCGAAGAGCTTGTTCGAGTCGCGGTTCCTACGAGTTCGAGGCATCGCGCACGCGTCAGTCACAAGCAGCAGAGACACACATAGTGATGCATCGGACGCACTTCTGGACCGTCTGGAGTGCCAAGAGCCCTCGCTTCTGGTCGATCTTTGCGTCGAGTTCGTCGCTCTGGATGAGCGCAACGGCGATCGCTTCGACCTCTGGACGCGACACGTTCATGGCTTTCGCGAGGCTCGCGAGCTGAATGACTGCGTACGGCCGCACGATCTTCTTGAGCACTTGGCACCGGATGTTGCGCAGCAGCGGCTGGAGGTACTTGGCCATGATCGCGTCGCTCAGAAGCTTGTACTTGGGGTTCGTGAGCACGCGCTCGAACTGCACAATGTCGTTCGCCTCGTACGCGCTGCGGAGCAAGAGCATCGCGCCGATCTCGTCCACGTCCTGGTACACCTTTGCCTCGCGCGAGTCGAACGGGTTGATGTCCGAGCTCGCGAGCATGTTCGAGAGCACGACGTACTTGAGCGCCTGCGTCGCGCGCGCGTTCCCGGCCTCCTGGTAGTTCCGGAAGCTCTCGAAGAACTCGTTGTACGCGAGCATCCACTGCCGCTCCTCCAAGTACATCTTCCCGCCCTCTTCGCGCACGACGCTAGCGGCAGTTCGACCAAGAGAGAGAGACTGTCAGCGCACAGGCTAGAACGCAACACGACAAGGTACACGCACCCCATGACTCGCGGGTCCGCGACTGCCGCGTCGAGACCGAGCGTCTTGGGGTAGATCTCGCGCAGCCGCGCGCTGTTCTTCGTCGCGCCGCAGAGCTAGAGCACACTTGTCGAGTCAGCTCTTGCCGATGGCTGTGCAGCGTCTCGCAGAAGCGCGTACCTGAATGTCGAGCGAGTAGACGTCGAGTAGCGCCGTGACTTTGCTCTGGTCGTTCCGGCCCTCTGGCGTCTGGCAGTACTCGTAGAGCGTGTCGAGGAGCCGACGGAGCTGGCTGAACTCGCCAATGTCGAGGTACAGCTTCCCGAGCTTGACGTTCATCGTGAACCAGAGGCGCTCGTTGTTCGCGTCTTTCAGGCGCTCGAGCGTGATCTCGTACATCTGCAGCAGTAGACAACGTCATGATCCACATGAGCAGCAGTCTGCAGTAGCACGAGAACGCGCAGGACGTACCTTGGACGAGTACTTGCCGCTCTCCTTTGCGCTCGTGTGCGTCGAGACGACGTCGAGGATCGACGAGATCGAGTCCGTGCTTTCGTTCCGCGTCACGAACGGCAGGAACGTGAGCATGTGGCGGTAGTTCGCGACCATGTCGTCCCACCGGCTGCTGTGCGCGCAGATCTTGACAATGTGCTCGAGCGCCTGGAAGCTCCACTTCATGCTCTCAGGGCTCTCCTCGACCGCCGGCTTCTCGAGCGCCACGACACGCTGAAAGAGCTCTAGCGCCTGCGCGTTGTCGCCGCGCTGGCGATAGTCCTCGGCTTCGTAGAACGTGTTCTCGAGCTCAATGAGCGTCTCGCGCGCAGCGTTCTTCTCATCGCCGCCTTCAGCGTCCGATCCACCGAGCTGCTCGTCGCTGTTGTATGCGTCGTCGCTGTCGTATTCGTACTCGTACTCCTCCGAGTCCGACATGTTCGCTGCTCACGTTGCTCGTCTTCACGGTCGTCAAGGTGCTAATGATCGTTTGATGCTTCTTGTCAACCCAGAACGAGTAATGCTAAGGATTTTTGCGATAGTGATAAAACCAAAATTTGTTATTCGCACGTCAAATATGAAAATTTTGCTCTCAAACTAAAGTAGACATTTTCAAAATACTATTTGCATAAATAGCAATTATGTCAACCCAGAAATAAGGCAGCGCTGCAACATAACTGTATATGTTATGTTATAAGTGTATATATTCGCTCCTACTTTTCAGAGTTCTACAAGTGGCGTTTCTTTCTATATCGGCAGAGCTGCAAGGTGCTGCACCACGTTGCGGGGCGCGTGTTACCACAAGACCGCTCCGTAGACGTCGTGATCGGGTACGGCACATGGAAAGGCGGCAGCATTGTTAGTGGACATGCACACACACTGAACCAAGCAATTCGACTATCCTTTGGCAAGTGCAGTCGCGTGATCAACGTCCACAAGCACTTCATTAGCCAGCTGATCAACTACAGACAACGGCGGAAAGAGTCCGCCGCCAAAAAAAACTCGGCAGTGAGAGTCGTACAAATATTTTGCCTACAATCCCATACCAACCATTATGTCGGAGGACAGTGTATTTTTATCTAATCATGAAGCTTCATTTCACGCCTTTCCTGTCATTCTCGGCAATGGATCAGCTACAAATTGAGGCAATTCACTTTGATAAATTCATCGCAATTCGTGCGCTGTGTGCTGGATACAAAATCGTGTCTAACATCAATAGCGTTTCAGAAAATCTGTTCCCGTCTCACAAACTCGTGTTGCGCCCAGGATCAATTCGACAAAGCTAACTTTCCAACTGGCGTTCAACCAACTCCGAGCGCGCGCGTCAACATTGTCGCTGTCCTTGTACTACCATACGCCGTCGTCGACGCTCTTCCGGTTGCAGCAAGGAGCGTACGATAAACGCTTGTTTCGGAAGAAGTTGGTGGCAAGAAGGACGTAAATCTCGAGCAGTCGGGTGTGATTCACATGACCAAGTGCGCCGCGGTCACTGAAGCAAAGTGAACGATCATGGACATCGCCAATGGTATGGGTAAGGACTGGGAACCGAAGAACTTCTTTTTCATGCACTTGCGGCCAGTCGAGACGAAGCAAGCGCGCATCGAGACAATACTCGAACCGATAGTGGCAGAGCAAAGTTTATGCACGATGGTTACCGTGAGCCCGATCGTTGCACTGGACGAATGACTGTTTGTGTTCAAGACGGATGATTTAACACGTCGTTTGGTTCAGCAAGGCCCGCCTTTGAAGAGTACGCCGCCGAGACGCGCGCAACACCGCCCCGCTTCTTTACCGGTCTTCAAGACGGTATCAAAACGTGACTACATCACCGTGCTCAACGTCGTCATTGTGTGCTGGTGCTCCCGGTCCACACGTGGCTGTATGGTCTTCCTTAATCGACACCGCGACAAACGCTATATTCTGTGCGCGAGAACTACCGCGAGGCATCTCCATTGATGTCACAATTGTGTTCGGCATGTGGGTAGGAGATCATATCGTGGTCGTGTTCACAGTCTGAACTAAGCGATATGTATTTCGCAAACACTCGCAAACTCTGTAATAGCCAGCGATATCAAGAACTGTTCAATAATGAAGCTCACGGGCGTCTGTGTCCTTCGAGTGGATGAAGTGTTTCTGCGGGTCGTCCTTCGCGAAATCCTTCGCTAAAAACAGCGCTTTTTGAACAGTGCACAAGTAAGACATCAACTCAGCAAATTTCAACGTGGCACTCACAACACTTTCAATCTTTGCCCTCAGACCTTGTATCCCACGACAAACAGCTTGAAAGTGTGCTTAAAGTAACACATGACCATCGCACTGACAACCGCGATTAATGTGCTTACATTACGACCGCCTGGTCGTCATGCTGCGCATTCACATCCTAGCAACACGTGTCAGTCCAATGCATCGCTGCCAGGACAGCGCTCAACTCTCGACTCTCACCTGTGCGGAACATGGCGAATTCTCGAATGACAACTTGTGCGCGTGCACGCCGCCCACCACTCATCCTCGTACTCGGGCTACTGTGCATCGTTTCGACGGTGTAAGTCATTGCGTCAAAACAAGTCATTGCACAGATTCCCAATACAGTGTTAGACGGGACGGTTGAACTGCTCTCGAAATCCGTATATAAGATAACGTGTTCACTATACGCCATGGCTTTACTGAAAAAGAACATGTTGTACAAAACAACATGTGTGTATGTGCTGGATTTATGTTTTTGTGTTCACGGTTATATCCACTTCGAGTTGTGTATTCATGGAAATCTATTGTTAGTGCATTTGCTGACTTGATTTTGTATCGACATACTAAGTTCAAGTCTATATGTCGATTTGTACAAGTGCCACGCGTATGACCGACATCGACATTGACATCGACTTGCTTGTTTCTCGTCACGCGCGTGACGTACGCACCTCGACTCGCGACACACAGCTAGCATGGACGCAAGTGCGGTGCTCGGTCAGCTCAAGAGCAAGTCAGCGCAGACTGCTGCGCTCGCGATGGAGAAAGCGGCGTCGCTGAAAGACGTGACGCAGAAGAGCTCGGTCGTGCTGCAGAGCAAGGCGCGGTCGACGGCCGAGTCGCTCACCCTCAAGATCCCAAAGGTGCTCTCGAGCGCGTCGATCGGCAGCGCTAGTGGCAAGAGCACGGCGTCAGAGACCAGCGGCGAGAGTGACATCGAGGCACCGACACCAAAGAATCAAGAGCAGGAGGGACTGCTCGACGAGATCGCAGATGAGTGCAAGCTCACAAAGCGCCAGCGGCTCTACGGTGCGGTCGGGTGCTACGCGCTCGGTGCGCTCTGCGGCTTCCTCTCGACGCTCATGATGTGGGGTGGTCCCAAGCACGTGAAGCAATTCGGCTTCTTCTACACTGTCGGGAACCTCTGCAGCATCGGCAGCTCGCTCTTCCTCGTCGGCCCCACGCGGCAGCTCAAGGTCATGTGCATGCCAGTGCGCCGCGTCGCGTGCTGCATCTGGATCGGCGCGATGGTCCTCACGCTCATCATCGCGTTCGGGTTCCCGAAAGCCGGGCCGCTCGTGATGCTCCTCGTGTTCGTCCAGTACGGCGCGATGCTCTGGTACGGCGCGTCGTTCATTCCGTACGGGCGAGCGATCCTGAAGAAGTGCTGCGCAAAAGCTGCAGGGCAAGTGACGTCTGCAGTGTGAAGTGATAGTCACGAGTGACACGAGAGCGAGCGAGCGAGTCGTCAGCTTCATACATGCGCGTTGCTTATTTCGCTCGGTCCTGCGCCTCGTTCTACGTGCCGCCTACGTGGTCTTGAGCGCCTGCGCTTCGAGCCACGCGACAAAGTCGTTCACGACTGCGTTGCGAATGTGCGGCGGCTCGTTGCTGAGGTCGTGCGAGCCGTCGATGTAGGCTTTAAAGACCTTGTCGACGCTCCGCGTCTTTGCGTGCAGGTCCTCGGAGCCCGAGATGTGGCAGACCTGGTCTGCGAGGCCGTGCTGGAGCAAGTACGGCGTCTCGATCAAGTGGAACTTGTCCTGGATGTGCTCGAGCGCATCGAGGATCGCAAGCCCCGTACCAATGCGCAAGCGGCCGTTGTAGAACAGCGGGTCCGACCGCTTCATGGCGTCGACGAGCGCAGCGACTTCGGGTGAGCTGTTGCGGCCGCGATTCCCGCGTGCGAACGGGATCTTGGGGGCGATCGTGCGCAGGAGCTTGCCCGTGCGCTCGACCACGACCGACGGCCGCGACGTCGCGTGGATCTGCACGGCTGGGCAGAGGATCACGGCGCCGTCGACAAAGTCTTTTGGGACTTTCGTGAGGATCGTCAAGACCATGAGACCGCCGAGTGAGCTGAGCAGTAGAGCCATAGAGAGAGTGAGAGTTGCGTTGTGAGTTGTGAGAGCACTGCACACTGATTGAGGCTCGCAGCTGTGCGCTTGTGCCGTACCCGCCGTGTAGAAAGACCTTCTGGCCCTTGTACTTGTCCTTGACGACCTTGACGAACTCAATCGCGTCGTCTGTGAGGTGCTGCACGCTTGAGAAGAAGCCATGGCGACCGTCGCTCCGCCCCATGCCTTCGTGGTCAATGCCTGCGATGATGAAGCCGCTCTGGAGCAGCTCGATCATGAACGTGTTGTTGCGCGCGCTGTGCGAGTTCATGCCATGGAGCACGACGACAACGCCCTTTGCAGCAGCGTGCGAGTCGAGGTGCTTTGGGAGCCAGAAGCGGTAGAACAGCCGCGCGACTTGGTTCCGCGGTCGCGGTCGCTGGAGAAAGCCCGTCTCCTCGACGCCGCGCGCGACGTGCTCTTGCAGAAACTGCTGCTCAAACGCCGTGAGCGGGCGCAAGACGCGCGGATTGTGGCTGTCGATGCCCGGTCCAAAGAGCTTCACGAGCGCGACGACAGCAGCTGCGAGCGCCGCCGCGAGACCCCATAGCGCGCTGCTCGTCCACATCAAGTCTCGTACGTGTCTTGTCTTGACGTCGACAACAATTCATGTTGTTCAGTTCGTGTGGTCACACAAAAAATGAAAACGTCATACAAAAGCGTCATACAAAACACGAATGAGCAACAGCGACGTCGATGATCATCGTCGCTGCGATCGTCGCGATTCCGCTCGAGACGCACGAAGCACCACGCATCGTTACGCGCGTGTGAGTCGCTAGACTACGTTGCGCACGAACAAGCAACTGAACGAGTCGAGGTGGCTTCGCGCGCGAGTCTGTGTTTTCTCGAGTCCAGTGACTCCACCGGATCTCCACGTCCAATACGCGACCAGCTGGATCGACTCGAGCAACGGAAGCGCAAGCAAGTCCTCGTTTATACGAATCATTCGCACTCGAGCAGCATGGGGAGCACATGCAGCACAGTGCACGTCGTCGAGAGCCGCAGAAGACACCGCGAGTGCGCTGTGACTCCAACTGCTGCAGCTCGCGACACACACGGGTCGCTGCGAGCATCAACAACAACCACAGCACAAGACGCAGATTCGACTGACGATGAGCCGCCAGCGCGCATCGTCGTGACAAACGTGCGCGAGAACGAAGTCGTGACGCACTCGCTCGTCTTGCTCGAAGGACGCGTCGAGAACGTCCCGCCAGCCAAGCAGACGCGCAGCAGCACGACAACAAACGTCGCGTACATCCAAGCGTCTGCGAGTGCGCGCAGTGACAGCGATAGTGACGCAAGTAGCTCGCTCCACGGACTCGGCCACTGCTGGCCGATCGTGCCTGAGTCGGGACTCTTCAAGGCGTTCGTGCTCTTGCCTGCGCCTGGGAGCTACACTGTACGGCTGCAAGTCGCGTCGACCTCGCTCTTGCTCAACCTGCGCTTCGTGTTGCCATCGACCAAGTACATCGTGCGGTTCCACTACCAGAAGCCGCTCGACAGCAACCAGGGCTTTGATGCGCCACCAGAGACCGACAACTCGGACGCTGCTGCGATCGAGCGCATCAAACTGAACGCACTCGTGCTCCAGACTGCGCTCGCAGAGCTCCTGCATCGAGCTGGCAGCGCGCGTCGGTCGTTTGCGCTCGAACTCGGGAGTGACGGCTTGCCGATCGTCCAGTTGCTCCGGTCGCAGTACTCGACAGCGCGTGCTCAATCGATGGACGACGCAGAGCTCGTAGCACGACTCCACCATGACGTGCTGCTCACAGAGAGCCGAGAGACGCGCGCGAGCAGCCTCCATGACGACAGTCGCGCGAGTCCGCAGCGCTTTGTCAAGCACGTCGTGATTCTCGGTGGTGCGCACTTTGACAAGCGCACGCGCGAGCTCTTTGGTCACCGAGAGCTCGTGGACGGCAACTTGGTCGTGTCTGGGTCCTGCGGTCTCCACACGTGGCCGCGCGGCCTCGAAGACTTGACTGCGAGCTGCATCGACAACACGCGCTTCCTCCCGCGAGTGTTCCCGTGCGACTGCGCTGGACGCGGGAGCTACTGGACCAAGTACGCAGCAAGCAGCAGTCGGCTGCTGCAGCTCGTTGTCCAGAGCTTTGGGCTCGAGACGCAGCGCGAAGGCGTCTTGCGCACTGGCTTCAGCGCGCTCAACCGACTGCTTTGTGTGTTCGAGCCGACTGCGCTCGTGCACGTGCCGACGTTCATGATGGCGATTGGCGACGGCCGGTTCTCGTTTCTGGACCTTGCCGCGCTCGTTGCAGCCGATCACGCAGACGACGACCTGTTCTTGGACGCGTGCTCGGTCGACGCCCTCGCAGTCAAGTGCGCGTGGATCGCGTCGCGCCAGCGCCGTCGCAGCAGTAACTTTGAGCCGCGCAAGAGCGCTGCTGCTGCGTAGGTATGTGTACCTACTGTTCGATTGGGTTGAAGTGGACGTATAAGTATTGCGCATAATAAAATCAAGTCAAATCAGGCGCTTTGTGTGAGTGATTGTCGATCGCTTCCTCTACCTCCTCTACCTCTTCCTCACTTCCGAATTGACCAGCAAGCGCTCATTGCGATCGCCTGTGACTGCTGCTTCTCGACGTCCAAGCCGCTATGACTGCTCAAGCTCCTGGCTCTACGACACCACGTGCACGCGTCGAGATCCTGAACCTCCGCGACAATGAGCGACTCACGTTTCCGCTCGTGCTCGTCGAGGGTATCGTTGCTCGCCCTTCTTCAGCATCATCCGACAACAACGACGACGATGCGCCTGCGATCGAGCTCATTCACGCAGGTGTGCGCAATGCGAGTGCCGCATCAGCAGCGCTTGCGTGGCCAGTTGTCCCGGATACCGGTCACTTCAAAGCGCTCGTGATGCTCCCGCGACCTGGGACGCACTGCATCCAACTGCGCGTGCGTGGCGAACTCGTGCACGAGCTCACGATCCGCTACACGCACCCGCTGTCCAAACACATTGCGCGCTTCCACTACGAAAAGCGAGTGAATGACTCGCGCGGCTTTGACGCACCAGCGGGCGTCGACAACTCGGACGAAGCGGCACTGAAGCGCGTGAAGCTCGGTGCGCTCCTCATGCAGACGTGCATCGCCGAGATGTTCCACAAGCAAGGACTCCCGCGTGCGACGATCGCGCTCGAGTTTGACGACTCGGACGAGTGCGAGATGCCGCGCGCGAACATCCTCGAGACAACGGACGAGTACGTCGAAGGGCGGTGTCTGGTCACTGCGATCACGAGAGCGCTGGAGCGCCAGACGGATGCGGCGGCAGCGGATGGCGTGACGCTCACGCACTTTGTCCACGTCGGCTCGAACCATTATGACCCCGCGACGCGCACCGTGCCGAACCACTGCGCGCACATGTACAACAACGCGTTCTTGTTCAGCGCCGTGACGCTCCACACGTGGCCAAGCACGCTGCGCGACGTCACGCCGTGCCTCTTGGACACGCGACGGATCGACACGTCGATGCTGAATGAAGACAGCGCTGGGCGAGAGAGCTACTGGGCGAACTTTGCCACGGGCTTTGGCGTCTTCATGCACTTCTTCGTGCGCTGGTTCTCGCAGCGCAACTCCCACCGAGGCATGTTCGGCCGCGGCTTTGACAACGTGAACCGACTGCTGAGCGTCTTTGAGCCCGAGTTGGGCATTGACGAGCCGGCGATCCAGGTCCGCAACGAACACAGTGGCGACGATGCTGCTGCTGCAATCGTGACTGGCGAGACAAGCGACTCGATCGAGCTCAACTACAGCGTGCTCGAAGAAGTTGGCGACGATGTCCAAGGCGCATACGTCGAAGGACGCGTTCTCGCTGCGCTGCTCGAGCGATGTCCGTTCGTTGTGTCGGCGAACAAGTACTCGCACGACCACGCGAACGCTGCAGCTGCTGCATAGTGTGAGCGTCAGAGAGCGTGTGTGTGTATGTATACGAGGACGAGATGAATGAACGAAGGGATGTACATCGATCCAAGTCCATGCAGGTGTCATGCGAGCTTAAGGAGGTGAAGGAGGTCAAGGAGGTCATCCCAAGTGTACTCCGCTCGCGTCGGAGCCGCACGTTGAGCAAGTGAGGTCATTCCAAGTGTACTTCCATAAACAAGTCTATCTCTCACATACTTTAGACAAGTCTAACTTGAAATATGTATTTCGTTTTATGTATCGCACACCACTTACCAAATCGAAATCCAAAGCAGCAACACGAACATGAGCAGCATGGAGACTGGCGATGCGACGTTCAGCGCGGCGGAAGCCGCAGTGTACGACCGGCAGATGCGGCTCTGGGGCGTCGAGGCGCAGAAGCGACTGCAGAGCTCGCAAGTGCTCGTGTCTGGGCTCTCAGTGCTCGGTTCCGAGCTCGTGAAGAACCTCGTGCTCTCGGGCATGAACGTGACGGTGCACGACCCGCGCGCCGTCACGCAGGCAGCTGTCGACACGCAGTTTTTCTTCTTCGAGAGTGACATCGGCAAGAACGTACGTGCTACTTATTGGCACGTGTGCTGTCACGTTCGTTGATGCGTTGAGTGGTCGACCTCCTCACGCTCGCTCACACTCGTTCGCACTCGCTCGTGATGCGCACAGCGTGCGGAAGCAGGGCTCGAAAAGGCGAAAGAGCTCAATCCGCTCGTGCAGGTGCAGTGCGAGACTGCGCCACTGCACGAGCTCCCAGACGAGTTCTTCCACAAGTTCAGCGTCATCTGCTTGATCGGCGCCGACAAAGACGCGCAGGTCCGTCCACAGCAGCTCCGTTCTCTCGTCGTACAACGCGCTCACTTGCCTTCTCTCTTCCTCGTGTGCATGCGCCTCGGCATCAATGAGCAGCTCCGCGTGAATGCGCTCGCTCGTGCGCGCTCGATCGCGTTCTTCACGGCGAGCTCGTTCGGCTTTGACGGCGTCGTGTTCGCAGACTTGGGCAAACACTCGTACCGCCGCACGGCATCGACAATGGCATCAACGGCGACGGCGACTGCGCCAGCGAACGACGCGGTCCTGACTGTCGAGTTCCCGTCGCTCGCCGAGGCGCACGCAGTTCAGTGGAGCGCGCTCCAGAGCACGCGCAAGCGCGGACCGCAGATCCCGCGCGTCTACATCAAGCATCAGCGTACGGCCGCTTCTGCTGCTGCTCATGGTCTCAATTGTGCGTTAGCGTGACTAAGAGACTGGTGAACTGGTGGCTGCGCAGTGCTGCAAGAGTACAACGCGCACAAGGGTGACAGTGCGGACGCAGCAGCCGACGTGAGCGGCTTCGTCGCGTTCGCGCAGTCGCAGCTCGAAGCGCACGGCCTCGCGCGCGACTTCTTTGCGCCAGCCGAGCTCAGGTGCGATGTCTCTCTCTATGATCACTATCAGTCGCTCAGGCACTCACACTGCGTCCCTATCCTTCTCTTGACTCGCCTCTCGTCTCGCAGCTCGCTCGCACAAGTCTCGGGCGTCGACCTCGTGTCCGTGTGCGCCATCCTCGCCGGCATCCTCGGCCAGGAGATCGTGAAGGC
Source organism: Pythium guiyangense (assembly GCA_003730235.1). Lineage (NCBI taxonomy): Eukaryota > Oomycota > Peronosporomycetes > Pythiales > Pythiaceae > Pythium > Pythium guiyangense. Next base: position 103,842 of record QXDM01000079.1, on the reverse strand, counting down.
GATCTCGCAGAAGGACGAGCCGATCTGCAACTACTTTTGCTTTGACGGCGCCGCTGGCACCGTGCGACGGATCGGCTGAGCTGTAGGACACCAGCACCGCGTCTCGCTCACTCTCTCACTCTCAGTCGCAATGAAAGAGCTCGTTCCACTGTCTGGAGTAGCTGAGTGTCTCTCTCTGGAAGACAGCCGATCGAATTAGACAGGGGACGTCCCCCCAAGAGTCGCGTACTGGTACCAGGTGCTCGTCAGTCGACAGCGCAATGGCTCGTGTCTGCTGCGTGTGACTGGAAGAGCTGCTCGGCCATGGCGACTGCGCTCGCTGCTGCGCGCGCCAAGACGAAAGGCAAGCGCATGCTCCAGGATGCGCTCGAGGGCTACGGCGAAGACGCGTTCACGCTCTCCGAGTGGAACGAGAAGAAGCGCGACGCAGTGGCCCAAGGCGCGTGGACGTGGAAGCGCGGCGTCGCGAGCACGAACGCTGCAGTGAAGAGCCGCGTCGAGCGCGATGGCGACGAGCAGGACGCGCTCAAAGCGCGCTTTGTCGACCTTAGTGACGCCATGGCGCTTGAGATGAGCGGCGTGCTCCATGCGCGCGGCGACGCAGCGCCTCTAGTGCCAGACGACACAAGCGCGAGTCAGTGCGCGTGGAGGTACGCTTAACAGGACTGACGGCTGTGTTCATGCGCTGCGCTGACACTGTCATGGGGCGCTTGAGACGGACAGAGACCGCATCGGCGGCAAGCCGTTCCACTGCACGAACGACGTCCCAGTCGACAAGAAGGCGACCAAAGCACAGACGAGCGAATCGCAAGCAGCAGCACGAGCGAATGCCAAGCGCTACTGTCTCTGGCACGCGCGCGAGTGCACGTGCGCAGACCACCCGATGGAGCGCGGTCGCGCGATCGAGATCCCGAACGAGTTTGGCTTGTGCCTCCACTGCTACGACGCGACTGCGACGACGCAGCGCGCGACGCTGCAGAAGACGCCGCCGCGCGTTATGGCCGTGAAAGTCCCGGGCGTGAGCGCAACGGACCTCCGACGCGACGTGCAGCGCGACATGCTCCGAAAGACGAACGGCCAGCGTCGCAATAGTGGCGCTGCTGCCAGCAACGCGACACTCACGGCCGCGAGCGTGTGCTCGTGGTCCAAGGAGCACTTTGAGAAGGCGTACATCTGGCGCTGCGCGAACCGCGTGGTGATGCACCCGACGCTCCGCGGCGCGTACTTTTCGTTCTGCGGCTTCCATGCGCCGCGGTGCATCCGCGAGTTCGGCCGCAAGAGCAAGAGCGGCGACGCGTGCCCGGCGATCGAGCGCCTCAACGCCTTTGGCATGTGTCGGAACCACCTCGAGGCGCACATGAGTACGCTGAGCTACGAAGCGCGCGGCGCGTGCGTCCTCGTCGACTCGGAGTTTGACGTCCCAGGAATTCGCGAGTGCCGGCGCGACCCGCTTGCCGCTGTTGTCACGCGCCACCCACTCGCGCCAAAGCACGCGCCGCCAGTCGACAGCAGCGAAAGCGATACAATCGATGTGACGCAGCTCAGTGCCTCCGCCGCGCTCGCGATGCAGTCTGAGTCGGCAGTGAAGCGCGCGCTGTCGGCTCTCGCTGCGATCGTTGCGCACCAAGCAAAGCTCGCCGTCTCGGCGGTGCTCGAGAGTCCAAACCCCGTGTCAATGGCGCTGAAAGAGGCGATCTGGCGCCTCCAGTTCCTCCGACGCGCTCGTGTCGTTGCGACGCGCATCCAGCGCATCTTCCGCGGCAATCGCGCGCGGCGCCGCGTGCGCGCACTGCGATACGAACGCGCAGCGCTCCGTCGCATCCATGCGTGCAGTGTGCTCCAGCGCTTTGCGCGCGGGTACCTCGGTCGCCAGCGCTTCAAGCGCGAGCACGACGACGTGTTTCGCGCCGTGCCAGTGATCCAGCGCGTCGTGCGCGGCGGTCTTGCGCGGCTCTTTTGTCGGTGCCTGCGCGCAGCGATGCGACTCCAGCGCAACTACCGGTGCTATCGCCAGCGGCTGATCGCATGGGCGTTCCGCGAAGAGATGGCGTACATGCAGGCGCTGCAGCGCGAAGCCGACGCGAACTTGCGCGAGATGGAGGAGAAGCTCACGGCGTTCCGGCGCTTGCGAGCGCGGCGGCTCCTGCGGAAACACATGCTCCAGTGGCGCAAGCAGCGCGAAGCAAGAGCGCGGGCGTTTGCGCTGCGGCTCCAGACGTTCTGGAGCGCGACGAAGATCCAGCGCCAGTGGCGCCGCCACCAGCGCTACGTGCGCATCAAGCGGCGATACCAGAGCGCACAGGCGATCCAGAAGCGCGTGCGAGGGTGGCTGACGCGGCACATGTGGCGCGACGACCCGGGCGTGCTCACGATCACGAGCTTCATCAACCCGAGAAGCGGCGTCGAGTACGGCAAGACCGTCGTGCTCGCGCAGCCGTCGCGGTCGTACGCGTACCCGAGCCGTCGAGTCCGCATGTCGGTCGCGAGCCTCGCGATCCAGCGCGTCTTCCGCGGTCACGTCGGCCGCCTGTGCGCGAACGAGCAGTGGGTGAACATGCTCCGGCGCTGGGAGTGGATTGGCGTCGACTCGACCGACTCGAGCGGCAAGAGCAGCGACAGCATGACCGTCGGGAAGGAGCGCTACGGCTTCGTGCTGCCGTCCCATGGCTACAGTCCTGACCGGCGCCTGCACATGCAGCCGATCGTGCACGACATCAAAGCAGCGCGCGGCTTTGCGTACAAGTACCAGAGCATCTTGGACTTGATCAAGGACCGCGACGGCCTCCGCGCGTGGAGCCGCACGCACGAGCTGCGCGAGGAGAAGAAGCGCGCGCGCCTCGCTGCATTGGAGCAACAGACAAAGCAGCACAGCGACCGAGCGATTGCAAGGCAGTTGCTGGCGGCCGACACCGCTGTCTCCAAGCCGCACGGGCGACCAAAGGCGGCAGGAGCAGACGACGGCATCTCGCTCTCGACAGCGCTGTTCCCAGTCGGCGCGACTGTGCGCGTCCGAGTGTTCAACACGCGCAAGCGAGGCGCAGCAGCGTACCAGCAAGCGACGGTTGTCCGCGTCCACAGCAGCAGCAGTAGTCAGAGTGGCAAAGAGGACACTACGACGTTTGACGTCGAGTACAACCCTGTACGTAGCGCTTTCTGGCGCTCCTGTGCGGCGCCATTGACTGGCTAAGACGCCGCCTGACAGCGTTGCGTTGCCTTCTCTTGTCGTGCGCAGGTGCTCGTGACGGTCCATGGCGTGCGCATCTACACAGAGCAGCACGTGTCAGCGAGTCGGCTCCAGGCGATCACGCTCGCAGATCTGGTGGAGCCACCGCCAGAACGGCGCGTGTCAGTCGGTCGTCAGCTCCAGTTGGCGATCACCGGCCTCAAGCGAGAGATCCGCGCCGCACGAGAGCGAGAGCAGCAGTCGTTTCTCGTCGCCGGCGACCTTCAGCACGAGCGCGCGCTCGACAGCGTCGAAGCCATTGCCAGTCGCTTGCGCGACGTGCGTCCTAACTGCGACCTGCTCGCAGACGACGCAGCGTTCGTGAACTTTGTCTTTCGCAACTCGACACTGCTCGCGACTGCGTGGATGCGCGTGGTCGACAGCGTGCGCCATGGACCGCCGAGCAGCGCGAGTGCGTCTCTAACCCACGAGTCAGAGCGTCCGCCGCAGAGTCTGGCGAAGCCAGCGCGCGAGTTCGGCTTCACGCAGCAGCTCCGAAAGACTGACGCGGCGGCGAACAACAAGCCGCAGCCGCAGCGCGCTGCTGCGATCGAGCACCGGCTGCTTGAGCTCGGCTTTCAGCGCTCCGTTGATGGGACTGGCGACCGCAAGGCCGAAGGACCCGTGAACGAGCGCAGTGAGCAGCGACCCGAGACGACAGATGAAGGTTCGCTCCAGCGCCAACCGATTGCCAACGGAGCTACTCGCGACGACTTGGCGCTCGATGAGGTGGGGAAGCGCCTGCAGATGTCGCAGGACATCCATCGCCTCATCTACGAGCTCAAGGTGCGTCTCTCGGTCTGTTGCTATCGCTCCTGCTGCCATAGCAGAGTCTCTGACTGCGACTGCATCGCACTCTCGCTCGCGTTGTGTGCCAGACGCTGCCGAGAGAGCGTCGGCGCGAACAGATCGTCGAGATCACGACGCGCAACGTCCGCGCGTTCGTGTGCGGCCACCCAGCGTGCGGCCGGTGCTTCTCGTACGTCGCCACTCTTGCATGGACGACTCATTCACTCTCCACACGCGCCTCTCACGTCGACACTACGTTGCTACGTGTTGGCGGACGCGTCCAGGTCGCTCGAAGCCGCGCGGCTCCACCAAAAGACTGTGCACGAGCACAGAGAGCGCCTCGCTGTCAGTACGCCACTGACCGACCAGTACATGCACGCGTACTGGCCGCCGCAGAGTCCGTGGAACCGCGAGACGCACGCCAAGTTGGAGCACATGGTCGGGTACTTCCGCTGCAGCCGCGTCGAGTGCGAGCTGGTCGAGTTCCGCACGCGGCGCGAGCTCCAGAGGTGCGGCTTGTGACTCGAATGGTGGCCATTCCTCCTCGTTCTGACCGCCTCTCACGCCTCGCATGGCGCTCTCTCTCTGGCCAAACAGACACATGAAGCACGCCCATGGCGTCGCTGTCTCGCCAACGCGCGAAGAGAACAGCTCGACACTCGCACGAACCGAGACGCCACTCGCTGCGACGACGACCAGACAGGTCGTCTGGCTCGGCGCGTACGCGCTCTGCCGCAACTTGAACGACAAGCTCGGCCTTCCGCACAGTCTTCTGGACGTGAACAGTTGTGAGACGCACACGCGCGTACCAGACGCAGAGTGCAACGCGTGCGCGCGCGAGCAGAGCTGTCCTAGTCTGCCGTGCAAGCTCTACTCGTCCGTTGCGCTGTCGCTGCCGTCAGGACACCAGCGTCTGCCGCATAGCGACCATGACTTGTCAGAGGTGAGCGAGAGCATAGACGCGAGCACGTTGGACGGCTTCACGATCTTCAGCGTCGAGGACCGCGCGTTCTGCCCGACAGTCCTGCAGTCGAAGCTCGTGCAGGCGGGCGCACCACATGCCAAGCGCTGCAAAGAGAAGCCGCGCGCAGCTGGACGCAGTCGCGCGGACAAGCGAGCGCGCGAAGAATCCAGCGCCGTTGCGTACGTCCAGGTCACGGCGCTCTGTCGCGACCGCAGAGGCGTCGACTGGGTGCTCGGACGGAGCTTCCACGAGCCTCCAGCTGCGCAAAGACTCGACGCAGTCGTGCACACGCACGAGACGGAAGCGCACGACGTCGTGCTGGACGAGCGCCTTGTGTTTGCAAAGCTCTCGGACGTTGTTGGAGCTGCGCGCGTGCGACCAGCACCAGCGCGCTTCTTCTTCGACGACCAATGCGTCCAAGCGCCAGGCATCGAACGCAGCGCGGCAGCTGCGCATCCGCAGGTGTTTGTTGTCCACGACGTCGTTCGCTGCGACGTTCCGTCGAGTGTGTGAAGCGTCTTGAGTGCTGCTTGGATGCGGCGCCTTCAAGTCGGCATCAAGCGAACCGCGGAGGAGGACTAAAGCGGCTTGGCACGCACGCTCTCGATGATCGGCTGCACCCGACGCCGTGATGGCGCAGCCACACTCGCTTCGACGCTTTGCCTGGTGCTCACGCACGCATCTGGAGCTCCCGTGCACACCTCGGTTAGTCTGCCAGCTCGCGTGCTCGCTCGTGCTTTGAAGAAGAAGGAGACGGCAGCGCCAGTCGAGGTCACCGTCTGCTCCGCGCGCGTGACGATCGAGTGCGCGACAATCGCCTGATGTCACGAGTCAGCAGATGCGCTACTGTTGCTCTCTTCTGCGCATGGCGATCGCCCGTCAAGTGCTCACGCGGAAGGGCGAGGCAGACTGGAGCCCAATGCGTACGCAGCTCAAGCAGCAGCGATGCCATGGATCGTGCACTTCACTTGCAAATCTGCATCCAACGCCGCACGCCTCGACCTCCAGTCTTCTCCTCTGCTCTCATCATGAAGACCTCGCTCTTTGCGCTCGCTCTCTTCGCAACTGCCATGCACTCGGCTGCTGCTGCGTCGTCGCTCGCGCTCTCGGACGCGCACATGCCGCGCTTCCTCCAAGAGCGTCAGGCGCTCGAGCACGAGCTCGCGGCGTGGAAGCAGAGCGCCGCTGGTGCGTTCGCCAAGCAGCACGACTTCTTCCTCTCAGACACCAAGAAGACGCACGTGCTGACGGCCGACGAAGTGGCGGAGGACCAGCTCCGGCGCTTCTTCCTCACGAAGCTCCACATCGAGCAAGTGCAAGCGCTGAACCCCGACGCCGTCTTCTCGACCGACTCGCCGTTTACGCTCATGACTGACGACGAGTTCGCTGCGTTCCTCGGCAAGTCGTTCGCGCGCAGCACCAGCGGCGCCGTGCTGAGCGACGATGAGCTGCTCGCGGCCAATGCGACTGCGTCGGTGGACACGATCGTCGCAGCGGACGTCGTGTTCGCCGCGGGAGACAAGGACTGGACCACGTCCGGCTGCGTCGCGCCAGTGAAGAACCAAGGCATGTGCGGCTCGTGCTGGGCGTTCGCCGCGGTGGCTGCGCTCGAGAGCGCCTACTGCCTCAAGGGCCACCCACTCACGCTCTTCTCGGAGCAGCAAGTGCTGAGCTGCGACTCGGTCTCTGGCGGCTGCGAAGGCGGCTTCCCAGGCGACGGACTCAACTACGTCCGCAAGACCCGCGGCATCTGCCTCGCAGACGCGTACCCGTACGTCTCGGGCAAGTCGCAAGAGACTGGAGCGTGCGCGGCAACGAGCTGCACGCCTCAGCCAGTCCAGATCACGCAAGTCGGTAGAGTGCCGCAGTCCGAGAGCGGACTCCTCGCTGCGCTGAGTGGCCGCCCAGTCGCAGTCGGCGTCGCCGCTGGGAACAACACGTGGAAGCAGTACAAGAGCGGCGTCGTGTCGACGTGCGCGAGCTCGCAGCTCGACCATGCGGTGCTCGCAGTCGGCTACGGCGGCAGCGGCACTGCGACGCCGTTTTTCAAGATCAAGAACTCGTGGGGCGAGTCGTGGGGCGAGAGCGGCTACATCCGTCTCAAGCGCGGCGTGCCTGGCGCTGGGACGTGCGGTGTCGTTGGCCCGAAGTCGGTCTACCCGATCCTATAGGCGCTTGCGACTCACTCGTACGTCAGAGACGCACGAGAGCGCTGCGAAGTGAAGAGAGCCATCCATGTTCATGGTTGCTTGGTGGTACATACCAACATGGCTACACTTCGGATTTACCTCGATTTATTCACTATCAGATCTTAGTCGTTTTGTTTGAACCGTCGGGCATTGCGACCTCTCAGGCTCAGGATCTTCACGACTCGCATGCGCTGCCATTCGCGCTTCTGTCAGACGCGCTCGAGGGCAGAGACGCGATGGCGCGACTGCAATGGCGTCTCCTCTATGTCTGCTTTGCAATGGCAATTGCTCTGATGCTCGCGTCGTCGCCGCACGCGAGTGTTCACGGTACGTTTACTCTGTTTGCCATGGCATGACGTACCGGTTCCTCACCTGTTGACCTGGTCGTCGCTCGCAGGAGCGGAGCTTGCGCTCGAGACAGAGGCACCTGCAGACGTGATGCGAAGTCCATCGACACCAGTCAGTGCAAAGACGCACACAAGCGAGCACTTTGAAGAAGGAGATGGCGAAGACGAGGAAGGCGAGAGCGGCAAAGACGCGACAGTGGCGGTCGTGACGATCACGTGTCTGATCGTCATCTCGATTCTGTTTGAAGTGGTGCGTCTCCTGCTCTCTACTGCCGCTTCCTCCGTCACTCTCACACGCTCCTGCGTCTCCTACGGTCGCTCTGCAGTTCACCGAGACGCTGCGCGAGACGACAGACGAGATGAACATGCCGTTCATCAACACGGTCTTCAGCGAACTCACGACGCTCGGCTTCATCGGCCTCTTGCTCTTCGTGATCACGAAGCTCGACGTGCTCTCACGCCTCTCGCTCGCGTACTTGGGCGAGAAGGAGAAGCTCCAGGAGACGATCGAGATGCTCCACATGGGCCTCTTCCTCTTCATCGTCATCTTCCTCGTGCTCTGCTGCGCGCTGCTCAAGCTCGGCGTGTTTGTCCAGAACGAGTGGCGCGAGTTCGAGCGCGGGGCGTCCGACGTCCCTGCGATCATGAGCGAGTACGTCCTGCTCACGGAGCCGCCGCGGAATTGGCGCGAGCGCCTCTCGCTTTCGCGCTTCTGGGCCGCGCGCAAGGCGCGACGCGAGGTCATCTACATGTCCTTGCGCCGGCGCTTCATGGACTTCCGGTCCAATCACCCGCACGCCGAGACCGCCAAGCGCCTTGCGAAGGAGTTCCAGCGCAATCCGGACCTGCGCTTCCCCTTCCACGAGTACCTCTCGATCATCTCGGGCGAAGTCATGGGCCGGCTGATCGAGATCGACTTGCCGACGTGGATCGCGCTCGAGGTCTTCCTCGTCGCGCTCCTCGTGCTCTGCTGGCAGCTCGGACCGCACGGCGAGATCTGGGTCCTGCTCTTCGCCGGCCTCCTCCTCATCGCCATGAACGAGTTCGTCCACAGCCGCATCGTGCGCATGCGTCGGCTTCTCACGCCGCCGCGGCTCTTGAAAGACGCCGAGCGCCTGCGCCGCAAGAACGAGTGGCGCGCACGCAACGGCCTTGAGCTCTACGACCTGAACGAGAAGACGTGGATCCTCGAAGCTGCCGAGACGACCGAGGACGACTTCACGCCGCCGTACATCGACACGCTCCCTGGCGGTGGTCTGCACATGTCCGAGTCCGAGCTCGTCAAGCAGCAGAAGATGCTCCTCGGCGGTCGTGGCAACGGCGTGCTCCTCGCGCTCTTCTCCACGCGCCTCGTGTTCCTGCTCACGGCAATGCACTTGGCGACGTTCCTCGTCCGCACAGCGTCGCAGATCCACGCGACGTACGACCACTGGCTCGCGATCGCTGTGCTCGACGCGCTCTTTGTGCTCCCGAGTATCGTCGTGACGGTCATGTCGCTCCGCATCGCGCGCGACGGACTCTACGCGTTCAACGTCGAGCACATGAAAGCGACGCGCGTGATCGCCAAGGTCATGCGCATCCTCAAGGCGCGCCAGACGCTCCGGACGCTGCGCTTCGTGGCTGAGATGAAGATCTACTTGCGCGAGAACGTGCGCCGGAGCTCGCAAGTCACGCTCCCGATCACCGCGTCGCTCCACGAGTCGTCGGCCAAGTACTCGACGCTCGTGGCGCACAAAGCCGGGAGCGCCTCGAGCCGCTCGAGCCGCTCAGCGTTCGCCAAGTTTGCGTCCTCGGCGTCGTCGTCGTCCATGTCGACGCGCGCAGTCACGTCGTCACCCAAGGCTGGCGAGAGCTCGCCGCTGCGGTCGCCACCGCTGTCGCCACTCGCGACGTACACGGCGACGCGCGACATGCGCACGGACGCGAACAAGCTCGAGGCCGAGCGTCGCGACATCAACTCGATCTTCTGCCTCTTTGACACCGACGGCTCGGGCTCCGTCTCGCGCGACGAGATGAAGAACTTGCTCCTCGCAATCACGCACGAGCTCGACGACAAGCAGCTCAACTGCCTCATGCTCGACCTCGTGTGCGGCGACACGGAGCAAGAGGAGATCACGTTCGAGGCGTTCTACAACTGGTGCCACCACCACATCCACGAGAGTGCGCACTCGAAAGAGGAGCTCATTGAGGAGATCTTCCACATGGTCGACGCCGACGGCAGTGGCTTCATCACCGTTGACGAGTTCATCGCGATCTTCAAGACGCTCGGGCAGTCGCTCGACCACGACGACGTGCGCGAGCTCATCTACCAAATGGACCGCAACGACGACGGCAAGATCGACCTCGAGGAGTTCGCCAAGATGCTGCAGAAGCACGAGGTCTGAGTCTGTCGCGTCGTCTCGAGCGATGGCCAGCGACTTGTGCATCCATCCATCCATCCATCCGTGCGTGCGAACCTTTCACCTCAACACGCCTGCATCTGCTTCTTCATGTTCGCATGTGTCTCGTACGCTTCCTAGCGCACGCGAGTCACTCTCGCGTGCATTCTTCTCCTTCACAGTCGCTGTCGTCGTCTCCTCTTGACCACGAGCAGCAGCAGTAGCACGTGGTCTTGTCCATCGAGTCGTCTCTCGCGTGCGTGGCGCTCATGCTCACTTCTTTACTTCCCTCGCGCTCGCACAGCTCCGAGCGCCTCGAGACGCACACGACAGGCAACATCAAGCAGCACCACAGTCGCGATGACCGAGCAAGTGCTCAGCAAGAGAGACAGCGGCTGGCTCAATCGTGTCGCCACTGTGCTTCTCTTTGTTGCGCTGCTCGGCAGTCTAGCACTCTCGAGTGTTCATGGCGCTGGCGGTGGCAAGGACGTGCCGTTGCGCTTTGGCTTTGGCTGCGCGTTCTCAGACTACGGCGCAATGAGCAGCAGCGAGGGCGGTGGCGCCGACACGCCGTCGTTCCGCCTGCTCTTTGACTATGGCCAGGGCAAAGGCGTCTTCACGCTCCACTTCGCGTCGTTCAACCTCCCCGACTCAGACTATGTCTTGCTGCGGGCCAAGAACGTGGACAAGAGCTCGCCAGACGCCAAGGTCCTCGCTGGGAGGAACACGACTGGGACCTTCTTCTCGTCTCCGATCGTCGGCGACGGCTTCATTCTCGAGCTCTACCAGAGTCCCAAGAGCGCTTCATCATCGTCATCTGCTGCTGCTACGTCAGCACCATCAGCGTGCTTTGGTGTCGAAGTGGACGGCATGGTCTTTGCAGTCGAGAAGCAAGCAGAGGCAGCGCAGGCAAAGCAGCTCGCGATTGGACTTCCGCAGCTCCGTCCAAAGGTAGAGCACGCGGCGTTGACGCCACCTGACGCTCGACTCAAGACGCCGCAACCGAGTCGCCAAGACCGAGACAACGAGAGTCTCTGCGGCGAAGACGAGTCGAAAGAAGCAGTTTGTCTCGAACACTCGAGCTCGCCGGAGCAGCAGACGTACTTCAGCAAGTCGCGCGCAGTCGCTCGTCTCACGATCCGCAAAGACAACAGCATGAACGTCGCGTACTGCACCGGCTTCTTGCTCGGGTGCGAGGGCCACGTGATCACGAACCAGCACTGCATTCGCAATTGGCTCGATGCGCTCAACACGTACGTCGAGTTCTTCGCAGAAGCACCGACGTGCGGCTCGAAAGCGTGCGACGAGCGCGGGTCGTGTCCTGGACGACTCGTTGCGACTCGAGCGACGCTCACGGCAGTCTCGACCGACCTCGACTACGCGCTCATCAAGCTCAGCAGCGACAACAGCACGAAGAGCGACATTGCGTCGTTCATTGCGCAGGTCGGCGGGTACCTCCAGCTCCGAGCGAGCGGTCCGAAGCTCGAAGAGGAGGTGTACATCCCGCAGCATCCACTTGGACAAGGCAAACGCATTGCGTGGACTGCGAGTGGCAAGCCAGGTCGCATCGAGAGTCTCAGTGTCAGCGAGTGTGGCGGTGGCAGCGACGCAGGGTACTACGTCGACACGCAAGAGGGGAGCTCCGGGGCGCCTGTGATCGGCAAGTCGGACAACGCAGTCGTGGCGCTGCACCACTGCGGCGGGTGCCTCAATGGCGGCATTCCGTCCCAGAAGCTCATCGCCGATCTTGAGACCAAGGGCGTGCTGCCGCGCTGTGCGATCGCACCGTGAAGGCTCAAGCATGTATGAGAGAGAAACGGAGCGTCGCTATCACACACCAACACGATCTGCTTGTGCTTGTTCGTCTCGTAGTACGTTCTGCATGCTCCAGGGCCACCAGACTGACCCTGACTTGGTCGTCACTGTATGTGACGACTTGGTCTTCAATTTGCCCATCTCCATTTCGTTTGACAAGCATCACCGGCCTCGGAGCTGCTCACTCTCGCTCTCGCCGTCTCCTGCGCACTCGACACACACACGCACTTCTTCAGCTCCTCTCACGATGTCTGCGCGTCCACCAATGACGACAACTTCTGCCACTGCGCCGACCCGCAAGATCTGGTTCATCACGGGCTGCTCGTCTGGCATCGGTCGCGAGCTCGCGCTTGCAGCACTCGCGAGTGGCGACGGCGTGATCGCAACTGCACGCAGCGAAGCAAAGATCGCAGAGCTGCAGCAGCGCGGCGCCACGACCGTCGCGCTCGACGTCACGTGGCCGGACGAGCGCGTGGTCAAGGTCGTGGCTGACGCTGCTGCGCTCCACGGCGGCCGCATCGACATTCTCGTGAACAACGCCGGCTATTCGCTCGTGGGCAGCGCAGAAGAGTGCAGGTGCGTCTTGGATCTGTTCATGTGCATGTGCATGTGAATACTGCTGCTATCGCTACTGCCACTGCTACTGCTACGTGTGAGTGAAGACTGACGTGCGCTCGGCTCTTGTTTGTTGCTTCTTGGATCTGTCTATGACGTCTTCGACACGTGCCACCATCGCCATCACGACTGCGACCGCCAGTGCGGAGGAGATCCTCGACGTGTTCAACACGAACGTGTTTGGCATCTACCGCATGCAGCGCACCGTGCTGCCGTACATGCGCGCGCAGCAGTCGGGCGTGATCGCGAACGTCGGGTCGATCGCCGGTCGCCGCGCGTTCCCAGCCAACGGCGTGTACTGCACGACCAAGTTCGCCGTCGCGGGTCTCTCCGAGTCGCTGCGCGCCGAGGTCGCGCACTTGAACATCGACGTCACGTGCATCGACCTCGGGACGTTCCGCACATCGTTCGGCAACAACTCGATCGTGACGAAGAAGTCCCTTCCTCATGTCGGACCGGCCGTGGAGCAGATGAAGGCGTCGATCGCGCGTCACAACGGCATGCAGCGTGGCGACCCAGCACGAGCTGCCGCGATTCTCGTCGACGCCTTCACGAAGCGCGGCAAGTTCGCCGGGAAGACGCTCCCGATTCGCTTGGCACTCGGTGCAGACGCCGCGCCGTTCATCAAGAACGTCTTGGAGCGCGACCAGCGCGAGCTCGACGAGTGGGCTGATCTCGTCGCTGGGACCGACCACGATGACGCAGCGAACAGTCCGAACCTCGTGTGAGCTTGTTCTTTGGCGTCAGTGTGCACTGAGAGCGCAGCGTGTGTCAATAGATCCGCCTTCTGTGAGTGAGGACGGTCGATCGCTTGAGCGACACTGTCAGTCGCGTGCGAGTTCATCAAGCTGTGTTTGGAGCCACAGTGTGAGCGGCGCCATGTCGCCTCGGACGTTGCCTGGCGTCTGCTTCACGCTCGTGGCGAGCATCTCGGTCAAGTGCTCGCGCGTCCTCAGCTCCGGCTTGTGCGCAATCACCCAGCGCACGATGTCGACGTAGCCGCAGCGCAGTGCGCGCCAGAGCACGCCGACTGGCACGAGGTTGCGTTGACCAGAGCGCTCGTGCAGGTACTCGATCATCGCGAGGTGGCCACGCGTCGCAGCGCGGAGCATCGCTCGCTTGAGCTCATGCATCTTGACTCGACGGCCAGCCTCGTACGTCTGCACTAGCGCCAAGTCGTTCGACATCGCGCCGATCGCGACGCCGTGCTTCGCGTAGCGCTTCGGGAACGCCCCAATGAGCCGGCAGACAGTCTCGAAGTCGCCTCTCATCTCCATGAAGTAGTCGAGATCCGAGACTGTGAGCGCGAACGTCGGGTGCTGCGTGTGGAGCCACACGAGGCGCTCGAACTTGCGCTGGTGGAGCGAGTGCCTCGCCATCGACTCGAGCGAGCCGTGCGTCACTTTGATGCCCTCGGCGTAGAACCAGTCGATGATGCACTGGTAGTCGTGCCGCAGCGCAATGTCCAAGACTGTCGACGTGACGCCCCGCGGCGACTTGGCGCGGATCCACTCGAGCACACGCAGCTGGTTTGCTTGTGCAGCAGCTATCACTGCAGTCTGCGGCACGTCTGCCTCGTGTTCGTGTGCGCACAGACACGCGAGCGTCTCGATGTGCCCTTTCGATGCGGCAGACGCGATGTGCCGGTCGCTGTTGATGGCGTTCATCGCCGAGTTAAACGGCAGGAGCAGCTCGACGACAGCTGTGTGGCCACCTGCGACTGCTTGAGTGAGAGCGCCTGGAGTGATTTCAGGAGACGGAGACGCGCGGAGAGCCCACTCGACGATCGGGACGTGACCGCTCTGTGCTCCAACGCTGAGCACTTGCTGCGCGAGTACGTACCGCTCCCGTCTTGTTCGCTGTCCGAGCCACGGGTCGACTGCGCCACCGCACACGATCTGCTCAAGCCGCACGTCTTCTGCGTGCTCCGCCAGGAGCAGCTCGATCACACGGACAAGTCCAGGGATGACGCCGCCAAACGCGCACCTCTGCAGCCAATACTCGAGTCGCGTCGTGAACGGCACTTGCGCGAATCGGCGGATCAAATAGACGACATTCGGAAGCGACGCAACAGCGACGCGGTCGCGCAGCACGACGTCGAGCGCAGTCACCGTCGACGACCAGGGCTTCATCGTGGCATTGGTTGATAACCAGAGCGTAAATGCAAAGCGCAAGGATATGATAGTGACATAACAAAAAAACGAGAAAAATCATAGCAAAATCAAAGCAAAATCACAACAAATGTAAATAAACACTCGATGGGAAGATATACAAAAGATATCAATAGTTGATGTAAATTACAATACGCACCGTAATCGTATTGATGGACTTTCGCAAGCTACTTCATCTTTTATCTTGGTTGATATCACAAACCTTAGTTAACAATGACGTATAGCCCGTGTTCGACGAGCCAGCCAAGCGAGTCCGTAAGTGCTTCTGTGCGCAAACCTTCGGCTACTCCACAACGGGTGGTGTCCCCTACCTTCGCTTCGGTGGCGACCTCCGTACTGCTTGTGGGCGCCTCAGGCCACGCCCAGTGATCCTCGAAATTTTCGCCAGATATCGCTATATGATCTAATAATATCGATAATTAACGTCAGATAGCCTCCAAAAGTTTCCGCTTTCATATACAGCCACCCAGTCATAATATGTTTCCAGAAATTACAAAAATGAGGCTGTACACTTTTGATAGTGACAGACACCATCAACTTTTACTTATGTATATAGACTTTACGAGCGCCGCCCGCTGCGCGGGCGGAAAAGCAATATTTGGATGCTGTTGTTTGTACGCTGTTGACTACCAGAGCGTAAAAGTAAGGATGCCACGATAATGACATAACAAAGACAACGATAACCATATCAGAATCAATACAAAATCACAACTTAATACTATCAAACAAATGAACTCGATGGAAATATATACATAAGATATCAGATTACATTTACAATACCGTCTTCTACCGCTTTTTATAACGGACTGAGTGTTTTAACCAATCAAAATCGAGATATAAAGATGAAAATCGTAAGATTGTAAGCAAGCAGAAATGTGCTTGTCTACTGCTTGTTTGAGTATCAGTATATAGTCGTTCGAAAGATAATACTCAATACTCAACGAAGAGGCAATGATACTAATTGCGACTATCTTGCCGCGCTGATCGGGCGACCTATATTCGGGAACCGGCTCCTACTTTAACAACTGCAAGTTGTGGAACTGATCCCGATACATTTTGCTAACTGCAGGATCGGTTCCTCGTCTAGTGTCCCATGCGCCGTCACGTTATCGTCGTCATTTCCTAATTTTTCATGAAGTGTCAATAGGTTTCGCCAGGTCAATGGCTTCCGTCAAAATCTATTTCCCGCCGTAATCTAAAACCGAATCGAATATTCGGTCATTTATAACGCCAAGATTGGCTGTTTTATGCACGCAAAGTTTGCATGGTAAAACTTGGACATATGTAGACACACAATTACGTTCGTTTCCTGGGTTGTTGGCGTATCCTTTAGTTAATATCACGAGGGAAAGCCATACTCGAAGCATTATAGATCGTTATAGATCAAAGGGTTACGTTGTAGTACTTTGTGCAACTGAAAAGACACATATCGCGTATATATAGAGCTCAAGGTGAGGCTTGCCGTTTAAGTTTTACATATTGAAAACAAGCGCATTAAGTCACATGTCACCCCTCATGATCACGTGAAACACGTTTTGAAATACTGTACAATTTGCTTTCCAAGTATGAACGTCTGTTTTGTTTCGTAATTTGTGCGTAATTTGTACTAGTAGTAGTATAGTTGTTCGTCGAAGCCACGTAGTGAAGCACATGTCGTAGAGCCTTTCAGTGGTTGCCGTGTGGACTGGAGACGAATCGAGCCAAGTTTCCGACCACAAAAGCAATGTCAGAACGAGTACCACTCGCAAGGAACAGTATCGCGCCGACGAGCTGACGATACAAAGTCGCGTGACATGGAGTTGAGCTTGCTTCTGGGAATCCCGTTATTGGCACTATGACCTCTTTGCCGAGGCTGAGCCGTACTTCTCAGCGAGCTTGCTGATGTACAGCTTCTGGTTGACTGTGACCTGCGAGTCGCGCTGGTTGATCTCCATGCCGAGGATCCAGGGCGCTTGCCCCAGGTCGTGGATCTTGTATGTTGACTTGAGCTGCTGCTTGATCCAGGTCGTGCTGGAGAGCTTGTTGCTGGCGAGCATCACGTCATCGTCGTAGACCACGAGCATGATCTCCTTCGACGCATGGTGTAAGAAGCATGGTTTGCTGACAAGTTGCTCAAAGCCAAGGAAACCCCAAAAATGTGGTGAATGCTTTGTTCCAGTTGCGAGACGCCTGGCGAAGCCCGTAGATTCTCTTCTTCAGCTTGCGGACCCAGCCCTCTTCGTCACCGACGTCAAAGCCTTGCGGTTGCTAGATCACGAGGGCTTCTTGGGCAGGCCCGTTGAGGAAAGCAGTTGCTATGTCGAGCTGGTACATCTCCATTTTCAAAGGGGGCAGATCGCGGTCATCAGGCCTACGGAGGCGAGGCTTGCGACTGGCAAATACGTCGCAGTGAAGTCGACGTACGGACGTTGCTTGAAGCCTTTCGAAACAAAGCAAGCCTTGTAGCGGTCGAGCTTGCCGACTGGCATCATCCACTTGTCCAACACCCACCTCGCGACAATGAGCTTGCACAGTTCCGCTCGCTGGACGATCTCGCAGACATCGTTGTCCGCCAGCGACTGCACCTCGAGCTTCGCCGCCTCGAGCCACTGCACAGGTCCGCGCTGTTGAGTGCTTGCGCTTGCGCATCATCCACTGCCGGCTATCATGTCGCCAACAAGTTGAGTTCGTTCTGAGCACTGACCGCACACACGAGCTGCGCGAGGAGAAGAAGCGCGCGCGCCTCGCTGCATTGGAGCAACAGACAAAGCAGCACAGCGACCGAGCGATTGCAAGGCAGTTGCTGGCGGCCGACACCGCTGTCTCCAAGCCGCACGGGCGACCAAAGGCGGCAGGAGCAGACGACGGCATCTCGCTCTCGACAGCGCTGTTCCCAGTCGGCGCGACTGTGCGCGTCCGAGTGTTCAACACGCGCAAGCGAGGCGCAGCAGCGTACCAGCAAGCGACGGTTGTCCGCGTCCACAGCAGCAGCAGTAGTCAGAGTGGCAAAGAGGACACTACGACGTTTGACGTCGAGTACAACCCTGTACGTAGCGCTTTCTGGCGCTCCTGTGCGGCGCCATTGACTGGCTAAGACGCCGCCTGACAGCGTTGCGTTGCCTTCTCTTGTCGTGCGCAGGTGCTCGTGACGGTCCATGGCGTGCGCATCTACACAGAGCAGCGCGTGTCAGCGAGTCGGCTCCAGGCGATCACGCTCGCAGATCTGGTGGAGCCACCGCCAGAACGGCGCGTGTCAGTCGGTCGTCAGCTCCAGTTGGCGATCACCGGCCTCAAGCGAGAGATCCGCGCCGCACGAGAGCGAGAGCAGCAGTCGTTACTCGTCGGACACGCAGGTCTGGTGTGTTGTGGTCGAGTTCAAAGGCGTCCAAGCCGAGTGGCTCGAAGCAGGAAATTTGACATTCTTCCCAAGCAAACTCAAACATTGACTGACTGCATACGCTACGGTAACTGCTACGCTTCTCGTCGCAGCTCTTGCTACTACAAAAGATCACCCACTCAGCTGCGCTTCGCATAGCTCGCACTCAGCTACTCGCTGTGATCGAGTACGACGAAGAAGGCGGCGATCGCCATTGCGATCGACGAGAACCACATCGCCAAGCGCATCTTCTTCTTACCCTTTCGAACGAGTGCATTTGCACCCTTCACGGGGTCCTCCTCCATCTCCTTCACGTCGTCTTCAGTGACTCACAGGCTCTCGAACTCGGTCAGCAATTGCTTAAATCGCCCGACAAACTCGCGCGCGCATTCGTCGCGTTTGTCCTCGATTGCGATCTCGATGTTGCTCTCTCTACCTTGTAAGTTCAAGCTGCCTTTGTAGACGACACGCTTGTCAATGACGCAAAACTCCGCGTGCATGTGCGGGCCGCCTACGCAACCTTCCGCGATCTAGACCTCTGCGCCAGCCTTTGCCATTGAGATAACCGCTTGTTTCGACGTTGTGCCGCTCACGTTCAGGAGGGTACGCGCTCGAAAGTTCGTCTTTGCCACAGGTGGTGATACTTGTCGTGCTTGTAAGACAACTTTGACCGTTTCCTCATAAGCTTCGTCATCGGTTTTGGCGGCGTTGCACGCCGTGATAACCATTCCACAAGTACGATTTCGTAGCAGACCCGATGTCGCTGTACGGTTGCGACGTCATCACAGCTGACGCGTCTTTAGAGTCGAGCCAGAGGTATCAGTTGGAGCAGCAGACCTTGTCGTACAGCTTGTCGAGCTCTCTGCGTCGCTCTCGTTGTTGTGGTGCGTTTGATGCGCTTTCTTACGCTGCGCGCGCTGGGCCAGGGCGTTCGTCCCAACACCGAACACGAACGCCATTTCGCTCGACGCACACACATACACGAGAACTAGGTGCGCGGCGTGACCAAAGAGCCAACCGAGAGCTGCGTGTTGGGCTGTCTTGAGCAGCTGTGGCGCTGTCTGCTGCGGCGAATGCTGTGACGGTTCAGCTGCGTGCTTGCTCTCTTTCACAAGCGCGTTGAGGGCCGTTTAAACTTGACGAGGAGACGCGAGCGTGAAACGCTGCAAGCGTTCGTGAGCGCCTCGCTCATAACCGCTGGTAATACCCCAGCTTCGTGATGAGGTACTACGGGGCCAGCGTTGCCGCCTCCATTTTCTGTTTGTAATGTACGCGTGTGTGTGTTTTTGAGAATGGCTCTGCTGTTGCTTTGCTGTCTGTACTAGTGCTGCTGCTGTTGTTGCTGTGACCACATCAGCTCGTTGCTTTCTGCGAACTCTTCAATGAGCTATAGTGTGGACACACAATACTAAATTCCATCGGACTTCTTTTACTGGAAACAAATTTAGCAGACGTCCAGTACGTACGAAAACAGCTAATGTTTTTCTATAGTCCTAAAAACGAGTGAAAACAAGTATACTCTGAACTCAAGACGTATAGTACGTCTTGAGTTAGAGCGAAACAATATGTGATTTTCAATAGTGACAAAAGCTAAATGTGTCAAGAAAAAGTACAGAAATGCCGCTACATGTTGTTTTTGTATAGACAACTATAGTTGTCTTTGCGAAAATTACGAAAATTTACTGGAAAACTACAATCTCAACAGTTTTGACAATTTTGACAATTTTGACAATTTGACATGCTTGACAATCCTGGCAATTTATTTTGACATCGTCTATCGCCTACAGATATAGGATGTTGTAGTATACGTCAGCGCTTTGGTGATTCAGAGAGACAACTGCAAGTTGAAGCATGTATCATGAAGAGCAAGGCATGACAACACACACCTCAGCGCTTTGGTGGCCGATTCAGGTCGACAAACTGTACTAGCACAAGTATGTACGAGCACTTGTATCTTCACACTTGGCTCAGCATGAATAGCAAAATCGCACAACATAACAGCAACGGAACAGTTTGAACGCAAGAGCAAAGCACACAAAGCTTTCAACTCTCTGCGCACAGGACACACATCATCAGTGATATGTTCGCATCTTACGTGTCTGCGAACGAGATGCATACACTAGCGAACAGCAAGTGGCTGGATGGAATGAACTACACAACCTTCTACGTCAACCACAAGAAGAACTTCGTCAATCCGACGAACGGAGCGCACACGAACAGTATTGAGGGGTGCTGGGAGATGAAGCTAAAGCGCTTCATCAAGGGCATGCGTGGGAGCTCGTGCGAGCAGGTGCCTGCTCTGATCGAAGAGCACCTTTGGCGGAACTGGTTCTTTTATCCTGGTGCACGTGTCGATCACTACTTTAAAGGGCTTGTGTGCGCTGTGAAGAAGCACCAGACGTGACGCGTTAAGTACGAGGATGTTGCAAATCCATTTGTAACACATCAAGTTAGAGAGCAATCTGGTTTACTATATGCTAACGAATACACTTGAATCTGATATGTCCAAATAATACTCCGAATAAAGGAGCTTGTAACGGGGTTGCTGTGCTAAGTACGAAGTAGCACAGCAGACACCCAATTAGTGGCTCACCCTGATTTCTGGACGACCCTGGTCGTCCCATCAGACACCTCACTATTTAGGTTAGCTCCCTCACTTTCACCACTATACATGATCCTAATACAAAAACCTCAGAGTTGAAAATACCGAGTTCAGCGCAGTCCCTCTGCGCTTCACCACATCGCTTCCTCGTAAGACCACGTGTAAGCTACGTCACGGAGAACACTCCCGTGACACCTGGTAGCACTTCGTAGTCCGTCTAACGACCAAGATGAGCGCGCTCCCGATCGAAGGTGACAACGGAACGTCGCTCAACTACAGCGACTTCGCGCACCTGACGCCATACGAGTGGGACGCGCTGCGCCGCCTCGCCGACGTGTCCGGCCTGACGGCTGTCGCGGCAATGTTGTCCGCGATGTCGCAGGAGCACCAACGTGCAGCTGCACAAGAGTTCATGGTCCGCGAACTCGCCGACGCGCGTCGGTGAGGCTCAACTCCCGCGGCATCATCAAGGAGCGACGTCGTCAAGCTCGACGTAACCAGCTACAACGGCGAAGGTCCCAACCGACTCGCTTTGAACCGCTGGCTGTGCGAGGTCGACATTGTCATACACGCGCGGCAGCTCACGTCCGAAGTGTCGCGCACCCACTTCCTCCTGTCCAAGCTCGGTGGCCGTGCAAAGGAGTGGGCTTTGGGCCGGCTTGTCGCCGACCCCGACTGCTTCCCGACGCTTGACGCGATCAAAAGCGACCTGCGACTCGCATTCGAGCCGCCTCAAGACGAGATGCACCATCGCGCTGCGCTCCTCGCGCTCAAGCAAGGTCGCGCGTCCATGCGCGACTACGTACAACGCGCTCGCCACCTCGTGTCATGTGTGACATCGGCCCCAATCGACATGGCGACGCAAGTCCATGTCTTCATCTCCGGTTTGAACGCCGGCCACCAGCGCCTGTATTTGACCCGGAAGCCTCCCGCGTCGCTCGAAGAGGCTTTTGCGATCGCGATTCGCGAAGACTTCAGCGTATCCGCCTCGCGGGGCCAACACGCGGTCGTCCCGCGAGCTGACAGCGGCGCCGAGCCGATGGAGATCGACGCGATCGAGCACGACGCAACCCCGCAGCGCGCCAGCAGTGGCAACGGCAACGGCAACCGACGCAGTGGAACAAGCAACAAGCAGCTCATTTGCTTTCGCTGCCGTAAGGTCGGTCATCGCGCGGCAGTATGCCGCGCGCCAGCTCCAGTACTTGCTACTGTTGAGGTCGAAGACGAGTCCGAGCAGCCCGCGCATGCAAAAAACGCGGGCTCCCAGTAGGTGCAGGGCGACCTACTGGGCTCATCCAGCGGAACGTGCCTCCGGTGGCGTCACCTTCTGCCAGCCCCTCCAACGCTGCGCTTCATGCGCAGCTCTTTGCCACCACCTCAAGCAGCGGCAAGCAGCTGATCGTACTCAGTTTGCACGTCTCTGGCGCGAAGCGATCACTTCGCGCACTCGTCGACTCAGGCGCGACAAACAACTTTGTACGAGCCGAGGCGCTACAACTCCTGCCCTCGCGGCTACGTGCCCGCGAGCAACCAGGCGCGATGATAGTCAAGTTCGCCGACGGTGAACCGCGGTCGCTACCGCAGCGATCAGTCGAGTTCCAGTATGAGTTCGACGGATTCAAGAGCACCGACACGTTCCTCGTCGTCGACCTCGGCGGCTCATTCGACTGCATCTTTGGAATGCCGTGGCTGGCGCGCCACCGGCCTGACATCGACTGGCTGAGTCGCACTGTAAAGCCGCGCGACATCGACGTCGACGGTGTTCTCGCTCACTTGAGCGATTGCGCGAGCGCCTGGCCGCACGTGGCTGTCGTGGACCCGGACTCCACGACCCTCAACCCGCACGAAGTGAGCGATGGCCCTTCGTGCGCGGTTTGCTGCAACGTACCGTGCGCCACGCCAACGAGACAAGCGATCGCTGATGACCAGTGGGTCACAGTGCGCCGCAGGAAGCAGACCGATCCTGCGGCGAGAAGCGGAGAGGCCCCCGGCCTTTCCAAAGCCGACACAGAACGAGCAGTGGCTCGCGCTACAGCGTCTCAGGCGCGCGAGAGACATCCACACGCGCCGGTTTGGCCCGTCGCGCCGGCGCCGACGTTCGACACGATCCACGTCGTCAACATGACTGGTCACGGCCCGCCGCGCCACGGCATGAAGGTCGCATCCCCACCACGCGCAGCAGCCGAACTCACTCGGCTGCCTGTGATGTCTTGGAAGAACATGCTCAGCGAGATCAAACTCGGCCACATCGAGCAACTGTGCGCCGTCGTGATCGACCCAGCGGATCCTGCGGTTGTTGTCAGCGAGCGGCCTGCCGGAGCAGAGCCGAAGTCCGCTCGCGAAGAACGCTACGCCGCGCAGTCATGGAGCGATCTCGAAGCCTCTGGAAATCCCGTCCTGGATCTCGCCCGCGAGTTCTCCGACATCTTTCCTGACACCATTCCGCCGGTGCTTCCGGCGGACAGGGGCGTGCGACACGAGATCGATCTCGTGCCCGGAGCGAAGTACTGCGTGACGCGGCAGTGGCCGCTGCCTCGCGATCAAGTCGAAGCGATCGACGCGTTCTTCGAAGGCCGGCGAGCCGCCGGCCATGTCCGCGAGTCGACATCACCGCACTCGAGTCCAACGTTCTGCGTGAAAAAGGCGACTGGAGGATGGCGCATCGTCCACGCGTTCAACAAGCTCAACGACGCGACGATCCCAGCACAGACGCCGATCCCGCGCAAGGACATGGTCCTCGACACCATGTCTGGCAGCACGATCTTTAGTACCATCGATCTCACCGACGGCTTCTACCAGATCCTCATGCGCGAGTCCGATGTTCCGCTGACGGCAGTCAGTACTCCCAGCGGCATGCTCTGGGAGTGGCTGGTGATGCCGCAGGGGCTGAAGAACGCCCCTGCCACGTTCAACCGCATGGTGTCGCACGTGCTTCGCCCGCTGCGCGACTTTGCCCCAAGCTACTTTGACGACATCTTCGTGCACAGTCGCGCCACCGAGGGCGCGACAGACCTGGACGTCCATCTCGGGCACTTGCGCAAGGTGTTCGAAGCCATGCGCGAGAACAAGCTGTACGCCAACTTGAAGAAGTGCATCTTCTGCGCTCCCGAGATCCCAGTGCTCGGCAGCTACGTGAGCGCGGACGGCGTCCGCGCTGATCCAGAGAAGGTGGCTTCGATCGTCGCGTGGCCGGTACCTCGCGACCAAAAGGAGCTCCGGCAGTGGCTTGGGCTGGCGAACTACCTTCATCATTACGCGAAAGACTTCGCGTCCGTCATCTTCCCACTCTCGCAGTTGTTGAAGAAAGACGCCACGTGGGAGTGGCGTCGCGAGCACCAGACAGCGTTTGATGACGTCAAGACGCGGCTCTCCACCGCGCCGGTTCTTGCACTGGCGGATCACGCCAAGGCGTTCCATGTCGTTTGCGATGCGAGTGACTTTGCTATCGGCTGCGCGCTCATGCAGCACGACGACGAGGGACGAGAGCGCGTCATCAGCTTCCAGTCGCGGCAGCTGAAGCCCGCGGAGCGCAACTACCCCGTGCACGACAAGGAGCTGCTCGCGATGCGCTACGCGTTGGTGAAGTTCCGCGTGTATCTGCTGGGTGAGCAGACGTTCGCGATCTACACCGACCACGCGTCTCTCCGAACCGCGACAAAGTCGCCGCATTTGAGCCAGCGCATGGCGCGCTGGCTGTCGTTCTTCGCCGAGTACAACTTCGTCGTCTTCTACAAGCCGGGCGCGACGAACATCATCGCTGACGCACTGTCGCGGCGTCCCAATTACGACCCGCGACCCGACTCGCCGCAACACGCTGTCGATGATGACGACGAAGAGTGCAGCGCGTGTGTCGCGCTTGGTATAAGCGCGACAACGTCGACAGCTGTGAGCCCGCTTCGAGATGAGATCGCCGCGGCGTACTCCCGCGACCCGTCGTGCGCCGCAATGCTCAAGTACTGTCGAGACCCGTCTCCGTCGGCGCTGCTGCAGCTGACGCCTTCAGCGCGGAGTCAAGCACCGCGCTACTCGGTATCCGGCGACTTGCTCAAGTACCAGATCGATCGTTTCGACAGCCCTCGCGTCGTCGTGCCGCTCGACGACGACCTGCGCACTCGCATCATGCACGAGTACCACGACGCCGCGCCTGGCGGCCACCTTGGCCGCGAGAAGACGTATCTCGCTCTTGCACGCGACTTTTACTGGCCCCACATGTACAAGTGGGTGCGCAAGTGGGTTCGGTCGTGCGAGACCTGTCAGCGCATGAAGCCCGCGCAGTCGTCGCAAGCCCCGTTGCAGCCCCTCCCAATTGCGGCGGATGCCTGGCGATCCGTGAGCATGGACTTCATCTTCGGGCTGCCTCGTGATCAAGCTGGTCGCACGGGCATTTTTGTGGTTGTCGATCGCTACAGCAAGATGACACACCTTGCCCCAGTCGCGGTCGGCATCACCGCGCAGGAGACAGCTGAGCTCTTCCTCTCCATGGTGTATCGGTACCATGGCATGCCAACGTCGATCGTCTCTGACCGCGACCCGCGCTTCACGGCATCGTTCTGGGATCGCCTCTTCCAGCTCCTCGGGACGCGGCTGCTCATGTCGACCGCGTCGCACCCAGAGACCGACGGGCAGACCGAGCGCGTCAACCGTGTCGTCGAGGACGTGCTGCGCAGTTATGCGTCGTCGCACACGTCGTGGAGCGCGCTGTTGCCGATAGTCGAGTTTGCGATCAACAACGCGGTGCACGAGTCCACTGGCCACACGCCGTTCTTCATCAACAACGCGCGTCATCCGCGCGTTCCCGCGGTTCTTGGCTTTGACGACGGCGGCTCTCTTGAAGGGGGAGGGACACCGAGTACATCGGTATCGCAAGGCGGCGCTCCTTCAGCAAAAGAGAAGAACTCGTGCGGTGACCGGTCCGCGCGCTGCACAGTCGCGATGTCACCAAACGAAGCGACGGCTTGGGTGAACGCGGCACTCATCGCGCCGTCGCGACGCGCGATCGCCATCACCACGCGCACTGGCGCGGACAAACCATCCGCGCATTCAGTTACGATCGACGAGGATCGTGTGCTCGAGTTCGTTCAAAAGCGCGAGTCTGTCGCTCGCTTTGTGCGCGATGCAGTCGCCGCAGCAGTCGATCGACAGAAAACCGCAGCCGACCAGCGTGGGCGCAAGAACTTCGAGAAGTTCGTGGTCGGTGACCGTGTTTTGCTATCGGCGTCCGGCATTGCACCTGGTTCTGTCACGAACCTTGGCGCGACCAAACTCGCGCCGCGCTTCATCGGACCGTTCACGATCGTACGATGCAAAGGCGAGGCGTACACACTCGTCATGCCAAGTGCATTACGTCTGCACCCGACATTCTATGTCGGGCGCTTAAAGCGCTATGTACCGGCTATGCCGCCTACGGACGAGCTGCCTCGCCAGGCTCGAAGCGCGACCCGACGTGACGAGGACGCGGCTTCGTCAAAGCGCTTGGCGGCGTCTGACCCGCGCGGAACGCCCGATTGTCCGCGCGAAGAGCCTCGTTCGCTTGAACGACCTTCGCCAACTGCGCCTTCAGCGCAGCAACTTCGAAGTCGAGTCGATCTGTCTCTGCAATCGCGTCGTCAGCGCGGCTCAGAGCAACGTCGGCGTCGTGCGACACCATCTCCAGCCGATCAGGCACAGGCGCGACTGTCGTCTCGTCGCGCCACGTTCTGCCGCGATGGTCCGCCGCCACTTGTTGACAGCGCGGGTCACCCGCGCTGGATCGTCGATCGTCTGCTTGAACACCGCGACCGTGGTCGCGGTGCCAGTCGCCGCGAGTATCGCGTTCGCTGGCTGGGCTTCGACTCGGCCAGTGACTCGTGGGAGCCTCGCGCCACGCTGCTTGAGGATGTCCCCGACTTGGTGACGGCGTACGAGGCCACTGCTCGCGCCAAGGCGACGGCGCGCGCGCGCGACCACGCGACCGAGAGCGTGAACGCGATCGTCTCGGCTCTTGCCACGCCACATGCCTCTCCTGCGAGCGCGCGAAGCGCGCGCTGCCCGGATACGCGCGCTGGGGGGAGCGCGCGGGCTGCGCCCTCGAGACAAAGAACGCGAGCTTGCCGCGCGACGAGACGGAGACGATGAGCGAGAGCGACCCCGCGAACGAGAGCGAGAGCGCGCGCGCGCGAGCGACGTGGTGGCGAGACGCCGCAAGCGAGCGTCGATACTGGGCGAGGAGAGCCTTCTCGTCTTCGTCGAGCGGATACTCCGCGAGCATCGCCTCCCACTGCTCGAGCGTCGGCTTCTTGCGGTGCGCGCAGATGCGACAGTATGCGACGACGTGCACGAAGCAGCACGGCCGGTCTGCGTCCCACGACGCAGAGCACACACGCTCGGCGAGCTCGCCGAGATGGTATCGTCCGTGCTGGGACTCGCGGCGCTCGAGGGCGAGCGCCAATTCAGGCTCCAGGTTCCAGCGCGCGACGTAGCGCGTCCACGACTCGTCGAGCGCCCCCTTCGTCACCTGGCCGGTCGTCGTGATGGTCTTGCCGCGCGACTGGCGCCATCGGCGCCACATGTCGGCGAGCTCCTCGTCGCCAGGGGAGTCGCGCACAGTGCTGTAGTCGTACAGCGACAGTCGGCGAAGCGCGTCGGCGTATGTCGCCGTCGCTGCGATCACGCTCGAGCTCAGCAGAGGCTGGCGGCAGGCGTCGCATATAGCTCGGCTCTCGTCGCCGTGCTGCATGGTCTTCGAGGTCGTCGCTGCTGTTGCTCGCTGCGTCGCGCCACGTGTGCGCGTCGTGTTGCTTCTTCTTGTGTGCTTTTGCTTTCTTTCGCTTGCGTGTCTGCAAGCTTGTGTGGGGGATGGTGTAACGGGGTTGCTGTGCTAAGTACGAAGTAGCACAGCAGACACCCAATTAGTGGCTCAACCTGATTTCTGGACGACCCTGGTCGTCCCATCAGACACCTCACTATTTAGGTTAGCTCCCTCACTTTCACCACTATACATGATCCTAATACAAAAACCTCAGAGTTGAAAATACCGAGTTCAGCGCAGTCCCTCTGCGCTTCACCACATCGCTTCCTCGTAAGACCACGTGTAAGCTACGTCACGGAGAACACTCCCGTGACAGAGCTGGCCCTTTGAGATATCGAGCACTATAAGATGTACAACTGAGTAAACACTCTTGTGGAAAGGGAACAATCATTTTCTATGATGTGGACGAAAACGATTTTTGACAGCTACAACTACATCCGAATATGTGTGTCTTGTTAGTGTGTAGTCAATGGAAGTGTCGACGAAAACGATTTCGACAGCTACAACAACGTCCAAATATGTGTGTCTTGTTAGTGTGTAGTCAATGAAATCGTCAATGAAATCGCCAGTGCGCGTGTGGAGCGGGGTGAGGGTGCCGAGAGTCTTGTTGAGATGAAGTGAGATGATGTGAGAGTCATTGCATCTCTCACTTTATTTCAACATCCAACAGATGTGACCATTCATGTTGATATCTTGGAAGTCCAGAGCCCTAGAACGAAATCTTTTTGAAATCGACAGGAGGGTCGCGACAGAGAGCATCTTTCAAAAAGGGTTGACCAGAATGCTGGTGGGAGTCCCACCGACCACCCGACCACCTTCGACCAACTCTCACCAGCCTCGACCAGGCGCTTGGTGCCCCAGTCCCCACCATTCTAATCACTATATATATTGTGCCACACAACATGTACACAAACTCGAGCGGACGAGCGAGCAGCGTGAAAGACGGACAAGAGCAGCAAGTGACTCACAAGCGCCGCTCAAGCATGGTACGTGACGCATGAATTTAATCCCGGTTCCATCTTTCAAAACAGTATGTCGTGTCAATAACACGCACGCACAATCTCAAAAAATGCTCTTGACCACTTTGACAAATTTCGACATCACGAGAACGGATGTAAGTATCGATGGATGTGAGTGTCTTCAGTGTGTCGTGAGTGTGTCGTCGTAATCTGGTTGTTTTTCGACTGTGCTCCATAGCAATTCATGACTATTCATGACAAATTCGACAGCGTCGAGCCAATTGAGTTTCACTGAAACTGTAGTATAACATGGAAAGTTGCGGTGATATCTTGAAAATAGTATGAAAAAGTTGTGCTCATTCTGAGCAAAAGCTTTTTAAATTCGACAGAGGTTGTGCCGACATCTTACGAAACGTATGCAAAAGTTGTGTCCATGACACGCCCCACATCGCACACCAATCGCACACACACAATCTCAAATGGATCTTGACAATTTGGACATTTTAGGCAATTCATTTGTTTGGCAATTCAAAACCTGAACTACGACAATTCGTCAATTCGACGTCAATGTGACACCGATCTTCTATGGACACGGCCAGTTGAAGCATGACGCATGAAGCACGTCAGCGCTTCGGTGGCCGATTCAGCTCCACAAGCTGTACAAGCACTTGGCTCAGCATGAAGAGCAAGTTGAAGAGCAAGGCATGACAACGCACGTCAGCGCGTCGGTGGCCGATTCAGATCGACAAACAGTACTAGCACTTGTGTATTCACACTCGGCTCCGCGCTCTGTGTTGGAGCTCGATGGACCGATCATCTCCGTCCTCTGCTCACTCTCGAACTTCCTCCAGTCTACACACGCGCATCGCCTCCACCACCACCACCGCCACCAAACGCCAACAACTCGCTTGTTTTGCCGTCCATCAATCCAGACATGCGTCTCCACGTCCTCGCAGCGCTCTGTCTCGCCACGCTCGCGTCGCTCGTGCCTCTGACTGCTGCTGGTCGCCTCGTCAAGTACGCTTGGCGGATCGGCTACATCGACGCGGCGTTCGACGGCGTTCTGCGCAGAGTCGTCGGGATCAACGGCGCCTCGGGTCACGAGAACGCGATCGTCGTCGACGTCGATGACACGATCGAAGTGTGGGTCGAGAACCACATGGACGTGCCCACGAGCATCCACTGGCACGGCATACGCCAGGAGCGCTCGCAAGAGATGGACGGCGCGGCGGGCGTGACGCAGTGCGCCATTGCCCCTGGACGGAGCGCGCTCTACCGCTTCGTCGCGTCACGCCCCGGGTCGTTCTGGTTCCACGACCACCACAGCACCAAGTACGTTGACGGGCTCCGCGGTCCGCTCATAGTGCGCGAGAAGCCGGCGCACCAGCGACCGTGCGAGAAGGACGTGCACGAGGACGTGACAATCGAGATCAGCGACTGGTACCACGAACAGAGCGACGCGCTGCTGCAGCAGATGATGGCCGATCCGAGCGGGAACGAGCCGGTCTGGAACTCGGTCATCGTGAACAACCGCGGACGCTTCAACTGCGCTGACGTGACAGAGAGCTTGCCGTGCACCAACGACCAGCCTCTCGCGCGCGTGTGCTTCGCGGCTGGGAAGACGTACCGCTTGCGTCTGATCAACGTCGCGGCGTTCGCAGCGTTTGACGTGAGCATTGACGGCCACGTCTTCCAGGTCATCGCGGCTGACGGTGTGCCAGTGCAACCATCAGCGCCGATCAACTCGGTCTTCCTCAACGTCGGCCAGCGCGTTGATGTGCTCGTGACCGCCAAGCCCGTGGCGCCGGGTGGACCGCAGCAAGAGCAGCAGCAGCAGCCGCTCCACAAGCGCTTCTGGCTCCGCGCGACGTCCAAGTTCGGTGCGCCGTGGACGTCGTTGCCGCGCGAGTTGTTCCCGCGCGGCTTCAACCCGCACGGCCTCGCGATCATCGACTACGACTGCCAAGCGCATTCTAGCAGCGACCCGACGTCAAGTCCGTGGACCGAGACAAAGACGATCGGCGAGTTCGACTTTGCGCCGGTGAAGTCTGTGGCGCTGCCGAAGAAGCCCGACCAGCGCACGGTCGTGAAGTTTACGATGGCGAGCACAGAGACCGACCCGGTCGTGCGCGGGTACGTGGCGGTCGATGACCGGCAGCTCACGTCGTTCGAGATGTCGGAGTGGCCGACGCTGTTTGCGATCGCGAGTGGCGCGACCGTGGCGTCGCTTCCTCCGAGAACGAACGCCGCTGCGATGGCGTTCGGCAAGCACATTGAGATCGTGCTTGTGAACCTCGACCGCGGTCAGCACCCGTTCCACTTGCACTCGCACCACGTTTGGGTCGTCGCGAGTGGCGTAGCGCCGCTTGAGGCGATCGTCGCCAAGTCTCCAGAGCCGCTGCGGCTCGAGAACCCAATGGAGCGTGACGTGTACACGGTCCCAAGCTGCGAGGGCGGCGACGAGGGCGGCGAGTGTGCTCAAGTCGGCTACGTCGTGCTCCGTCTGAACGCCGACAATCCCGGTGCGTGGATGCTCCACTGCCACATCGACTGGCACTTGGCCACAGGACTCGCGATGGTCTTTGTCGAAGGCGAAGACGAGCTCCAGCGCCGCGGACTGCACCAGTTCGCCAAGAGCATGCTCCAGACGTGCGACTGCGCGCACAAGATGCTGCGTATGTGAGTCAAGAAGCACACGTATGTGTCTGCGGACGAGCACGGAGAGAGAGGCAAAGAGGTACGTTTGTATGTGGAAGAGCAACGCCAGTGGCGTTCCTAAGTAGTAGGTTGGAAGAGTAGCCGAGGACTCGATTGAGCCTACAGGCTCCATGCATATCAACAGTGGTAGTCGTTCGTACGCTTGGGTCTTGACCAAACGCTTGGATCACACGAGGTTCGGACTGTTCGCTGCGTCATCGTGGTCGGTCCCAGCGACGAGATCAGCCCACTCGTCGAGCTCGCGCTGGTCGCGCTCCAAGACGTTCTTGATGAACGGCGCGGCGTCTGCACCGAGTGCCAAGCGAATCGGGAGCGTCTTCCCGGCGAACTTGCCGCGCTTCGTGAAGGCGTCGACGAGAATCGCGGCAGCTCGTGCTGGGTCGCCACGCTGCATGCCGTTGCGGCGCTCGAGAAAGTCTTTCATCTGGGCGATCGCCGGTCCTACGTCCGGCAGCGACTTCTTCGTCACGATCGAGTTGTTGCCGAACGATGTGCGGAACGTCCCGAGGTCGATGCACGTGACGTCGATGTTCAAGTGCGCGACCTCGGCGCGCAGCGACTCGGAGAGACCCGCGACGGCGAACTTGGTCGTGCAGTACACGCCGTTGGCTGGGAACGCGCGGCGACCGGCGATCGACCCGACGTTCGCGATCACGCCCGACTGCTGCGCGCGCATGTACGGCAGCACGGTGCGCTGCATGCGGTAGATGCCAAACACGTTCGTGTTGAACACGTCGAGGATCTCCTCCGCACTGGCGGTCGC
This sequence comes from Pythium guiyangense, assembly GCA_003730235.1. Taxonomy (NCBI): domain Eukaryota; phylum Oomycota; class Peronosporomycetes; order Pythiales; family Pythiaceae; genus Pythium; species Pythium guiyangense. The sequence continues at coordinate 72,167 of QXDM01000079.1, read as the reverse complement.
AGTCGTGATGGCGATGGTGGCACGTGTCGAAGACGTCATAGACAGATCCAAGAAGCAACAAACAAGAGCCGAGCGCACGTCAGTCTTCACTCACACGTAGCAGTAGCAGTGGCAGTAGCGATAGCAGCAGTATTCACATGCACATGCACATGAACAGATCCAAGACGCACCTGCACTCTTCTGCGCTGCCCACGAGCGAATAGCCGGCGTTGTTCACGAGAATGTCGATGCGGCCGCCGTGGAGCGCAGCAGCGTCAGCCACGACCTTGACCACGCGCTCGTCCGGCCACGTGACGTCGAGCGCGACGGTCGTGGCGCCGCGCTGCTGCAGCTCTGCGATCTTTGCTTCGCTGCGTGCAGTTGCGATCACGCCGTCGCCACTCGCGAGTGCTGCAAGCGCGAGCTCGCGACCGATGCCAGACGAGCAGCCCGTGATGAACCAGATCTTGCGGGTCGGCGCAGTGGCAGAAGTTGTCGTCATTGGTGGACGCGCAGACATCGTGAGAGGAGCTGAAGAAGTGCGTGTGTGTGTCGAGTGCGCAGGAGACGGCGAGAGCGAGAGTGAGCAGCTCCGAGGCCGGTGGTGGTGCTCGAATGTGTTTGATGTGCATGAGTGACGTTTTCGAGGTGAGCCGATGGTATCTTGATGTTTGTATGTGTGTAATCACACATGTGCCTCGTTGACGCGCACTTCAAGCTCGATGATGGATCGATTGATCGAGTGATGTTGGCCACGAGAACGTGGTGCGTGGTGTGGAGCAAGCCGACGCGACTTGAGCGAACGCCGTCGACCGATCACCGCTCACGACAGAGCACAGTGCTCGAGCGCGTCAACGCAAACCAAAGCAGATTGCGCCGCTGGTGCCGCGGTCTCTGCTCGACAATGGCTTCATGCAAGTGCTTCCACGTGTTCAGGCGAACTGCGTCAACGCCTCTGTGTCTCGGACCAGTCGGGTCACGCGCGATGCAAGTCTCGAATTGCTTTGCTTGGAGGCGCATTAGTCAGTTGCGCAAGTCATTGCCGATGCGATCTCGATCCACGGCTGCATCACCATCCTCGTGAACAACGCTGGGTACTCGCTGCAACGCACGATCGAAGGGTGCAGGTGCGCACACATGCTGCAAGTGGCTGTAGCCTCTCAGTCGCGTATGAGCTCGCGCTTGAATGCTTCGCACTCTTGCTTCTATCCTCGCCACCACGTGCATCGACCTCGGTTCGTTCCGCATGTTGCTGCTGTATGGGAACTTCGTCGTCGCGAAGCAACACATTGCGGACCGTGCACAAGGCACCGAGCCATCGCGGCAGCCACACTGCTTGTCAGCCTGGAGATCCGTCAAGAGCAGTCACACTACTTGTCGAAGTATTGACGAAGAGCGGTCGCAGCGAAGGTCACACACTGCCGTCTCGCCTCGCACTCGGCAACGACGCGATTGGCGTTGTGCGCGCCATGATATGCAGAAAGCGCGCGACGAGGTCGAAGCGTGACGCGACCTTGACGGCAACGCAGTCGTTGCGCGAGCGAAGCAAAGAGTAGCGAGTGCCTGCACAAGCAGCAGGTCATGCCTCGGAAGCCAAGAGGCTCGCGACTTTTGATGTGCAATGCACTTTTTGATGCGCATCAAACTCTATGCAATATGTGTCAAATACTAAACGACTGTCAAAATCGCCCGCACTCTCAAATCGTCTGCGTCAGAAGCACTCGTCGTCGTCGCGATCGCATCCGCCAGCTCCTGCTTGCACGCGTACGCGCCATCGCTTGCCAACATGTCGAGCGCTGGTTCATCTTCCTCAACGCTCGCGCCTGCTACAAAGGTGTGGCTCATCACTGGCTGCTCCTCTGGTCTCGGACAAGCGCTCGCTCTCGCAGCACTCGCGCGTGGTGACCGCGTGATCGCGACTGCGCGCAATGTCACCAAACTCGCTGACCTCGAGCAGCGCGGTGCAGCAGCTATTGCGCTTGACGTCACGTCTCCTGACGACATGCTCGCCAAGACAGTTGCAGATGCAGTCGCGCTGTTTGGCCGCATCGACATTCTCGTGAACAACGCTGGCTACGCGCTCCAAGGCGCCGTCGAAGAGTGCAGGTGCGTTTGTCAGGGCTCTACGTTTGCGGTGTCGCTAACCACAGCACTCTTGCACTCGCATGAGGTCTCACAGCCTGCCGGTTGTTGTGTGTATATGCCTACAGTGCACAGGAGATCTCCGACCAGTTCAACACGAACGTGTTTGGGATCACGAACGTGCTCCGCGCTGTGTTGCCGCACATGCGCGCGCAGCGATCTGGCGTGATCGCGAACGTCGGGTCGATCGCCGGCTGGCGCGGCTCGTCAGTGACTGGCATCTACAGCGCGAGCAAGTACGCGGTCGCAGGCATCTCCGAGTCGCTGCGCGTCGAAGTCGCGCACTTGGGCATCGACGTGACGTGTGTCGACTTTGGCGCGTTCCGCACTGGTCTCTTTGGTGGCAACATGATCGCTGCGAAGACGCGCATCGCAGACTTGGACTCAGTCACAGCGCCGAGGTGGGAAGCACTCGCGGCGCGCAGCGGTCACCAGCGCGGCGACCCGGTCAGGGCGGCGCAGTTGCTCGTCGAAGCGTTCACGAAGACTGGTCGGTGCGAAGGACGCTCGCTGCCAGCGCGTCTCGTCGTCGGCAAAGACTCGGTCGACGGCGTCGCGGCCGTGCTCAAGAAGAGCAAGCAGGAGCTCGAAGCGTGGGCCGATCTCACAGTCACGACCGACTGCGACGACGTCCAGCAGCACTGAGCATCGAGTGAGTGAGCGACCTGATAGGGGCCACTAAATGAAGCAATTCAGTCGTTTCTGTCCATTCGCACAGTCAAGTCAACATGGCGAGTGTCATCGTCGTCGCGTCTGGATTGACGGCAGTCGACGTCGTGCTGCGCGAGCGCGATGCTGTCGCTGCGCTGTCGAACGCAGTGCGCACGATCCGCCGGTTCACAGACGCGAGCATTCTTGCAAAGCTCCGGCGCGCGATGCGGCGACTTGATACTGCGGCGGAACTCGAGCAGCTCTTGCGTCAGCACAACGACGACGAGCGGCTCGATGCGCTCGAGTCGTGTCACGAGCGTGGGGGCAAACTCGAGCCTCGCGCAGTCACCCCAGAACAAGCTGTGCTAGTGAACCACGTGCTCGTGTATGGCGCGAAGAAAGGGAGCGCGATGGTCGTCGAGTATGCGCTCGTCGCTGCTCCGACCGTCCTCGTGAACGGCGCATTGCGCGCGGCGATCAACAATGGGCACGTCGCACTTGTGCAGCGATTGTATCCGAAAGTGCGCGCGTTCGGTCTCGGCTTCACAGAAGACCTGCTGCTGGACCTCGCGGCAGCACGTGGCCACACCGAGATGCTCGACTGGATGTACGCACATCGCCGTGACCCACGCGCGAGCTGCACGTGGGCAGCGTCTGAGAGCGCTGCGAAAGGAGGACATGTCGACGTGCTCCGGTGGATCCGCCTGCATTGTCCAGAGCAGTGGTCGCTCAATGTGCTCGAGCCAGCGGCGCTGCACGACCAGCAGCGCGTCCTCGACTGGATCTACGACGAGCGGATACGGTCGCCAGTGAGCGCAGTGATGGCGAGCGTGGCGAGACACAACAAGTTCGCAACGCTCGCGTGGCTCCACGACAAGTACCCCGCGCGACCAGCTCCTGCTCTGGACGCTCAAGCGCATGGCTGCGACAGCGCAGCTGGATGTCGTCTCTCGCATCGTCGCGGCGTTCCCAAATCGATATGCCGATCACGGCGTGGTCATTGGCGTGCTCTGTGGCGACCTCGCGCTCGTGCAGACGCTCGCTCGACGGCAGCGACGCCATGCGAAGAAGGAGCTCAAGTACGCGATGTGCATGGCCGCACGCTTTGGTGCTCTGGAGATCCTGCAGTGGCTCCGATCCTTTGCTGGCTACGCCGTCCCGTCCAAGGCGCTCTGGCAAGCAACGCGCTGCGGTCACACGGACGTCGTCGCGTGGATCATCGAGCAAACGCCTGTGCTTCGCACGCACGCGCAGTTGGTCGCACTGCGCGCTGTGAGTGCGAAGCAACCAGCGCAGAGACGTAGAGGCGACGACCGAAGAGGCGATAGCGAGCGTCTTGTCGCGTGGATCGATGCGCAGCTCCAGCAGCTAACGGGCTGAAGCAGAACAGAGGCAAGCAAAGCGTGTAGATACGAGCATCCGCTGCAAGCAATGGACTCGATCTCGAGCGGATTGCGACCGAGTCAATCGTCCTGCTACTGCCTCGAACAGCTCCATTGGCGCTGTTGCCTACCTCCTTGACTGTCGTCGACCTCATGCTGTCTCGAGCACGTCAGCGCTCACCTTCTTGCTGCTGCTGCTGCTTGGAGATGGCAGCGGCTTCTTGTCTGGTGCAGCGAGTGGGAAGTCCACGTGGACTTTCGGGAACACGGTCGGCGCCACAGGCGTCTCGAAGCCAACGGCGTCGTACATGGTCTGGACAAAGTCTGGACACGGCGTTGCGTCGACGTCACTGCCGATGCTCTTCGTCGGACTTGCGTCGACGACCATCACGGGCTCTTCGAGGCTGATCGAGTTGCACTTGACACGCGAGAGCACTTCAGTGAAGAAGTGCGCGTTCTGCGACGCGGTCTTCGCCAGCATCGCTGCTTGGCCGTGGCTACGACTCTTGAGTGTTGGTGCAGTCCGAGGGCCGCTGGAGCTGACGACGTAGGGATTGAGTGCGATGTCGATCGCCAAGCCGACTCGTGATTGCGCTGCTGACGCATTTGCACCAGACTGACGCCACGTCCACTTACCGAGAGTCGCGTCGAACGCCATGCGCTGCATCGTGTGCAGCTGCGAGCTGCAGCACTCGATGAAGTGCGGCGTTGAGATGTAGAGCTTGATGCTTGGCATAGGATGGCGCACCGACGCATCGGTTTTCAAGAGCTGCACCAGGCTGTCGCCGGACGGCAGTGATTTGACAAACCGTGCGACTTGGACGCGCTCGTTCTGCTCCCACGCGCTCGCTTCGTCGCTCGGAGCCGGCTCCTCGTGACACGGGAAGTAGACAAGCGACGACTCGGCAAACTCAGTCTTTGCAGAGTCATGGCAGCTTCCTGTGGCGCTCGATGGCATTCGCTTCATGGCGCTGTAGTCGCGTCCGACCTTCGTGGCAGGTTTCGCCTTGCTCAAATCGCGCGCTCGCGGTGGCGACACGTTCCCAGCGAGTGTCGTCGTTGCAGCCTTGGGACGCTGGAGCCGCGCTTTCGAGTCTGCGCTTGACGGTCGAGCGCGTGCGATAGTCGTTTGCGGCTGCTTGCTTGCTTTGCGATCGGGTATGAGCGGTCGTCTCGCTGCCGGTGCTGACAGAGCAGTCGCTTTCGGTGTGGCGAGTTTGCTAGACTGGACGCCGCTCTTCGTCTCGCCTTCAGCGCTGCTGTTCACTGTGCTCATGAGCTGCAGGATCTTGGAGAACGACGATGCAATGTCGTCCTTATCCGGTCGGTCTTGCGTCGCTGGGAGAAAGTCGCTGAGTGTGAACGCGGCAGGGCGAGCGGATGTCGGTGACTTTGGCGCGAGCGACTTTGCTGCAGCTGCTGTCTTGAGCGGCGAGCGAGGAGAGGCAGGCGTCCGCTTCCTCTCGGGCGACGACAGACTCGCAGTTCGCGGCTCGACGGCTTTGTACTTGACCGGTGACTTGAGGCCAGTACTCGCCTTGCTTGTGGCTTGTTTGGGCTCGGCTAGCTTCGCAGTCGGTGATGTTGGTGTCTTGAACGTCGCTTTCTGCTGCTCGTTCTTCGCAGTCTACGAAGCGAAATGACGACGTGAGTTGCGCAGAGCAGATGTGCAGACAGCACGCTTGTCCTCGTAGCTACTGAGCGCCAAGAAACACACCTGCTTTCGCACTTGCTCGAGCAAGAGCTCGATCGCGCCGGGCGTGGCGTTTGCGAGATCCTCTTGCTGCTTGCGCGAGATCTCGCACTTGATCCGCGTCAGCACTTTGCCTGGTTCGCACCAAGAGTAGCGCATCGTCAGACTTGTTGTCAATGCAACCAAGGCATTGACAACGACAAGCAAAGCAAAGCGCAGATCGGAACGCACGATTGAGCGTCTCCCAGTTCGTGAGCTTTTGCTGGAAGCGGTTCGTCCCTGGGTAGTTGTGCAGCTCGACCCACGCAGGGAAGAGCTGTGCGAGGAGCTCCGCGAGCAGCACGGCGTCGCTAAAGTCCCGCGCAATGTGCTTCTTCGAGCGCGAGAACTGGAACGTGTCGACCCACTCGTACACGCTGCTCATAGCGCTCCACGTGTGCTCTTTCTCGTCGCGCCAAGTGCTCCGAGTGCTGCGCCAGTAGTCCAAGTGGTTGCTGGTGGTTCGCGTCGCTTCGAGAGATCGAGAGCGTTGCACCTTGAGGACAAAGTTGCCCCTCTGATTCGGTAACCAGTAGGTTGAAGCACATCAGACACTGCGCACTGAGCGCGCGCACGCGAAGCTTCATTCAGTGCGTGGACAATGGCGCGCGAGGCGCTCGTTGACATCACGAACACGCGCTCGTTCGCGAGTGTCCACGCCACGGCTGCTGCAGTGTACGTATGAGTTTGCGTTGCAGACTGAATGAGTAGATGCAGCTGTCCTCATGCTCGCAGCTGTGGTGCCACAGCCGAAAGAGCAAGAAGAGTAAGAAGCGCAGCAAATGCAACGAGCAGTCAGATGTGCCGCGCAAAGTGCCGAAGAGCAAGCTGCGCACGTGGGCAGTGCCGTCGCGGCACAAGAGCGCGATTGCGATCAGCAGCAGCATTCGACTCATTGAGGAGATCCAGCGAGGCAAAGCGGATGTCGCGAGCCGCGCGAACGACATCGCAAAGCCTCCTGCCACGCCGCTGCTCGGGTCAAGCGCATACAAGAAGGCGCAGTTGCCGTGTCTTCGGCGACGGCAGAAGAAGACTCGCTCGCGTATAACGACGCTCGATTTGACTTGCGAGTCCGAGCGCCAGGTCATGCAGCGACTCGACTTCACTGGCTGCTCAGGCGACGACAGTAGCGGCGATCGTGGTGACTCGGACGAAGAGATGAAAGAGCATGGCGTGTACACCTCGAGTCCAGAGGCGTCTCGAAGCACATCAGACATGGCACGTGACAACTATGTGAGGACAAAGGAGAACGACGTGAACTCGTTGAGACGAGAAGCGACGCCACCACACCGGAAAGCGCTGGTATCCAAGTGCGCACACGCAGGAGCGAAGCGAAAGAAGACGAGTGCTCGAACGTCAAAGGTGAGCAAGCGCGATTGCAGTAGAGCTGGAGCAAGTCGCACCGCTCAGTCTTGGCGCTCACACTCGATCACTTCATACGATCTCGTTCCGCCTGAAGCCGCACATGACAAAGCAAAAGCACAGACGACGCAAGACGGATGCTGCTCCGAAGGTGACGTTCGACCTCGAGCAGGACACAAGCGGTTGTAGCAGCGACACAGTAGCGATTCAAGATGCGTTTGAGCTGCAAGACGACGAGCCGAAGCGTGCGAAAGCAAAGCGCAGCAATGACCGCAAGCGAGACTACAAGACAAAAGGGCGAGCGCAAGAGCTTGTGAAAGGTGCATGCCGTACTTGCTTGCACTTGGAAGGACTCAGCTGATGCTCAGGCTTATGTTTTGCTTGCTGCGTGCAGAGTCCAGCAAGGCGAGCATGTCCGAGACGACAGCGAATGCAAGTTCCAAGCCGCGCTCGCGAGCGCCGTTCAAGCTCTGTTCGCTCCAGCGCATGTTCGGGAGCCCATGAGTCGCATGCGTGTATGTGCTTCAATCTATGGCGGCGTGTGTGTGTGGTTGATTCATCGACAAGAGCGTCGCTGGTGGTTTGCACATGGCGCAAGCAGACTGCGTTGGAGCCAACGAGCGCCTACGAGATGACGCAGCTTCCTTTCGTGCCTTTTGAGCGACCACGCCGGTCTGTGAGCGAGTACGCCGAGCTGTGCGCGTTGGCATCGTCTACGCTCGCGGACGTCTCGTGCTCCTCCTCCTGCTCTGCGATGATCATCGTCTCGCGCAAGGAGCTGCCGTTGTGCAGCCCCGTGACGACCGACATGTTGGACACGACGCTCGCGCGGTCCGAGTTCGACTCGCCGGACTCGGTGAGATGGCTCCCGCGGTCTTCGCTGTCGTCGCGCGCTGGCGACTGTCCGCGCAGCCCCATCATGATGTCGATCATGCTCGGACCCACCTGCTCGGACCGCAGCGTCACGCGGCCGTGCACTGCGAGCTCCAGTAGCCGAAGCTGCACATCACGACACACTCGCGTCAGTGGCGACTCCATGCGCGACCGCTTCACCCATGCGCCGCTGTACACAGGACGCACCTTTTCAATGTACGCTTTGCGCGGCGCGCTCGCTGGTCGCTTTTGCAGCACGTGCTTGTACGCGCGCTCGAGCGTCCACTTCTGCGTGAGCATGAGGTACGTGATGCACACGACGGCGCTCTCGTTGTTGCCGTGTGTGCAGTAGACAAAGACCGTCTTGCCGTCCTGGATCGCGCCGGCGATGAGGTCGTTCGCGTGCGTGACGTTGAGTTTGAACGAGTCGTACGAGTAGTCGTCGTCGAGCTCGACGCGGCCCGTGTCGATCGCGAGGTCCACTGCTGGCGTGAACGACCCGTGCGCGCTGCGCTTGCGCGGGTTCTCAGCGTCGAGCAGGTACGACACGCGCAGGCGCTTCGTGAGCAGCGCCGTGTCGCGCGCGTGCTGGACCGAGCCCATGAGGACCTGGTCGTCGATCACACCGGGCACATCGAGGCTGTGCGCACAAGAAGACGTCGAATTCGCTCATTGTCAGTCAGTCAGTCCGTCGAGCCAAGTGATGTCATTGTGCATACATTGTGTCACTGGCGGGCCGTTCAAGCACGCACCGGTCGTCGTCTGTGTACACGGGCGTGTGTGGGTCGAGGTCGACGCTGCTGCAGTTGCTGTCGCTGTGGCTGAGGATGCTCGTCATTGGCGTTGCGTCAATGAGCTCTTCTTGTTGCTGCTGTAAGTGAGTGTGTCGTCGATCGACGATCGATCGATCGATCGGCAGTCGTGCAAGTCAAGTTGTGCGTTCTGACTGCTGGTCTGTGTTTTGTGCCACACTGCGCCACATCAGACAGTAGATGCAGTCAACATCCGACTTGGTATCTTTCATCTCTCGACAGATTCATTCAATTTATAAGACTAGACTCGCGTCTTGAAATGAGATTATACTGGAGTTGATCTGGTGTGTACTTGAAGAGCTCACATCAAGGACACCAACACCACGCGATCGATGCTGCTCCTCGATCTAAGGCTTGGAGCAAGCGCATGCTCTGCCTTCACACCTCAGTCCAATGCGCTCGCTCGCTCACGATGTACATACTTGCTTCCCAATCTTCATGTTACGGTGCTCATGAAAGCAAACACACTGACGATCTATCCTGCCCTCACACGAAACGTCGCGGTGCGAGCTGGATCAGCACAACTCGTTCAAGCTCAAACTCGACGACGTCAACGAGCCACGGCAGCATGCCTCTGCGTCAAATGAGCGCTGCGGCAAAGAGCGTTCGTGGCAATGAGCGTAGCTGGAATGGTTTCGAGCAGACTGCAGAGCTGCATCCGCTGCTCCAACGAGACCTCGAGCTCGTTACCTGGCTCGTACACGCAAAGCAGGTGCGCACATCCGAGCAGCTTGACCGCATCATATCGCGGATCTTGTCAATACACCGCCTCGACTTTGTCTGGCTGCGTGCATGCATGACAGGAGCATCCGTGGTTGAGTCGCTTGGTGCACAAGACCACGTCTCGGCACCGCACACAAGATCTGTCCCTCGCACTCTGGTGCGCGTGTATCGAGCGCCACATTGTCTTCTCGAGATGAACGCACATCGTCACGACCCGATCCTTCGCGTGTTTTGCCTCGTCTTGTTCGCACAGGCTCGTGTTCTTGGTCGTGCTGCCGGAGTTTGGGTTCCCGTACCTCTGGATCGGTGTCGGGAACCTCTTGTGCGTCCTGCTGCTGCAGCGTCTCGCGCAGATCCAGCGACCGATCGACTACGATGCGTTGCTCTTTGATCGTACAAGCGTCGATCCCGATATCTACGGCTTTCCGTGCGTTGACTCGCACATGGCGGTCGTCGTGCTGCTCCCGGTGGTGCTGCACTCCGAGTCGCCGGTCATTCAGCTCGCGCTTGTGCTGCTCGGACTGAGCATCGGACTCGCAAAGCTCTTGATCGCTTCGCGCTTTGCGAGCCAAGTACTCGGGAGCTACGTCACTGGCGTCGCGGGTCTCCTCGCAGGGAACCACGGCCACGCAGTCGTTCGGACGTACCGTCTCGCTCGCGGCTACAAGTGCGTACGATGTGCCGGATGTGAATCTACGTGTGGACTTGCAGTCGCTCGAGCGCTTGAGCTCACGACGCAGCTTGAGCCATCACGGCCACTGACGCAGACTACTTGCTACTGTGATGCGATGCAGCACTGCAGCGATCGTCGTGCTCATTGTCTTCATCATGTTTGTCCTTGGGACGTGGATCGAGAACAACGAGAGTCGGCTACTCGGCATCCCAAAGCAAGACTACCTCGACGTCCTGGGGAACATCCTCAACTCGGACGCGCCAGCGATTCCATCAGGACCGCGTGCTGCGGTGCATCAGCTGCCATCGACAGCCAAGCGCAGCCAGCGCTCTGTAAGCGAGGCGTCCGACTCGAGCTACAGCGCACCGAGACATCGTCGTGGTGGCGGCAGCAGCCATCGCAGCGACAACGAGAGTGACGAAGACGACGAGCAGTCAGTCGTCGGCAAGCGCGACTCGTTCTATTTCCTCATGAAAGCCATGCGAGCGCGAGAGCGACAGCGCCATCGCGACTCGTAGCATCTTGTGGCCAATCTACGCGCTCGCACTGCGCTGGAGCGCCAGCACGTGGTCCACCTCGGCGCGCATGGTCTTCGACACGCGCGGGAGCACCGCACCGACGCCGATCCAGATGTTGAACGCCACGCTCGCGTTCGACTCGAGCTGCGCCACGCCAGGACCGACGCCAGCTGCGTCCAGGAACTCCTGAGCCGCTGGTGCGAGCGACGCGAACGGGAGGTGTGCACTCGCGTGCAGCAGGAGCGCAAAGTCGTCGAGACTGAGCTTCAAGACGCGCTTGGTAAAGAACAAGTCGATGAAGCCGAGTCCCTCTTCCGATGGTCGGTAGTACGTCACGCCCTTCTCCGCCTTCTTCGTGAAGACCTTGAGTCCCGTGTTCACGATCTGCGCGTGCACATGTGATCAGACAGAGTCCGTCGTAGATTGTTAGTACCAAACGACAGCATCAGCGTGATCTGCAAAGCGTCCGCACCTCGAGCGCGTCGCCACCGAGACACGCGTCCGAGATCTCTTCGTCGACGTAGTTGACGTTCGCAGCGCCGTCCGAGCGGCACCAGAAGCGCGACTGCCACAAAGCCACAGCAACAGCGCATCGAGTCGTTAGTACCACGCACTAGTTGCTGTCTCCATCGCCTACGCACGCACAGACGCACCTTTAGTGCAGCGTCTTCAATGCCGTAGAACGACCGGATGAGCTCCCACGCGTCGTCGCTGATCGGGCGGTAGAGCGTCTCGCGCGGCTTCACATACGACTCAGCGCTGTCGTCCGTGCGCTGCTTCTTTGTCTTTGGCGCGTGCTCCGTACCGTCGGCGTCTGGCGCCTGGAAGTTCGGGTCGTACTTGGCACAGTTCTTCAGGAAGTGCCCCGATGCGTTGCAGATCTTGCAGACGTAGCCGACTGGCGGCGTGAGCTCGAGGTTCTCGTCCAAGGCCGGGAGTCCCTGCTGCTTGTCGCCTGGCAGGTCCGCTGTCTTGCGCAGCACTGCGATGAAGAACCCGCCCGAGTTCTGGTCCGTCGGGATGAGACGAAGCGTCTTCTCGAGCTCCGTCGCGACGGGATCAGCGGCCGCTGGCGCGAACATCGAGCGCACGAGCCGCTGGCCGCGCAGGTCCTGCGGAATCGCGTCGTATGTCGCGAACCACTCGTGGAGCTGCGTGTTGCTCGCAGCGCCGTCCTCTGTAGCACTCGCGGCTTTGAACACGTGGCCCTTGTGGCTCGACTTGGACTTGGAGCGCCAGCCGACGTTCCACGACCGGCGGCCTTTGCGGTACACGAGCGCCGGCAAGCGCGTCGAGACGTCCACAAGCTCGAGCGCACCGCCACTGCGGCGCAGGAGCTCAGCGACGACGGCTTCGTTCTCTACCGGGTTGAACGAGCACGTCGAGTAGACCATCACGCCGCCGACCTTGAGCAGCGCAGCGCCGCGCAGAGCGAGCGCCATCTGCACTGGGTGAAGTGTCAGACCCTGGCCAATGTGCCACTCTTTCCACAGCGTCTGGTTCTTCCGGAGCGTGCCGTCGCCACTGCACGGCACGTCGCACAGCACGCGGTCGAAGACGTTCGTCGGCTGGAGCGTCCCGCGCTCATACAGTCCCGGGAACGCGTCGCCCGCGCCGCACGTCACGACGGCGTTCCGCAGCGTGTTGCGCGTCAAGCGGTGCACGAGCATGTACGCGCGCTTCTTGTCGAGGTCGTTCGCGATCACCATGCCGTTCGAGCCACTGGCCGAGAGCAAGAAGTCGATCACCTGCGTCGTCTTGGAGCCCGGCGACGCGCACATGTCGAGCACGCGCTGCGCAGGCTGCACGTCGAGGAAGAGCACCGGGAGCATACTGACCGCCTCCTGGCGGTCGATCGTTCCCATCTCCGTGTGCTCGAGCAGACACGAATGGAACGCCTTCACAGCTGCGTGCTTGGGCGCTGCGAGTCGCAGTGAAGGCATTGGCACAGGCGTTAGTCAACTGAGCTTGTGCACTGGTGATGGAAGAGACGCACCACTCTTGGAGAGCGCCGTGCGTCCGCAGTCCATTTGCCACGCGACGTTCGGGAGCGGGTACCACGCAATCGGCCTGCGCAGACGCAGAGAGAGGTGGAGAACATGAGTGTGCGCGCCGGTGAGCACATGCGTTCGGGTGCATCGCCTCAGTTGGTGCAGAACGCACTTGGGCGGCGTGATCGGCGTGTCGTTGAAGACGAACGCGTCGCTCGGGAACTGGTGCTCGGTTGCGAGCAGCGTCTGCACACTGTCGACGTCGTCAGGACCGGCAACGCACCGCCATGTTTTGGACAAGCACACACAGCAGCAGCTCCAGCGAAGAGACGAAGCAAGCACGCACCGCTTGGCGTCTGGACGGTGCAAGTTCACGCGAAATGACACAGGCAGCGGCTCGTGCAGTAGCGCCATGAGCGCATCGAGCTCAGCGTCGTCCTTGACAGCATTCGTCTCTTTCTGTGCAGCCATTGCATCAGATCACAAACGCATGATCAGTGAGTGAATTCGTGGTGGTTGAGACACACGTGAACGTGACAGCGAAGTGACGCAAGTGCGTACGAGGTACTCGCGGAAGCTCTGCTTGTAGAGCTCGAGCGTCGTCTTCTCTTTCTTGGGCTTTGCTGCGTCAGCTGTCGCTGTCGTTGGCGCAGGCGCTTGGAGCTGCGGTGCCGAGTCTGCCATTATGTTGGTCGCTTTTCGAGTGGTGGTGAGCATGAGCAGTCATGATAGGTTACGCTCAGGTACCATTTTGCAAGTACACAATGTTATCACAATCTCTAACAAAATGTGGAATCTGAATTTGCAACATTGATTCAGTGACGACTGAAGTGTACCCCTTCGTAACCACACGGAATGGGATCACTTGGTCCAGACCTGGAAGCTCACGCCGACTTGTGCGCTCTCGAGTCCGCTGCCGTCGCAGCGCATCGACCGGCAGAACGCGAGCGTCGGGAGCTGGTGTGTCCACTGCGGCAAGAACGCGTCGCCGTCCTTGATATGAGTCTGCACGCGCGTGACGATGCAGGACTCGACTAGGTCGCGGTCTAACGCTTCCGCGTACAACTGCTCGCCGCCGCCGACAAAGACGCGAGAGCAAGCCGCATACTGCGGGTCCTGTGCGACGATCTCGAGCGCGTGGTCGAGACTCTTGGCAACGCGGACGTCGCCCCACGATCGCGGCGGGCGCTCCCACTTGGACGGCGACACAACGATTGTCTTGCGGTTCGGCACCGGCTCGCCAAACTCCTCGAACGACTTGCGTCCAACGAGCAGCACTTGGTCGCGCGTCGCGGTCGCGAAGAACGCCCAGTCGCACGGCAAGCGCCACGGCAGCGCGCCTCGCTTCCCGATCACGCGGTTCAGCGAGCACGCTGCAATGAGCGAGATCGGCAGTCGTCTGCCATGATGTGTGCTCATGACTCGCTCGTGTCGTGTCAATCGTGACTAAGATGTATATACAAAAATCAAGACGAATTCAGCACATTTACAATCTTCAGCACGAACGACGAGCATGAACGCGAGCAGCGCTTGCGAATGACCAAAGCACTTGCTCGCATGGAGACGACGACGACGATGACATGGAGCTGCTGCTTTACACGTGTCAATGTATTTAGAGTTGCTTGATACTAATGTTTACTTTGTACAGGCGGCGCGAGCGCGGACGACGACGACGCACTCGCTGACGATGGCAACGACGCAGTCATCACAGACGACGACGGCGTCAGGACCGACGACGACGCAGACGACAACGACAGCGACGACGGCAGCGGCGCGAGCTCTTTTGCGAGCACGTCTGGTCGCACAGCCGCAGCGGCGGCTTTCTTGCACAGCTCCAAGCCACCGGACGTCGCGAGCGCAGCGGCCTGGAGCGTCTGGTGCTGCTGCTGGAGGTGCTGTTGGAGCTGCTGGTGCTGCCGCTGCTGCTGCTGGTGGAGCAGCGCCGCCGCCTTCTCGGACGCGATGATCTCTGAGAACGATGGGATCGTCAGCCCCGGCGGCACAATTGTCGGCAGCGGCTGCGCCGTGTGGTTCGTCGTCGACGCCGGGGACGACGCAACGCTTTTGGCGCCACCGCCTGGCGTTGAGCCTCCAGGCGCGTGGTGCTGCGGCGTCGCGACGCCCGTGCCGCCGAGCGCAGCGGGCACGACCTCGAGCAGGCGCTTGGTGAGGTAGAGCGGCGAGAGGTCTTTGTTGACGAGGTAGACGAACTTGAGGTCCTGGAACTTGTCGGACGTCGGGTAGATGAGCGAGCGCAGGCGCTGTGCCGTGTCGCGGTCGAGCAGCCCTTGCTCCTCCAAGAGGCAGAACTTGAGGTACATCTCCTTCCGGATGCTGAAGTGCAGGTCCACGAACGAGTTGCTGATCTGCAGACGCTCCTTCGCCAGGCGCTCCTGCTCGCTCATGCCAGGAGCTGCTCCGTTCGGGCTCTGGCTCTTCGCTGCAGCAGCCGCTGCTTTCTCAGCCGCGGCTGCTGCTGCCTTCTCGGCTTTGAGCGCTTTGGCCTTGGCCGCCGACGCACGCTGCCGCTCTTTCTTGGGCTTGACGGCCGGCGCAGTTGTCACAGCGTCCAGCTCGCCACCGATCGACTGCGTCGCGACTTCGCGCAGAATGTCGAACGCACTGAGCGCGCCGCGACCGCTCGATGGCTTCATAGACGACGACGACGACGATGACGCTGGCGGTCCGCGCACAGACCAGTTCGACGAGTTTGTGAACGGTTCAAGCTTCGCACTGCCACCGCTGCCTTTGAACGACGCGCTGCTTGAGCTTCGGCCTGAAGATGATGACGATGACGATGACGACATCGTGGACGCAGACGGCAGCGGCGGCAGCTGGTGACTGCGCTCAGTCTTCACGAGTACGTCGAACGACGACGTAAGGTTCCGTCGGTTCTCGTCGAGCATCGAGAACGAGCTCATCGTCGGGTGCAGCGGCGGCGTCGCGGGCTTCTCATTCGGCGACGCGCTGTTGAGCAGCGACGAGACCGAGTGGCTCGACAGCTTCCTCCGCGCTGCGCCAGTCGGCGGCACCGATGGCTTGTCGGCCTTTGCCTGCGCCTCGTTCGCATCTGCGCGCGCGTCTGTCGACGGCGAGTCGCTCTTTGCGTCAGTCGCGTCGCTCTTCGCTTTGCTCTCGCGAGGCTTTGCGCCTGACGACGAGGCGTCTGCTGCTGCTTCTGTGGAACGAGGCGACGCGACTGGTGACGACGCCACAGCCGTCGCGTCCTCGTCGTCTTCGCCCTCATCGTGGTCCGTAGCGCCAGCAGCAGGGGCAATGCGCGACGGCGACTGCGCAGGCGACGGCGTAGCGCTCTTGCTCGTCGCTCGCGCGGACGGGCGGTCGTCAGTCATCGCATCTTCGTCCTCGTCGTCGTCGTCGTCATTGCCGTTGACTGCTGTCGCTGAGCCATGCGCGTGCGTCAGTGCGTCCGGCGACTTGGACCGCGAGCGCGAGGCGGCGCGCGAGAGCTCGGGTTTCTTCTTCATCGGCGAGTCGCTCGCGTTCGAGAGCTTGCGCTTCTTCTTCGCGGCGCTCGGCTTCTTCGCCTCTTGCTCGTCGTCGCTCGTGACAATCGGCTTGGCGCTCTTGCGCTTCGACGGCACGGCGGGCGGCGCGTCCTCCGACACGCTGCTCTTGCGCATCGAGGCTTTCGAGGGCGCGCTCTTCGCCTTTGCGCGCGTGCCGTTGTGGAAGTGCTTGGCGTCGTCGATGCACGTCGGACAGACGTACGTCGTGTCTTTGAAGCGCCCAGAGCTCTTGATCGGCGGGAGGCAGCCGATGTGGAACCACCGGTTGCAGCAGTCGCACGCGAGGCTCTCGTTGATGCGCTCGTCGTCCATCGCGTACCAGTTGTCGAACGACTTGCTCCAGCGAATGAAGTGGATCTTGATGCGCTCGCCAGCGAGGTCCACCTCGGTGATCACGGCGTTGTACAGCACCTCCTCGTTCTCCACGAGCACCGACTGGTTCACTTTGAAGCCCGACTCTTCAGGCACTTTCGCTCGCTCGTTGTCGTCGTCTGCGTCGCTCTCGGCATCGCTCTCAGCGTCCTTCCCAGTCGCATTGAACGGCAAGCGGCAGCTCCCGCAGCGCGAGCCGAGCTCCTCGGCTTCCGCGTCCTTCTCGTCCTCGTCGTCCGCCTGCTCGGCCTCGCACTTGCGGCAGCAGAAGCCGTTCGGCGCGTTCACCTTTTCGTCTCGCGCACGCGCGCACTTGGTGTGCAAGCCGTTGCCGCACCACTCGCAGAAGTGTTCACACGCCGCGCGCTCGCAGTGCACGCACGGCCGCTGCGACTTGCGGAACGTCACAAAGTCGCAGATCTGGCACCCGTTCGGCGCCAACTGCTTCTTGCTCGTGGCCCAAACGCGCGACGCTGAGACGCCGTCGAGCATCGTCGGGTTCCCGCACTGCTCGCACTCTTTCGCACTCGATGACGACGACGGCGTCGAGTTGCCAGCAGTGCTGACAGAGCCAGTGGGCGACGCACTGCCGATGCTCGCATTCGCGATCGCGACGCTCTCTGCAAGCGTCATGGGCGTGCGTCGCGCGCCATTGCTGCTACTGCTTGTGCTGACAGTCGTACTGCTCGCACTCGAGCTGCTCTTCTTTCGCCGCTTCGTCACTGCTGCCTTGCCGGCTTTGTGTTTGGACATGCGGCCCATGCTGTGTGTGTCTGTGTGTGTGCGCGCTCTCTCGCTCTCTCGTGCTCGATCTTGCTGTCGGTCGTCAAGCTCAAAAGTCAATCGCAGTTGTAAGGGATGCGGGCATTCACTGCGAGAGGGGCGTGCTGATGCTGGTGGTGCTGGCGGTGCGGCTGCTTGCGCGCAAGTGTGTGTGTGCGTGCGTGACCGCGCTCCTCAGCTCGTTGGTGGGTCTGCTGACGTGCTTGTCGCTTCGTCGGTCGCTCGCTCGATTGGTTGTCTGTCTGTTGGTCGCCGTGTACCGTGCGCCGAGCGTCGATCGTCGTGCGGTGGCAGTGGCGGTGGTCGTGAGCGCGAGCGCGAGCGATTGCGGCGGCTGGAGATTTTTCGCGAGTGCGCGCTGCGGCGACGACCCCCACCCCACCCACTTGGCTTTGCTTTTGGCTCGCTCGAGTCGACTCCCACGACCGCGACTCAGGCAGGCAACAGCAGGCAGACAGCGAAGCCTCAAGAGAATTAGCCCCATCCCTCTCTCGTCTTGGAATCCAAGAGCCACGACGCGTCCGTGACTGGCTGCGTGCAGTGACTGACGCTGTGAGTTTTTGCGGCACGAGGTGCAATTGTATAGACGACTGTATGGAGCCAGACACTGGCGCTAGCCGCCTTGCGCTGTCGTTTGAAATTCGAACTGCCAAGCTGAACCGGTCTCGCATTGGACCGCGTCCAGCGAACCGCGATCTTCCTTCAACGCTTGCTGCTGTTTGCACAGCCAGAGACGGCAACAACTGCACACGGTCTCGTTCCGCGGCGCTTCTTTCGGGCCCGTCCTCATGACACATTTTGCTTGTTGTTGCGAGTTGTGTTGAGCACCGCTTGTGCTCACGCTTGCACGCACGCTGTGCTCGATGCGTTGCGCCGCGAATCCTCTTCATTCGTCTATTGTTGTTGTCTGCTCGTCCACACACATATGCACACACACACACTTGCGCGCTACAGACGGGTACTTTCGCGTGCTCGTTCACTTGCTCACACTCTTGCTCTTACTCGCTCTCTCACATTTGCGCTTGTGTGGCATGCGTCACGCGATGAAACCAAACAAAACACGCGAGGTCGCAAAACAGAAAGCAAAGATACAGTGATTCAGTATGCGATTTGAATCGCATTTTGCGCGCCACATGGTGACACCAACGCGCTGTCACATCTGAGAAATTGGAGAAATGGATTCATCAAAACCTATGTAGTGCGCATATCCCTCTTTACATCAACTTTCGCTTTTCACACAGCGCATCTCGATTGTTTTGTGGGAATGCAACAGCTCTGGCTGATAACTCCTCGCTCACACTACTTTAATGTATGCAATCCAGAGAATTCGCCGTCGTCGTACTGCGTTCGCGTCGTTTCACAATAATAACAATCACCGTGAAACGACGCGAACTCTGGTAAGCACACTTGTACCACACTCTGCGCGTGCTCAGTACTGGAGCATGGATGGCTTCCAGTAGTGCGGCGCGAGCCACCAGATGCTACAACACGCACTCACTTGGTTGTCCATGCAGTGCGTCACTGATCAACAATCGATCCATCACACACTCGCTTCAGGTCTTGTTCTTTGTGTGCCGCAGCATACGTGCGTGCAGTGGCGAATGGAGTGTGAGCGTGCGTGTGCTGTGCGTACGTGCACTGGTGCTCTGATCAACAAACGACTCGAGCGCACAGTTCACACGCGGATGACAGAATGACAGTGTTGATCTCTCGCACGTGTGTCCTTCAGCAGCGACTGCACATGAATGCGCGTGCACACACAACCTACAAGGCAACAGCAACAACGAGCACTCCAAGGTGTGTACGTCGTCTAGGTTCATTACATATGAACGCTCGTAGTCGGTCGATGCATGTAGCCACTACTCGCTCACTTCTGCGCTACGCTTGCGATGTCGACACCTCTCGTTGCTGCTGCTTCTGTCGCACAAGCAGCGTCGACTTGTCTCGATTCGTGTCGCCCGCTACAGTCACGCGCAGTCTAGACAGCGGCGTTCGTAGGCGTGACGGCGATCGGGACGTCGATGTCCTGCTGGCTCGCGAACGAGTTGAAGATCTGCTCGAGCGTCGTCTGCGAGACGCTGTACTCGCGGATCGCCAGCCGCTGCTTGGCCGCTTCGACGAGCTCGAACACGCTCGAGAGCTTGAGCGCCGACTGCTGCTGCTGCTCGCGCGCAGGGCTTCGCTTGACAGGACTTGCGGCAAACGGGTCGCGTGCAGTAGACGCTGCGACGCCAGAGGTGCCAGATGCGAGACTGTGGATCTTGAACCAGCACGAGTCGTTCTGCCGGTCGAGCAGCTCGGCCGAGCCGAAGCTCTGCAGCAGGAACGCCGCGATCGCCTCGAAGCGCGACTCGTTCATCCACCACGCCGCGAGCGTCGACGCCACGACGTACCCGTCGCGCTCGAGGCTGTGCGCCAGCGCATAGCCCGTCTTGTGCGTGTTGGTGATCTTGGCGACCCAGTCGGCGTGGCCGAGACGGCGGCACACGTCGTCGAGCTCGTCTGCTCGGACCTGTGCGTCGGGCGAACCCAAGTGCTGGTGCGTGAACGCCCGCACCTCGTCGGCCGTCGGCGCCTGGAGCTTCGCGTCGAACATGAGTCCGTCGCCGAAGCGACTCTTGAGGTGCTGCACGCTGCCGAGGCACTTCAAGCCGCCGCCGACCATGATGCCGACCTTGGTGCAGAGCGCCTCGCACTCCTCCATGCTGTGCGTCGTGAGCACGACCGTGGACTCCTTGTTGTACGTCGAGATCTCGGAGATGACGTCCCACATGAAGCGGCGCGAGACCGGGTCCATGCCCGTGGACGGCTCGTCGAGGAACAGAATCGCCGGCGCGCCGATCATCGCGATCGCGACCGAGAGCTTGCGCTTGTTGCCGCCGCTCAAGCTCCCGGCGAGCTTGTGCTCGAACGCGAGCAGGTTGAGCTGCGCCATCTTGTCGCGCACGACGGCGTCGAGCGATGCGTTCGGCACGCCCTTGATCTTCGCGAAGAGCTCGAGGTGCTCGCGCACAGAGAGCAGGTCGATGAGCGCGTCGAACTGCGGGCAGTAGCCGATCTGGCGCCGCACCGCGATCTGCTCGCGCAGGATGTCAAAGCCGCTGAGCGTCGCGCCGCCGCCAGTCGGCACGACGTCGCCCGTGAGCATCTTCATCGTCGTCGTCTTGCCGGCGCCGTTGATGCCGAGGAACCCGAAGCAGTCGCCGCGCTTCAAGCCGAACGTGAGGTCCTGCACTGCGACCTTCTCGCCCTTCGGGTACACTTTCCGGAGGTGCTGCAGCCGGATCACGTCCTGGTCGGCTGCGACGCCCGTGTCGACGCGCTCGACCTCGGCGGCGACGTCCTCGTCCAGCGCCTGGGGCTCGCGCGCCACGTCCGGGTCTTTGCTCAGCTTCGCCTTGAGCGCCGGGAACGTGAGGCTGTAGTCGATCGCGAGCGCGAGCGCAAAGTACAGCGCGGCGTCGACGACGAGGAAGATGAGGTTGTAGCCCATGTTGGTGAGCGCGAACGGGTTTGTGGACGACCAGGTGTCGGACTCGGCGCCGCCCGTGTGCGTGATCTCGATGATCGTGAGGTTGAGCAAGCCGGTGCCGAGGTTGTAGAGCGGCGAGAGGCGCCAGAGGAAGCTCAGGACCTTGTTCAGGCTCTCCGTGCTCTCGATGACCGTGAGCACGAACGAGACGATCATGAGCGCCACGCCGAGCACAAAGTTGATCATGATCATGTACGACTGCGACGACGGCGCGTTCACGAACGCGAACGACCAGCAGTACGCGTACGGGCAGATGGCGACGCCGAAGAGCACGAAGAGCAAAATCACGGACGGGAACGTCGCGTCGCCGCACGTGATGCACGTGCTCGAGCCCGTGAGCGCCCCGAGGTCGAAGACGTGCAGCAGCACGAGCGCCGCAGTCGCCGGGATGACGTACACCAAGAGGTCCCAGACGTAGTTGGCGAGCCAGAACGCCGGGATGCTCACGCCCGAGACGAGCTGCTGGTGCTTGGAGTTGTGCTCCGGGTGGCGCTCTTGCACGAGCAGCGCGACGATCGACGCCGGGTAGTACGCGAACGCGATCGCGATGAAGATGCACGCCGAGAACGAGTTGTACGACGTGAACAGCGCCTTCGTGGTCGACGTCAGCGGCAGCGGGAGGCTGTTCACCTTGAGCGTGAGCTTCGCGGTGTCGCCTGCACCGTCGACCGTCGACGCCATGTACCGATACAGCGCCTGGTCCATGAGCGACTTGAAGACCGCCGAGCCGTGCGGCAGTGTCGTATTCACGAGCACGTTGTAGCCAAAGACGCGGCTCGCAGTGTCAGCGTGCACGAGGAAGCCGCCAAACTGGTCCGCGACGCCGTCCGTGAACGCGCGCATGTGCGCGACCTCGCTCAGCCGCAAGAGGTACCCCGTCGCGTCCGTGCGGTTCACTGGCGGACTCGTGTACGTCACGCCAAAGACAGTGGGCGAGTCGCTCTCGTACGGCGGCACGCCGATCGCGTCTTGACTGAGCAGCACCGGCGACGCGCCAGTGAAGTAGCCCGACCCGCCAAAGACTGCGTCGCACCGCGCGTCTTGGGGCTGCGTGCAGTACGACGGCAGGAGCACGCGGTGCGTCTTGGTCTCTTTCGCGAGGCCCGCGACGTCGAGGTGCATGATCGGGTCCGACTCGGTGAAGGTCCCGGCCGTGACGAGCGCGAGGCCGAGCACGAGCCACGCAATCGGCAGCGCGAGGCTCACGAGCACCATGCGTCGGTCGCGCTTGGCGATGCGGAAGCGCTTCTGGATCATCGCCACGAGCTGGATCACAAACGTCGAGCTGTCGAGCGAGCGGTTGCTGTCGGTCTTGGCGGATGAGTTGGGCTGCTGCTGCTGCTCGTCGCTGCTGTCGTCCGACGCAAAGTTGGTCGTCGACGGCTCGTGGCGCGCGCCAGTGCGCTGCTTGACCGTGTTGAGCAGCGTGTGGTGGTTCACGCCAGCGTTGTCGCCGCTCTCGTCGTCTTCGCCGCTGCCGCTGCTGTCGGCTGCCTCTGCGACTTTGATGAAGACCTCCTCCATGGTCGTGACCGAGATGCCGTACGAGAGCAGCGCGAGGTCCTCGAGTCTGCTGTCGAGCTCTCGGAACATGTGCGCGAACGTCGCCGAGGCGTCGAGCGGGAGCTGGAACGCGATCTCGGTCCCGACGTTGCTCAGCACCGCGGCCGACGCGATGTGGCGCTGGACGAACGCGATGACGCGGCTGTCGTCGCAGCCCTCCTCCTTGACGATCGTGAGGTTGTAGCCGGCGCCGAAGCGGTTCTTGAGGAAGAGCGACGAGCCGCAGCACCGGAGCTCGCCCTCGGCCATGATCGCGATGCGGTCGCCGAGGACGTCGGCTTCGTCCATGAAGTGCGTCGTGAGCACCATCACGCGGTCCTGCCGGTTGTTCATGAGGATCTCCCAGATGTGCCGCCGCGAGTACGGGTCCATGCCGGACGTGGGCTCGTCGAGGAAGATGAGCGAGCTCTTGCCGAGGAGCGAGATCGCGACCGAGAGCTTGCGCTTCATGCCGCCCGAGAGCGCGCTCGCGAGCACCTTGGTCTTGTCCGCGAGCCCGACCTCGGCGATCTTGCTCGCGACTTCGGCTCGGAGCGCCGCGCCGCTGTAGCCCTTGATGCGCGCGTAGAACTCGATGTGGTCCTCGACCGTGAGCTCCGGGTAGAGCACGTCGTGCTGGAAGCAGATCCCGAGCGACTCGCGGATCGCGTCCATGTCGTGGCGCAAGGACAAGCCGCGGAACGTCGCGTCGCCAGCGCTCGGCTCGAGCATGCCCGTGAGCATCGAGATGAGCGTCGTCTTGCCGGCGCCGTTGTGGCCGAGCAGACACGTGATCTGACCGGCGTACATGTTCAGGCGCAAGCGGTTCACCGCGACCTTCTCGCCGCCCGGGACGCTGAAGACCTTGCGCAGTCCTTGGACAGAGAGCACCTGGCCAGTGAACTCCTGGTCGCGCAAGTCGTCGGCGACCGCCTCGATGTTCGGGTCCACCGCAATGGCCACGCCCTCGGAGACTGAGCGCTGGAGCGACATGGCGCGCGCACTGGCCGCCGCCCGCGCAGACTTGAGCCAGAACGACGGCTGGAGCGGGAAGTACCACTTCTCGGTCGTGCCGTACGTCTTCGGGACGACCTTTTCGAGGTACAGCCCCAGGAGCGTGTACAGCACGGCGTCGAGCGCGAGGAACCAGAGCGCGGTCGTGAAGCGGAAGTTGTCGATCCGCAGCGACGCGTTCGCAAAGCTCATGCCGACGTGCGACGTCTCGACGCTCGCGAGCGACTGAACGCCGAACACGAGCGCCACGGGCGAGAGCAAGCACGCGAGGTTCTTCCCGAGCTCCGGCGACGAGTCCTTGAACGCGTTCGAGACGGCGTACATGACGAAGAAGCCGATGAAGCCGACGTACGTGCCCGTGCGCGCTTTCGAGAAGATGGAGCTCACGCAGAAGGCAAAGGCGAGGATGCTGAGGCTGAAGAGGAAGAAGAAGAGGAAGAGCAGCAGCGCGTTGGACTCGGCGAAGAGCCCGCCTTTTGCTGCCGCGGCCTGGCACACGCTGCTCACGAACAGGATCGCAGTGTACGTCAAGTACCACGACGCCACGAGGCTCGACTCCTTCACGCCGAGGATCTTCATGAGCTCGCGCGACCGCGTCTCGCGCTCTGCGATGAGTCCGACGAGGATCTTGGAGAGCGGGTGGAGGTACGCGATGACGAAGAAGATCGGGAAGACGTCTTTGATCGTGTCGTAGAAGCTCGACTTGGGGTACGACGCGATCGGCAGCGGCGACGTCGTTGCGCCGAGGTACGGCTGTGGCGCGACGCGCAGCGGCTGCAGCAGCGCGCTGCGGTCCGTCGCCGTCAGCACGGACGCGTCGAATGCCGGCGGACTCGACGTGTCGCCGCGCGCGCGGCTCCAGGTCTGCGCGAGCACGGGGTCGCGCGCCACCGCCTGCAGGAGCCGCGCGTCGACGTCATCGCGCGTGACTGCGACCGACGCGTTCGCCTGGCACGCGCCAGTCGTGCGCTGGCTGTCGGCGCGCCAGTCCGGCAAGCAGTTGGCGAACCGCGTGACGAGCGTCTGGAGCGTCATGAAGCCGTTCGCGGTGTACTGGTGGTACGTCCGCGTCTCGAGGTCGCGCTGGAACGGCTTCCACGTCGACGCACCGTCCTTGCTGATCGTCTGCGGCACGTACCGCTCGCGCTGCGCGTCGTCGACAAACGTCGAGTTCATGCGGATCGTGTACTCGATCGACGCGGGCTTGCCGATCGCACTGCCGTCTGGGTGCGTGTCGAACACGATGGCGCCGAAGATGCGCGGCCGGTCCGCAGTCGACGCGTACGTCGACGACGTGACGTATGTCTCGAGCGCCTCTTTGCTCGCGAAGAACTCGACGCTGTCTTCGAGCGACGGAATGACGAGCGTCGAGGCGCGCGAGCCGGCAGGCAGCGGGATCGTCACGGTCGGGTACCACCGCTTGACGGTCTCGAAGAAGTACTCGCGCGTGAACGTGTTGTTCGGCGCGATCGCGATCTTGAACGGCGACACTTTGTCTTCGCACTCGCGCGGCAGTGCGTATGGCGACGAGGCGTTGAGACTCACGCGGCCGCCGACCGTGAGCTGGAGCTCGCAGCTCGCGCTGTTCGTTGCGTCGAACGTCTTCTTGAGACGCGCGCGCTCGAACGAGAGCTCGCCGAGGTGGAGGAGGATGCCGGAGAGCGTCGTCTCGGGCACGACAAACAGCGGTGTGGTCGCGGGCGCCGCGAGCGAGTAGCCGCCGTCTGCAAAGAGGTTTGTTGCGTGCGAGTAGACCGGGAAGCCCGGCGGCACGACGTAGCTGCTCGTGCGCGACTTGATGATGTTCATGATGAGGATGAAGAGCACGGGCGCGACGATCTCAAAGAACAGCGCGATCGGGTGCTTGCGCTTGAGCAGCCAGTTCTTGCGCAGGAGCGTTGGGATGAAGCGCCATGGCGAGCGACCGCTGTTGTCGCTACTTGACGCGCCATCTGAAGCAGGCTCGAGCAGTGCGTGCGCCGCGGAGCTTCTGCTGCTCCGCGGCGACTCGACTGGCAGTGGTCGATTCATTCACGCGTGTATAAGTGTGTGTATGTGCAAGTGGGTTGAGGAGTCTTTCGAGACTGCAGCGCGAGTGTTGCGTGTGTTGTTGATGTGTGCTGGAGCGCGCGAATCGCAAAGTGAGTGCGTGTGTGCGCGCACAGGTGCTCGAGGCGACAGTGGCAGCAGCAGCAGCAAGTGCTCGGTGGTGTCGAAGCGGAAACAAGAGTGCGTGCGCGAGTGTGAGAGAGAAGCTGCACCAGCAGTAGCAGCAGCACCGAGGCGTTGGCTTCATCGAACAGCCAATGGTGCCCAATGGTGCGGACGGACACCGCCAGTCCCAGTCCCAGTCCCAGTCTCGGCCGCAACAAAGTGTTGGACTCGCTTGTGCGCCGATATCACACTCAGTCGACTCGTGTTGACCGCTCGCGTTGCCTCGTGTTGCTCCACAGCACCTCCAAGGGGCAGTACATACACGCACTACCAGCAAGCAAGCACCTCATCGCGATACATCGACGACTGCATCCACAATCGTGTCGCTGGAGCGTTGATCGCTTCGCACAAACACTCGCGTGCTTCCTTGTGTGCTCAAGCTCGCTTTGGGCTCTTGCTCACTTGCTCGCTTTGAGCTCTTGTTCTCTCGAGAGACGAGTCGCGCCGTCAAGTCCACTCGCAAGTCGAGCAGCTCCAGCGCACTCGCTACATGCTATGCGAGCCTGAGGAGCAACGGCGACAGAGCTTTGAACAGGCAGGCGCGAGTAGGTTGTGGATACTGTCATGTATAGGATGGAGTCCTAGCTGTCCTTGTTGTCGTCGTCATTGTTGCTCCTGCTGCTGTCGTGTCCATCGTGTCCACTGCATCTACAAGTACATCGGTCTCTACGTTTGTGTCCATCGTGTCAACGCACAAGTCACAAAGCGGTAGCAGCATGGTCGCGGCAGTCGCACTCGACTCAGCAAGCATACCAAGTGCATCAAGCAAGACGACCAAGCAAGACGACGCACGCAATGAACAACGAGCAACGAGCAATGGACAGCGCGTTGCAGGTGCACTACACTCTCCGAGCACGACGATGACACATACACCAAGCAATGCAAGACGGCGTGAGTCAGCACGCTTAGCGGGTGAGTGTGGAGGCAGCAGCACGATGGTGCAGGATCATCGAGTGCAGCAAGAGCGTACGAGTGCATCCGAGTCCCCACGCACAGGAGATCGCATGCAGCATCATGCAGCATCATTCGTGCGAGCACACTGCGCTCGCCATGCAGCACGTGTGCTCCAGTGACCGTGAGCGCTCTGTACATCGTGGTCTTTGGACGACCGCTGGGAGCCGCTGCGAAGTCGTCACGTGCACGCACTACAGTGTCGCTGCACAAGCTCTCTCTCTCTCTCTCTCTCTCTCTCTCATAGACGCACGCACACTCATGCGAGCAACACGCGCACACACATATACACGAGCATTCGTCTCAGCACGCCGCTCGCTTGATGTAGAGCGTTTGGAGTGCTCACATAGACGCTGACGTGACGTCCAGCGCATGGTGCATGGTGTCACACCCACACACACAACTCTCTCGATCTTGAGTGCAATAGCTGCGTGCACCATTGATCGATCGAGTCGCACCTGTCTGTCGAGCAGACTCGCGCGATGCACGCGTCGTCGTACTCGCTGAGCCTGTGTGTTGCTGCACGACAGCACGTGCACAGCAATGCTAGACACACGAGAATCCATCTCAAGACGTTCTCTTTGCTCTTGCTCTTGCTCTCGTCGCATGTGTGCTTGCTGTTTACCCTGCGCAGCGCTTTTTGAACCGAGAGCAATCACATGTACCACCGCCGCAGTAGCACCGCACCGCACCACGTCGCACCATGACTACTACTACTACACATACTGCTACTGCTGCCTGTATGGCCATGGTCATGGTCACAAGGTGGTCGAAGACGCGCTGGGCAAGATACCAGACAACAGCAACAGCAACAACAACAACAACAACAAGAAGAAGCGAGATCGTATGTCTACTAGCATGTGCTGGCCAACTCGTGCACTGTGTAGGCATCGCAAATACACTGCGTCTCGTGTGCATCACTGCTCACGCGCGATAGTAGCTGCATCGACACACGTACACCGACACACATGCGCAGACACACTCAAGAAGCAGTCGATGCAGCATGCAGCGATGGTCTGCTTGTCGTGGTCTCATATACGGCACTCGCGTTCTTGTGCTGTGTGTGCTTCGTTTCGACAGAGCAGACGAGAGTGTTTGTTTGTTTGTTTGTTTGTTGTGGTGAGTAGTATCTATATTAGGTAGAAGTAAGCAGGCCGTGTATCGTTTGATAGTGAAATAACTCGGATACGTTCGCAAAGAACATCAGATGTTTGAGTGGTTCTTGAAAAAGAAATGCTGTTCCGGCACCACCAGATACATGTTAACGACAAATGGTCTTTGGTTTCGTGTGTGTGATACGGATGGCTGTCGAGAAATACATGAAGTTTGTATTCGCACCACCAGAATCGACAAACCACTTGACTGTGATCGACTCGTTTTCGACTCTTTGCGTCACTTGTGTTTCAAAATGGAACGATGCCTGCTGTAAGTAGCTGTTGTAAGTAGCTGTTGAGATGTCTGCATGCATGCATGCAATCTAGCCGTCGTGCTGCAAGTCTCCACCACGAAACAGAGGCAAGCCTCTTGCTCTCTTGCCACAAGAGGGTTTTGTATGCTGCTGTGTTCAAAGCGACATGCTCGAGTTGCAGTTGTGCGTGATTCCAACACGTCTCAACCGACGAACGACAGCAATAAAATGACAAAAACGACAGTTCATATGACAATCTCGACGACAATCTGCTTCTGACATTGACAACACCACATATATATCGACAGCAATAACGACACCTCGGTCGCTCAGGCGACAGGCGACAGCTTGCAAATTGTAAGCAACAACAACAGAACACACACACAAGTCAACACGAATCAACACCACATCAAAGATCAAAGATCAAAGAGCGCAGCACACAAGACACAAGACGCAAAGACACAAGCGCGAGGCACGTCAAAGAGCGAGCAAGCAAGCAAAGCAACCGAGCAAGCAACCAGGCAGTCAAGTCATGCAACGCCTCCTGACCCGTGCGACGCACGCACCGACAGTGCCAGCACACATTGTCGCGGATGCGTCTGCGCTCGCAGCGAGCAGCGGCGAACAGAATGACAGCGAAGACGACCACGATGGCGACGAAGCAGCAGCAGTGGCAGTGAAGAGCGCGGCTGCTGCACTCGAGACGACCAACTACCACCAACAGCAACAGCATCACCAACAACAACAACAGCGCTGGCGACAACGCTACACCTCTGTGCAAGACAACACCAACAGCTACAACAACAGCAACAGCAAATTTGGCGGGCTGCGCGACGCCATGTCGACGCGCCACGTGAATCTCTTCACGTACGACGCCAGCAGCTCGAGGCGCGCGGCATACGTCGAGACCAAGATCGGCGGTCACGCGCTGGACCACCGCCGCTTCTTCTACCCGGACTCGCAGCCGCTGCGCACATCCGTCTCTGCGGCAGTCTGGGCAGCAGCAGCGCGCATGCTCAGCGGTCGCTCGTCGCCGGCGTACGGAATCACAAAGCGCGACGTGCTCGACTACGCAGTCACCAAGATCGGCGGACATCCGCTCGACCACGTGCCATTCATCGACCGCGGCCAGCCGTCGCGACCACTGCTGGGCTATATTCCTAGCAGTAGCAGTATCGCCGCCAGTACCAACATCGCCGCTTTCAGCAGTACCAGCCACATCAACAACAACATCAATCCGCGAGCTGCGTTTGCACCTGGTGCGCTTTGCTCGCGACCAGCACCAGCAGCAGTCATCGGTTGCAACCCTGCTCGCCTGTACGACTGCAGCCGGTGCCTGCGCATGCGCCAGTCGCCGCGCGTGCAACTGAGCTGCGGCCACCCCGTGTGCGCGACGTGCGTGTCGTCGCGGTCGATGCACCACGCCGAGTCGGGCGAGTTCTGCTTCCTCGAGTGCACGCAGTGCGCGACGCTCGTGTCAATCGAGGCGATCGTGTTCTCGGACCAGTACGCCGTGCGTATCCACGCGCCAGCTGTGCGGACGCTTGCCGAGTTCGTCGAGCGCAGCGCGAGTGGCTCTCGGTCGCCCGTGCCAGCAGATGCTGCGACGTCGCTGGATCCACCGAGTGCCGCGTCGACGCATGGCTGGAAGTACAGTGGCGACGACTTTGTATTGAAATACCAACGCTCGTTGCTCATGTTGTGTTGCGGCACTCGAACAGCGTTGACGTGTGTCGCTTGTGTGAGCGGACACCGAGAGGCAATGCGCACGATCACTTCACCTTTGTTGCCATTCGAGCTTGCTGTCTGAAGTGCGGAGCTCTCGCTTGCTCAATGTTGCTGAGTTTGTGATCGCGAGGAAGCTCTTGGCTGGATCCGCAGATCTTGTACGCTTGAGCACTCGTCGAGGTCGCTTGAGCCCTTGGAATCGCACTCCTTTCTTGTGTCCGCGCATTCCGCGGCCATCTTGCTTGTCTGCAACTTGAAGTCGTCGTCGTCGTTGTGCTTCGACCTGTGTTTGGAGTCGGTTTTGTAAATAATCTGGAAAAGCGTCTGGAATGTGTATTTTCAAGAAAATTATACTCATTCTAGTAGATTTGCATTTTTTCAGTTCTATAATTGCATATTTCACCATAATAGAGTCCAATTGACTTAAAATACACATGTATCGAGAGCATATTTGCAGTGTGTTTTTGCTGTGGGATCGCTTTGCAGTCAGATTAGCGAGCGATCGAGCACACGCGGCACACACTCAAGAACGAGCGAGCGAGCGAGCGAAGGAGCGACAGATCTCCTCCTCCTTGCTCTGCGCACACGCACGCTCATCTGCTCGCATCTGCATCTGTACCGAGAAAGAGGAAGGACTCGAAAGCACGCGCACATCGACACAGATGTTCCCCTCGATGTCTGGCCACAGCAGCATGAACACGGGGTACCCGAGCGGTCCTGCGCCACCTGGCGGCGTCGGTGCACCTGGTCCTGGCGGTCGAGCCCCCGGTGCTGCTGGCAACCCCAACTACTTTACCGACAAGAAGAAGGGCGAAGTGAACGAGCTCAAGAACGTACGTGTGCTCTCTGTGTTGCGTGTACATGTCATGTATGGATCTCTCTCTTGTGATGTGTGCGAGCAAATGTGCACGAGGGGGAGCTGGTTCCAACTACGACTGCTGTGCGTTTGCTGACGATGTCGTGCGTATGTGCGGGTGCGACTCGACAGCTCCTGCGCGAAGTGACAGTCGAGAAGGACGTGAAGCGCAAGCGCGAGATCATCAAGAAAGTGATCGCGTACATGACGCTCGGCATCGACGTCTCGCGGCTCTTTAGCGAGATGGTGCTGTGCGTGGACACGAAGGACTTGATCTCGAAGAAGATGGTGTACCTCTACCTCACGAACTACGCCAACAAGAACTCGGAGCTCGCGATCATGTGCATCAACACGCTGCTGAACGACTGGTGCGTTCGTGTCCACTTGCACTTGCTCACGTGGCGCGCATGCACTACTGACGCACACTCTTCCCACACATGCACGCGCACTCGACAGCCGCAATGAAGACCCGATGGTACGCGGCCTCGCTCTCCGGTCGCTCTGCTCGCTGCGCCTGGACTCGATCCTCGAGTACATCCACGACCCGCTGCAGCAGTCGCTCACGGACACGAGTGCGTACGTGCGCAAGACGGGCGTGATCGGCATCCTCAAGGTGCACTCGCTCAACCCGGAGCTGATCAAAGAGAGCGACATGATCGACACGCTGTACAACATGATCCGCGACCGCGACCCGCAGGTCGTGTCGAACTGCCTCGTGGCGCTGAACGAGATCATGGCGGACGAGGGCGGCATCGCGATCAACCAGCAGATCGTCATGCACTTGCTGAGCCGCATCTCGGACTTTAACGAGTGGGGCCAGTGCAACATCCTGCAGATCGCCGCGCGGTACAAGCCCGTGAACGAGGACGAGATCTTCAACATCATGAACACGCTCGAGCAGTGCCTGCGCGTGTCGAACAGCGCTGTGGTGCTCGGCACGGCCAAGTGCTTCTTCCACCTCACGGAGCGCATGGAGGGCATCCAGGAGCAGGTCTTCGAGCGCATGCGCCAGCCGCTGCTCACGCTCATGGCCGGTGGGAGCCACGAGATCAACTTCTGCGTGCTGCACCACATCCTGCTCATGGTCGGCAAGAAGCCGCGCGTGTTCAGCCGCGACTACCGCCAGTTCTACAACCGCTACAACGAGCCGACGCACGTCAAGTACGTCAAGATCGACATCCTCTCGGGCGTCGCGGACGCGTCGAACGTCGCGGACATCATCACGGAGCTGAGCGAGTACGTGACGGACGTGGACCAAGAGCTGGCGCGGCGCTCGATCCGCGCGATCGCAGACATCGCGGTCAGCAACAACTTCTCGGTCGGGTACCCGCCAGCGCCAGCGCCGGGGTACCCGAACGCGCCGGACGCGTACGGCTCGCACGCTGCGGCGCAGGCGATGTCGGCGATGCAGGACCAGATCGTGGATACGATGGTCGACTTTTTGGAGATGAACCTCGACTACGTGCGCGACGAGAGCCTCGTGGTGATGAAGGACCTGCTGCGCAAGTACCCGGAGAAGCGCCACGACGTGCTCGACGTGCTGCCGCGCAT
Organism: Pythium guiyangense; assembly: GCA_003730235.1. Lineage (NCBI taxonomy): Eukaryota > Oomycota > Peronosporomycetes > Pythiales > Pythiaceae > Pythium > Pythium guiyangense. The sequence continues at coordinate 39,848 of QXDM01000079.1, read as the reverse complement.
CATCTCATCGGTGCAGCAGGCGCAAGCAAAGGCGGCGATCGTGTGGCTCATCGGCGAGTTCGGCCAGGACATGCGCCGCGCGCCGTACGTGCTCGAGAAGCTCATTGACGACTTCAGCGACGAGTCGTCGCCGACCGTGCTCTTGGAGCTGCTCACGTCTGCGCTCAAGCTCTTTTTCAAGCGCCCGCCAGAGATGCAGAGCATGCTCGGTCGGCTGCTCCAGGCGGCGATTGAGGAGTCGAACCACCAGGACGTGCGCGACCGCGCGCTGCTGTACTACCGACTGCTCGAGCGCCAGCCGACGGAGCAAGCGGCTGCGATCGTTGCGCAGTTCCGCACGGAGGAGCCGGTGCACCAGTTCACGGAGATGGTCGAGAGCGACTTGAAGGAGAAGCTCTTTCAGGAGTTCAACACGCTCGCGATCGTGTACAACAAGCCGAGCGAGCTCTTCATCTCGCCCACGCACCTCGCAGCGCCAGTCGCCGACCTCGACGACGATGAGGACGACGACGAAGACAATGGCGGCGCGGGCCACGCTAACGACAACGGCTACGGCGCGCACCAGCAGCCACAGCAGCAGCAGTTCAACGCGCCAGCGCACGGTGGCCACCGACCGTCGCAGCCGCCTGTGCACGCGCCAGCCGCGCCGAGCATGGACTTGCTGGATATGGACTTTGGCGGCTCGGGTCCGTCACTCGGTGCGCCTATTGCAGCTGCTGCGCCTGCGTTCGCGCTTGTGCCGAACCCTGTGATCGACGCGGCGTCGTTCCAAGCAAAGTGGACGAACTGCCGCGTCGTGGGCAACGTCGTCGTGCAGCTGCCGCAGATCCCAGCGCAGGCCGAGATCGAGCAAGCGTTTGCCGCGAACCAGATCTTCACGATGGCGTCGGGCGACGTCGGGCCGCAGTTCAAGTTCTTCTTCTACGCGCAGGATACACAAGGCGCGTTCTACTTGGCCGAGACGCTCGTGGACAAGGCCGAGCGCGTGCTGCGCGCGACTGTAAAGGGCGAGAACGATTACGGCGGCGCGCAGTTCAGCGAGCTCGTCAAGCACGTGCTCTTTGGCTAGGACCTACGAGCGCGCAGGTCGTGTCGCTTGCGTTGTTCAGGAGCAGTGAGTGTCGATACGAGAGAGAGACCCGAGGAAATGAATGTGTGACTGAGCGCGGCGTGTTGCTCTGCGATGGAGTTCTGTCTCTCGCCTGCTCGACCTGCACCAAGAGATGCACGAGAGTCTTCTTGGCACGACTTGGCCCTATCGTCTGCAACAACAACGCACAGAGCAAAGACCAGTAGTGGCATCGTTCTCGCTCGAGGTCTTGCGAGTGCTTGTTCCAAAGTGGGGAAATGAGCAAGTGAGTAAGCAGCTCGAGCGCATGAACTTGCAGCTCGAGCTGCAGATGCAGCTACTCAGTCAGCAGATCAAGAGCTGGTCCTTGTTCATGGACCCGGCTCCGAGCTTCATGACGCAGTCCAGTTCTTTTGTGACCTTTGGGCCGAGTCGTCGGAGCTGATGGTCGACGCGGACTCGAACGTTGTTCGAGTCGCTAGACGCAACTCAACTGACGATCAAGACGACACTGATGATCAAGATGACTATGACGACGAGCAAGACGACAACAACGAGGACGAGGACAGCGACGAGGAACTTGAGCCAGACGTCTGGCATGTCCAGCCACGGCGGCTCGCAGCGTCGCACTTGACCGAGCAAGAGCTGGCATTGATCCGCCAGCTCCGTAACGTCTATGGATCGGTGCATTCCGAACCTCTTCCTACTCCAACGCTGCTGTACTAGAGCAAGAAGGTTGATGTGGACATTGACCAACGAGCTGAAGCACGAGCAACGCGAGCAACGAGCTGAAGTACGAGCTGAAGCGCGATGAATGGAGAAGTCGCTAGCCAGCAGCGCGCGATGGAGACGGTCGAAGACCTGAAGCAGCAGTATGACGCCGACCTCTCTTGCTCCGTCGTTGCTTCGTATGCAATGCGTGACGCTACGAGTCCCGCGCAAACTCGAGTGCGAGGCTCTTGCCGAGCTCGTTGCCGCACTCGGCGATCACGACGGCGCTGCCTTGGAGCGACTTCATGCTGCTCTTGCTGCTCTTGCTGCTCTTGCTGCTCTTGCTGCTCTTGCTGCTCTTGCTGCTCTTGCTGCTCTTGCTACTATTGCTGCTCTATGTGCTCTTCTTTGGTTCTGCCGCAAGTGGTCTCACCAGCCTCACTCGATGAGCAAACGCGAGCGAAGCCGACATGGCCACAAGCGTGCTCTTGCGCGTGCACGCGATCATGGACCGCGTCTACTCACCGTACACTGGTCCGGCGTGGACGCCACTGGCGTTCAAAGGACGCAGTCGTCGGTACCTGTGGAGCGATGCGTTCGGCGTGTGCAACTACGTCTCGTTGTACTACGCGGAAGGCAAACCCGAGCTGCTCGCACAGGCGGACGCGCTCATTCGAGATGTCCACGACGAGCTCGGGTGCTACCGCGACTCACAGCAGCGACTCGGGGACGCGTCGCTCGATGCACCGACGCTCGGCGGTCTCCGCATCGGCAAAGAGGACGAGCCCGATGACGGACAGTACTACCACTACTTGACCAAGTGGATGTTTGCGCTCAACCGCATGAGCATTGCGCGCGACGACCCCAAGTACAACCTCTGGGCGATCCAGCTCGCGACCACAGCGCACGAGCACTTTGTGATCCACGGACTCGGTGGTCGCGCGCTGCGCATGGTCTGGAAGATGTCGGCCGACCTGCAGCACGCGCTCGTCGCGAGCGAGGGCAACCTCGACCCGTTCGACGGGTTCGTCACGTACCGCCTCATGCAGCAGCAGAGCACAGACAACAAGAGCCTGCTGCAGCGCGAGATCGCCGACATGAACGGACTCGTGTCGCGCAAGCTCGAGTGATTCCGTACGAGCGACGCGCTCGACGCGGGTGAAGCGCTCTGGCTCGCCAAGTGGTGTCGAGACGAGTCGTGGGCGAAGACCGTGTGCACAGCTGCGCTCGAGAGCATCGACGAGCCCTTCGTGTCTGGCTGGTTCGACCGACCAGCGACGTCTCGACTCCTGTTTCGCGAAATGGGGATGGTCCTCGGGCTGAAGACGGCTGCTGCGAGCGGGACGCTCGAGCCCAGCGACCGATGATAAGCGCGCGCGGAGCACGTCGAGCGCTTCTGGAGTGACAAGGTCTTTGATCGTGACGCCGACATCTCGCCGCTCATGTACGCTGCAGCGCTGCTTCCTCGAGTCCGGCTCCCGCGTCCGTGACGAGATGCTGTTTGGTGTCGTAGTGTTGCGAGTGTTTGTGTGGGTAGTTGTCATTGATGGTGCTAGCAATAATGCATGACAGTGCTTGATCGATGGCGACGTACATCTGGAGTCCTTGACAAGGACAGTGCTCCAAGCGATCCGAGGACCATCGCGTCCTCATGTTGGTTTGGCTGAAGTTGCAGGTTGCACCAGTCATTAGCGCGTCTTGGTAGTGACAAAAATGAGGACACGCTTCATCCTCGAAGTCCAGGGACACACCAACAAGCAGCAGCAGCAGCAGCACTTCGCACCATTCGTCGACGCGCACTTGCAGCAGCAGACAGCAACTCGCGAACTCGCACTCGCTCGACCAGCACATACACGCAATCGCCTACGATGTCTGCTCCAGTGCTGCTGCGCGTGAAGAAGCTCACGGAGCTCGCGATCCTGCCGACGCGCGGCTCAGCGCTCGCTGCTGGCTTTGACCTCTCGAGCGCCTACGACGCGATCATTCCTGCACGCGGCAAGGGGCTCGTCAAGACAGACCTCGTCGTCGCAGTGCCGGACGGCTGCTACGCGCGCGTGGCGCCACGCTCGGGTCTCGCGCTCAAAAAGTTCATTGACACTGGCGCAGGCGTCATCGGTGCGTGCCTGTTCGTGTGTGTGCACGTGAACGCTTGTGCGCATGTGTGTGCAATGTGTGACTGACCGCACCGCATCGCTCTATCTGATGCATCGCAGACGCCGACTACCGCGGCAACGTCGGTGTGATCCTCTTCAACCACGCCGACGAAGACTTTGAAGGTGCGGCTGCTGACACCAATGCTCGACGAGCGAAGCTGCTCACTCGAAAGTGACCGACTGACCTGTGTGTCGTCCCTCTCTCCACACATCCACGTACACTATCGCTCTTGTCATGATGCAGTCAAGCGCGGCGACCGCGTGGCGCAGCTGATCCTCGAGAAGATCGAGTACGCCGAGATCTCGCTCGTGGACGAGATCGAAGAGACGGAGCGTGGCGCCGGTGGCTTTGGAAGCACAGGCGTCGAGAACCCGCTCAAGCGCGTGCGGCAGCCAGGTGCGGGAGTCAGAGTGGAGTGACAGATGCGATGGTCGTGGCACGAGAGCTGACGTGGATATGAACGGGACTCTTGACAGACTCCTCGGCGCTGACGTCCGAGCCGAGTGTGGTGCACGAGGCGCTCGAGGCGCTCTTCGCGACTGGGGCGATCGACGACGCGAAGCGCGCGCAAGTGAAGAAGGCGGCGTTTGGCGCGAACAAGCGCCAGTTCCAGTTGCTCACGCAGGCGCTGCGCGCGTACCTAGCGGACAAGGACCAAGCCAAGGCGCTCGAGTGGATCGACGCATTCCTGGCATAGACGGCGCGGCCGTGAGCGCCACGACTGCTGCCACTTGCCTCGCATTCGCGCATCCGCCCGCAGTCATATCAAGCGAGAGTAGGAGCGAGCGAGGACACGGAGCGCAGGAGCTACACAACAAGGAGCTCTGGAATAAATACATCGACGCCACTGCGCGTTCTGCTAGAGCTTGGCGTTCATGGCTGGGAAGAGCGCAAGTAGCTCGGTCAGCGTCGCACGCTGCGTCGGCACCGGATCGAGCGTGCGCTGCAGCAGCTGAATGTACTGCTCGCGAATGCCTCGGTCGCGCAACTCGTCCAGGAGCTCGTCCACTGCCGCCACACGCACAAGCGCCGAGTGAGTCCATATACACGCGCGCCTGTCAGTACGTTCTGTCAATCCAAACGCCAGGGAAGCGACAGCGCACGTACGAGGTCGCGTGGCCACACGAGGCTCGACGTCGCCTGTGAGCATCGCGAACGCGAGCGCACCAAGCGACCAGATGTCGGCAGTCGCGTCGTAGCTGACGTCTTCGCCAAGAAAGTAGCGCCGCACCTCTGGTGCCATGAACGCCACGGTGCCAGCAGCGTGGTGCGTCAGTAGATCGCTCTCGAGCCAGGTCGAGACACCAAAGTCGGCGATCTTGGCCACGCCGTCGCTCTACTCCGAGTCCATCGCACACCGTAGCAGACGTGTCCATGAGCACATCGGCCACAATATGAGGATCTAAGCAGCGACAATGGTGCACTCGTCTCACTTGCACGTACCGTGAGGAGGACGTTCCCAGGTTTGAGGTCGCGATGGATGATGCCGTGCGCATGGATCTCCTGCAGTCCAAGACAGAGCTGCCGAAAGTACGAGTCGAACGTTGCAGGAGCCAAAGGTCCCTACTCGCACCAGAGTCGATCCAACCACCAAGCCAAGTGCCTTGGTCAGCGCACTCTCCAAGGCGTCTCCTGCGCACTCGTCGACCCACAACATCGACAGCAACAGAAGATCTAGCTCGGTCAAACACACATACACAATCGACGCACCTGCTGTCGCAGCATCTGCACGAGGTCGCCGCGGTCGCAGTACTCCATCTCAATGTACGCAAAGTGACGATGCCCGACCTCTTCGATGAAGTACTGGAAGATCCGCACGACGTGCGGACTCCGGATCTTGGACAAGATGCGGATCTCGTTCACGGCTTCCTGTAGCTTGTCGCTCTCTTTGAGCACCGTGAGCTCCGACGCCTCTGCTCTCTTCTTCTTGCGCTTCACGAGCATCACTTCCGCAAAGTTCCCGATCCCGAGCGTCCGCACGAACTCGAACTTGAGCAGCTTCGACGGCGCTTTCAAGCTCGCGACGCGCTTCTGCCACCGTACAGCGCCGTTTGCGATGGTCTCTTCGACTGCCTCGGCAGCAGCAGCAACTTCACTCACACGATGCGCAGCGAGCGTAGTCACGTCGTCCAGCAGAGACGCACTCTTCAAGCTCGTCGTCGCAGATGCTGTCGCGTCAGCCACGACACGATCACTCACTGACGCATGAAATAGCGGCGACTGCGCTGCGCTTGCGTGTTGAGGGCTCAACAACCGCAGCTTCTTCGCGACAAACGCCAGGACTGCGACGATGCCGCCGTACTTCCAGCCATGCGTCGACGCGGCACTCGGTGGATCCAGCGACGTCGCAGCATCTGCTGGCACGGGCGACCGAGAGCCACTCGCGCTGCGCTCGACGAACTCGGCAAGCGTCCGCACAGCTGGCGCGTGGATACGCACGGCGTACTGGTCCGAGAACACGATCGCCTCGATTGACACGAGCGTCGCGCACTGCGTGCACTCGAGGAAGCAGAACTCACCCGACTCGGCGTGGTGCATCGACCGCGACGACACGCACGTCGCGCACACGGGGTGGCCGCAGCTCAGTTGCACGCGCGGCGACTGGCGCATGCGCAGGCACCGGCTGCAGTCGTACAGGCGAGCAGGGTTGCAACCGATGACTGCTGCTGGTGCTGGTCGCGAGCAAAGCGCACCAGGTGCAAACGCAGCTCGCGGATTGATGTTGTTGTTGATGTGGCTGGTACTGCTGAAAGCGGCGATGTTGGTACTGGCGGCGATACTGCTACTGCTAGGAATATAGCCCAGCAGTGGTCGCGACGGCTGGCCGCGGTCGATGAATGGCACGTGGTCGAGCGGATGTCCGCCGATCTTGGTGACTGCGTAGTCGAGCACGTCGCGCTTTGTGATTCCGTACGCCGGCGACGAGCGACCGCTGAGCATGCGCGCTGCTGCTGCCCAGACTGCCGCAGAGACGGATGTGCGCAGCGGCTGCGAGTCCGGGTAGAAGAAGCGGCGGTGGTCCAGCGCGTGACCGCCGATCTTGGTCTCGACGTATGCCGCGCGCCTCGAGCTGCTGGCGTCGTACGTGAAGAGATTCACGTGGCGCGTCGACATGGCGTCGCGCAGCCCGCCAAATTTGCTGTTGCTGTTGTTGTAGCTGTTGGTGTTGTCTTGCACAGAGGTGTAGCGTTGTCGCCAGCGCTGTTGTTGTTGTTGGTGATGCTGTTGCTGTTGGTGGTAGTTGGTCGTCTCGAGTGCAGCAGCCGCGCTCTTCACTGCCACTGCTGCTGCTTCGTCGCCATCGTGGTCGTCTTCGCTGTCATTCTGTTCGCCGCTGCTCGCTGCGAGCGCAGACGCATCCGCGACAATGTGTGCTGGCACTGTCGGTGCGTGCGTCGCACGGGTCAGGAGGCGTTGCATGACTTGACTGCCTGGTTGCTTGCTCGGTTGCTTTGCTTGCTTGCTCGCTCTTTGACGTGCCTCGCGCTTGTGTCTTTGCGTCTTGTGTCTTGTGTGCTGCGCTCTTTGATCTTTGATCTTTGATGTGGTGTTGATTCGTGTTGACTTGTGTGTGTGTTCTGTTGTTGTTGCTTACAATTTGCAAGCTGTCGCCTGTCGCCTGAGCGACCGAGGTGTCGTTATTGCTGTCGATATATATGTGGTGTTGTCAATGTCAGAAGCAGATTGTCGTCGAGATTGTCATATGAACTGTCGTTTTTGTCATTTTATTGCTGTCGTTCGTCGGTTGAGACGTGTTGGAATCACGCACAACTGCAACTCGAGCATGTCGCTTTGAACACAGCAGCATACAAAACCCTCTTGTGGCAAGAGAGCAAGAGGCTTGCCTCTGTTTCGTGGTGGAGACTTGCAGCACGACGGCTAGATTGCATGCATGCATGCAGACATCTCAACAGCTACTTACAACAGCTACTTACAGCAGGCATCGTTCCATTTTGAAACACAAGTGACGCAAAGAGTCGAAAACGAGTCGATCACAGTCAAGTGGTTTGTCGATTCTGGTGGTGCGAATACAAACTTCATGTATTTCTCGACAGCCATCCGTATCACACACACGAAACCAAAGACCATTTGTCGTTAACATGTATCTGGTGGTGCCGGAACAGCATTTCTTTTTCAAGAACCACTCAAACATCTGATGTTCTTTGCGAACGTATCCGAGTTATTTCACTATCAAACGATACACGGCCTGCTTACTTCTACCTAATATAGATACTACTCACCACAACAAACAAACAAACAAACAAACACTCTCGTCTGCTCTGTCGAAACGAAGCACACACAGCACAAGAACGCGAGTGCCGTATATGAGACCACGACAAGCAGACCATCGCTGCATGCTGCATCGACTGCTTCTTGAGTGTGTCTGCGCATGTGTGTCGGTGTACGTGTGTCGATGCAGCTACTATCGCGCGTGAGCAGTGATGCACACGAGACGCAGTGTATTTGCGATGCCTACACAGTGCACGAGTTGGCCAGCACATGCTAGTAGACATACGATCTCGCTTCTTCTTGTTGTTGTTGTTGTTGTTGCTGTTGCTGTTGTCTGGTATCTTGCCCAGCGCGTCTTCGACCACCTTGTGACCATGACCATGGCCATACAGGCAGCAGTAGCAGTATGTGTAGTAGTAGTAGTCATGGTGCGACGTGGTGCGGTGCGGTGCTACTGCGGCGGTGGTACATGTGATTGCTCTCGGTTCAAAAAGCGCTGCGCAGGGTAAACAGCAAGCACACATGCGACGAGAGCAAGAGCAAGAGCAAAGAGAACGTCTTGAGATGGATTCTCGTGTGTCTAGCATTGCTGTGCACGTGCTGTCGTGCAGCAACACACAGGCTCAGCGAGTACGACGACGCGTGCATCGCGCGAGTCTGCTCGACAGACAGGTGCGACTCGATCGATCAATGGTGCACGCAGCTATTGCACTCAAGATCGAGAGAGTTGTGTGTGTGGGTGTGACACCATGCACCATGCGCTGGACGTCACGTCAGCGTCTATGTGAGCACTCCAAACGCTCTACATCAAGCGAGCGGCGTGCTGAGACGAATGCTCGTGTATATGTGTGTGCGCGTGTTGCTCGCATGAGTGTGCGTGCGTCTATGAGAGAGAGAGAGAGAGAGAGAGAGAGAGAGCTTGTGCAGCGACACTGTAGTGCGTGCACGTGACGACTTCGCAGCGGCTCCCAGCGGTCGTCCAAAGACCACGATGTACAGAGCGCTCACGGTCACTGGAGCACACGTGCTGCATGGCGAGCGCAGTGTGCTCGCACGAATGATGCTGCATGATGCTGCATGCGATCTCCTGTGCGTGGGGACTCGGATGCACTCGTACGCTCTTGCTGCACTCGATGATCCTGCACCATCGTGCTGCTGCCTCCACACTCACCCGCTAAGCGTGCTGACTCACGCCGTCTTGCATTGCTTGGTGTATGTGTCATCGTCGTGCTCGGAGAGTGTAGTGCACCTGCAACGCGCTGTCCATTGCTCGTTGCTCGTTGTTCATTGCGTGCGTCGTCTTGCTTGGTCGTCTTGCTTGATGCACTTGGTATGCTTGCTGAGTCGAGTGCGACTGCCGCGACCATGCTGCTACCGCTTTGTGACTTGTGCGTTGACACGATGGACACAAACGTAGAGACCGATGTACTTGTAGATGCAGTGGACACGATGGACACGACAGCAGCAGGAGCAACAATGACGACGACAACAAGGACAGCTAGGACTCCATCCTATACATGACAGTATCCACAACCTACTCGCGCCTGCCTGTTCAAAGCTCTGTCGCCGTTGCTCCTCAGGCTCGCATAGCATGTAGCGAGTGCGCTGGAGCTGCTCGACTTGCGAGTGGACTTGACGGCGCGACTCGTCTCTCGAGAGAACAAGAGCTCAAAGCGAGCAAGTGAGCAAGAGCCCAAAGCGAGCTTGAGCACACAAGGAAGCACGCGAGTGTTTGTGCGAAGCGATCAACGCTCCAGCGACACGATTGTGGATGCAGTCGTCGATGTATCGCGATGAGGTGCTTGCTTGCTGGTAGTGCGTGTATGTACTGCCCCTTGGAGGTGCTGTGGAGCAACACGAGGCAACGCGAGCGGTCAACACGAGTCGACTGAGTGTGATATCGGCGCACAAGCGAGTCCAACACTTTGTTGCGGCCGAGACTGGGACTGGGACTGGGACTGGCGGTGTCCGTCCGCACCATTGGGCACCATTGGCTGTTCGATGAAGCCAACGCCTCGGTGCTGCTGCTACTGCTGGTGCAGCTTCTCTCTCACACTCGCGCACGCACTCTTGTTTCCGCTTCGACACCACCGAGCACTTGCTGCTGCTGCTGCCACTGTCGCCTCGAGCACCTGTGCGCGCACACACGCACTCACTTTGCGATTCGCGCGCTCCAGCACACATCAACAACACACGCAACACTCGCGCTGCAGTCTCGAAAGACTCCTCAACCCACTTGCACATACACACACTTATACACGCGTGAATGAATCGACCACTGCCAGTCGAGTCGCCGCGGAGCAGCAGAAGCTCCGCGGCGCACGCACTGCTCGAGCCTGCTTCAGATGGCGCGTCAAGTAGCGACAACAGCGGTCGCTCGCCATGGCGCTTCATCCCAACGCTCCTGCGCAAGAACTGGCTGCTCAAGCGCAAGCACCCGATCGCGCTGTTCTTTGAGATCGTCGCGCCCGTGCTCTTCATCCTCATCATGAACATCATCAAGTCGCGCACGAGCAGCTACGTCGTGCCGCCGGGCTTCCCGGTCTACTCGCACGCAACAAACCTCTTTGCAGACGGCGGCTACTCGCTCGCGGCGCCCGCGACCACACCGCTGTTTGTCGTGCCCGAGACGACGCTCTCCGGCATCCTCCTCCACCTCGGCGAGCTCTCGTTCGAGCGCGCGCGTCTCAAGAAGACGTTCGACGCAACGAACAGCGCGAGCTGCGAGCTCCAGCTCACGGTCGGCGGCCGCGTGAGTCTCAACGCCTCGTCGCCATACGCACTGCCGCGCGAGTGCGAAGACAAAGTGTCGCCGTTCAAGATCGCGATCGCGCCGAACAACACGTTCACGCGCGAGTACTTCTTCGAGACCGTCAAGCGGTGGTACCCGACCGTGACGATCCCGCTGCCTGCCGGCTCGCGCGCCTCGACGCTCGTCATTCCGTCGCTCGAAGACAGCGTCGAGTTCTTCGCGAGCAAAGAGGCGCTCGAGACATACGTCACGTCGTCGACGTACGCGTCGACTGCGGACCGGCCGCGCATCTTCGGCGCCATCGTGTTCGACACGCACCCAGACGGCAGTGCGATCGGCAAGCCCGCGTCGATCGAGTACACGATCCGCATGAACTCGACGTTTGTCGACGACGCGCAGCGCGAGCGGTACGTGCCGCAGACGATCAGCAAGGACGGTGCGTCGACGTGGAAGCCGTTCCAGCGCGACCTCGAGACGCGGACGTACCACCAGTACACCGCGAACGGCTTCATGACGCTCCAGACGCTCGTCACGCGGTTCGCCAACTGCTTGCCGGACTGGCGCGCCGACAGCCAGCGCACGACTGGCGCGTGCCAGGCGAACGCGTCGGTCGCAGTCACGCGCGATGACGTCGACGCGCGGCTCCTGCAGGCGGTGGCGCGCGACCCCGTGCTCGCGCAGACCTGGAGCCGCGCGCGCGGCGACACGTCGAGTCCGCCGGCATTCGACGCGTCCGTGCTGACGGCGACGGACCGCAGCGCGCTGCTGCAGCCGCTGCGCGTCGCGCCACAGCCGTACCTCGGCGCAACGACGTCGCCGCTGCCGATCGCGTCGTACCCCAAGTCGAGCTTCTACGACACGATCAAAGACGTCTTCCCGATCTTCTTCGTCATCGCGTACCTCCACCCGCTCTCCAAGATCCTCGTCGGACTCATCGCAGAGCGCGAGACGCGGTCGCGCGAGCTCATGAAGATCCTCGGCGTGAAGGAGTCGAGCCTCGTGGCGTCGTGGTACTTGACGTACACTGCGATCCTGTTCGTGAGCAGCGTGTGCCAGGCCGCGGCAGCAAAAGGCGGGCTCTTCGCCGAGTCCAACGCGCTGCTGCTCTTCCTCTTCTTCTTCCTCTTCAGCCTCAGCATCCTCGCCTTTGCCTTCTGCGTGAGCTCCATCTTCTCGAAAGCGCGCACGGGCACGTACGTCGGCTTCATCGGCTTCTTCGTCATGTACGCCGTCTCGAACGCGTTCAAGGACTCGTCGCCGGAGCTCGGGAAGAACCTCGCGTGCTTGCTCTCGCCCGTGGCGCTCGTGTTCGGCGTTCAGTCGCTCGCGAGCGTCGAGACGTCGCACGTCGGCATGAGCTTTGCGAACGCGTCGCTGCGGATCGACAACTTCCGCTTCACGACCGCGCTCTGGTTCCTCGCGCTCGACGCCGTGCTGTACACGCTCCTGGGGCTGTACCTCGAAAAGGTCGTCCCGAAGACGTACGGCACGACCGAGAAGTGGTACTTCCCGCTCCAGCCGTCGTTCTGGCTCAAGTCTGCGCGGGCGGCGGCCAGTGCGCGCGCCATGTCGCTCCAGCGCTCAGTCTCCGAGGGCGTGGCCATTGCGGTGGACCCGAACATCGAGGCGGTCGCCGACGACTTGCGCGACCAGGAGTTCACTGGCCAGGTGCTCTCTGTCCAAGGACTGCGCAAGGTCTTCAGCGTCCCGGGCGGCGAGAAGGTCGCGGTGAACCGCTTGCGCCTGAACATGTACGCCGGTCAGATCACGTGTCTGCTCGGCCACAACGGCGCCGGCAAGACGACGCTCATCTCGATGCTCACGGGCATGCTCGAGCCGAGCGCTGGCGACGCGACGTTCCGCGGCTTGTCCTTGCGCCACGACATGGACGCGATCCGCGAGTCGCTCGGGATCTGCTTCCAGCACGACGTGCTCTACCCGGAGCTCACGGTCGAGGACCACATCGAGTTCTACGCGCGCATCAAGGGCTACAGCGGCGCGGCGCTCCGAGCCGAAGTCGCGAGCAAGATCGCCGAGGTCGGGCTCGTGGACAAGACCAAGGTGCTCGCGAGCGCGCTCTCGGGCGGCATGAAGCGCAAGCTCTCGGTCGCGATCTCGCTCCTCGGCAAGAGCTCGCTCATCTTCCTCGACGAGCCCACGTCCGGCATGGACCCGTACTCGCGGCGGCACATCTGGGAGATCCTCATGAACAACCGGCAGGACCGCGTGATGGTGCTCACGACGCACTTCATGGACGAAGCCGACGTCCTCGGCGACCGCATCGCGATCATGGCCGAGGGCGAGCTCCGGTGCTGCGGCTCGTCGCTCTTCCTCAAGAACCGCTTCGGCGCCGGCTACAACCTCACGATCGTCAAGGAGGAGGGCTGCGACGACAGCCGCGTCATCGCGTTCGTCCAGCGCCACATCGCGTCGGCCGCGGTGCTGAGCAACGTCGGGACCGAGATCGCGTTCCAGCTCCCGCTCGACGCCTCGGCGACGTTCGCGCACATGTTCCGAGAGCTCGACAGCAGACTCGAGGACCTCGCGCTGCTCTCGTACGGCATCTCGGTCACGACCATGGAGGAGGTCTTCATCAAAGTCGCAGAGGCAGCCGACAGCAGCGGCAGCGGCGAAGACGACGAGAGCGGCGACAACGCTGGCGTGAACCACCACACGCTGCTCAACACGGTCAAGCAGCGCACTGGCGCGCGCCACGAGCCGTCGACGACCAACTTTGCGTCGGACGACAGCAGCGACGAGCAGCAGCAGCAGCCCAACTCATCCGCCAAGACCGACAGCAACCGCTCGCTCGACAGCTCGACGTTTGTGATCCAGCTCGTGGCGATGATCCAGAAGCGCTTCCGCATCGCCAAGCGCGACCGACGCATGGTGCTCGTGAGCCTCGCGCTGCCGATTGCGTGGCTCGTGCTCGGCCTCGCGCTCGTCACGGCCGGGACCTTCACCGAGTCGGACCCGATCATGCACCTCGACGTCGCGGGCCTCGCGAAAGAGACCAAGACGCACCGCGTGCTCCTGCCGTCGTACTGCACGCAGCCCCAAGACGCGCGGTGCGACGCAGTCTTTGGCGGGTCGGGCTACTTCACTGGCGCGTCGCCGGTGCTGCTCAGTCAAGACGCGATCGGCGTGCCGCCGTACGAGAGCGACTCGCCCACTGTCTTTGGCGTGACGTACACGAGTCCGCCAGTGAACCGCACGGACGCGACGGGGTACCTCTTGCGGCTGAGCGAGGTCGCGCACATGCGCGCGTTCACGGACGGCGTCGCGGACCAGTTTGGCGGCTTCCTCGTGCACGCTGACACTGCGAGCCGCGTCTTTGGCTACAACGTGCTCGTGAATACGACACTGCCGCACGGCTCGGCGGTCTTCAAGTCGCTCATGGACCAGGCGCTGTATCGGTACATGGCGTCGACGGTCGACGGTGCAGGCGACACCGCGAAGCTCACGCTCAAGGTGAACAGCCTCCCGCTGCCGCTGACGTCGACCACGAAGGCGCTGTTCACGTCGTACAACTCGTTCTCGGCGTGCATCTTCATCGCGATCGCGTTCGCGTACTACCCGGCGTCGATCGTCGCGCTGCTCGTGCAAGAGCGCCACCCGGAGCACAACTCCAAGCACCAGCAGCTCGTCTCGGGCGTGAGCATCCCGGCGTTCTGGCTCGCCAACTACGTCTGGGACCTCTTGGTGTACGTCATCCCGGCGACTGCGGCGCTCGTGCTGCTGCACGTCTTCGACCTCGGGGCGCTCACGGGCTCGAGCACGTGCATCACGTGCGGCGACGCGACGTTCCCGTCCGTGATTTTGCTCTTCGTGCTCTTCGGCGTCGCCATCTGCCCGTACGCGTACTGCTGGTCGTTCGCGTTCGTGAACGCGCCGTCGTCGCAGTCGTACATGATCATGATCAACTTTGTGCTCGGCGTGGCGCTCATGATCGTCTCGTTCGTGCTCACGGTCATCGAGAGCACGGAGAGCCTGAACAAGGTCCTGAGCTTCCTCTGGCGCCTCTCGCCGCTCTACAACCTCGGCACCGGCTTGCTCAACCTCACGATCATCGAGATCACGCACACGGGCGGCGCCGAGTCCGACACCTGGTCGTCCACAAACCCGTTCGCGCTCACCAACATGGGCTACAACCTCATCTTCCTCGTCGTCGACGCCGCGCTGTACTTTGCGCTCGCGCTCGCGATCGACTACAGCCTCACGTTCCCGGCGCTCAAGGCGAAGCTGAGCAAAGACCCGGACGTGGCGCGCGAGCCCCAGGCGCTGGACGAGGACGTCGCCGCCGAGGTCGAGCGCGTCGACACGGGCGTCGCAGCCGACCAGGACGTGATCCGGCTGCAGCACCTCCGGAAAGTGTACCCGAAGGGCGAGAAGGTCGCAGTGCAGGACCTCACGTTCGGCTTGAAGCGCGGCGACTGCTTCGGGTTCCTCGGCATCAACGGCGCCGGCAAGACGACGACGATGAAGATGCTCACGGGCGACGTCGTGCCGACTGGCGGCGGCGCGACGCTCAGCGGCTTTGACATCCTGCGCGAGCAGATCGCGGTGCGGCGCCAGATCGGCTACTGCCCGCAGTTCGACGCGCTCATCGACCTGCTCTCTGTGCGCGAGCACCTCGAGCTCTTCGCGAAGATCAAGGGCGTGCCGAACGCATCGCTCGACGCCGTCGTGCGCGACAAGATGGCGCAGCTCAACCTGCTCGCGTTCGAGCACAAGCTCGCCGGGAGCTTGAGCGGCGGCAACAAGCGCAAGCTCTCGGTCGCGATCGCGATGATCGGCGCGCCGGCGATTCTGTTCCTCGACGAGCCGTCCACGGGCATGGACCCGGTCTCGCGCCGCTTCATGTGGGACGTCATCTCCGAGATCTCGACGTACAACAAGGAGTCCACGGTCGTGCTCACGACGCACAGCATGGAGGAGTGCGAGGCGCTCTGCACCAAGGTCGGCATCATGGTCGGCGGCGGCTTGAAGTGCCTCGGCAGCGTGCAGCACCTCAAGAGTCGCTTCGGCGACGGACTCATGTTCGACGCGAAGCTCCAGGCGCCGACGGCCGACGAGGTGCGGGCGTTCACGCACCAGCACTTGGGTTCGCCCGACGCACAGGTCCGAGCAGACGAGCTCGACGACGTGTGCCGCCGTCTCGGCCACGCCGACTGGGTCGCCAAGATCACCAACACGCACAAGACGGGCTATGCGCTGGCGCACAGCCTCGAGCGCGACGGGTACGTCGTGGCGTCGACGCTCGCGGCGTGGTGGATGAACGAGTCGCGCTTCGAGGCGATCGCGGCGTTCCTGCTGCAGAGCTTCGGCTCGGCCGAGCTGCTCGACCGGCAGAACGACTCGTGCTGGTTCAAGATCCACAGTCTCGCATCTGGCACCTCTGGCGTCGCAGCGTCTACTGCACGCGACCCGTTTGCCGCAAGTCCTGTCAAGCGAAGCCCTGCGCGCGAGCAGCAGCAGCAGTCGGCGCTCAAGCTCTCGAGCGTGTTCGAGCTCGTCGAAGCGGCCAAGCAGCGGCTGGCGATCCGCGAGTACAGCGTCTCGCAGACGACGCTCGAGCAGATCTTCAACTCGTTCGCGAGCCAGCAGGACATCGACGTCCCGATCGCCGTCACGCCTACGAACGCCGCTGTCTAGACTGCGCGTGACTGTAGCGGGCGACACGAATCGAGACAAGTCGACGCTGCTTGTGCGACAGAAGCAGCAGCAACGAGAGGTGTCGACATCGCAAGCGTAGCGCAGAAGTGAGCGAGTAGTGGCTACATGCATCGACCGACTACGAGCGTTCATATGTAATGAACCTAGACGACGTACACACCTTGGAGTGCTCGTTGTTGCTGTTGCCTTGTAGGTTGTGTGTGCACGCGCATTCATGTGCAGTCGCTGCTGAAGGACACACGTGCGAGAGATCAACACTGTCATTCTGTCATCCGCGTGTGAACTGTGCGCTCGAGTCGTTTGTTGATCAGAGCACCAGTGCACGTACGCACAGCACACGCACGCTCACACTCCATTCGCCACTGCACGCACGTATGCTGCGGCACACAAAGAACAAGACCTGAAGCGAGTGTGTGATGGATCGATTGTTGATCAGTGACGCACTGCATGGACAACCAAGTGAGTGCGTGTTGTAGCATCTGGTGGCTCGCGCCGCACTACTGGAAGCCATCCATACTCCAGTACTGGAGCATGTGCTGCTGCACGCGTTGAGTGGCACGCATGCCGGCTTGAAGGTGCGCTTCGCGAGCGCACGCACGGAGAGTCGCGTTGTAGTCGATTGCGCCGGCATCGAGACGGTCGGCGGCAGCAGTAGCAGCAACAGCGAAGTCTCGGACGGTTGCGAGCAGCGTCCACAGCTGCTCGACCACGGCACTGAGACTCGCACTAGCACCAAACGAGCGGAGCAGCCCGACTGAGAACGTGCGTACGAATGGCGAGCCACCAGCGGCTTGCAGCGCACTGTGTCGCTCAAAGCTCAGACTGCTCGGCCACGCGCACACGCTTACGAGAAAGACAAAGAGCGCGTGGCTCGTGGCAGCGCTCTCGTCGCCACTGCGCGCAGACGTGAACGATCGACGGAGCGCGTCAAGCACTTCGAGCAGCCACGACACTGCATCTTGCGACGGCGACCCGTCCGGCCCGGCGATCGACACGAACGCCGAGAGTTCGTGCACGAGCTGCGCGCGAGTCTCCGCACTCGACTGCGTCCACTGCGCAAAGTCTTGGCGCACGAGCCACTGCGCAACAACAGCCGTTCGTCGCTCTGGCGCAAACACGTTGCCAGCGCGCAGTAGCTCGGCAAAGACTGCGGCGTGCTGCACGCCTTGCACCATAGAGCCGCCGAGCACGAACTCCTCGACACCGTCTTGCCGAGGAATGCGCGCGAGCACTTCATGCGCAAAGGCTCGCACGAGTCTCGCCGAGTCCGTTGCTGTCGAAGTGGCAAACGGAAGGCGCGGCAGGATCTGCTGCACCACTGCGCGCTTCACCATGTCGCGCGTCTCCGTTGAGACTCGAGCACCGCCATCGCTGCGCTCCAGCAGCTTCCCAAGCACGTCGATCCACGCATCGATGACGCCCAGGAGCTCAGTAGTCAAGCGCTTGTGGCGCCAGGCGTCTAGCACGACGTCCGACACAGTCACCACGATGCGCCCCAGTGTATCCGTGGCGACGCGTCCAGCGAGACGGAGCAAGCCGGCGATGCTTTCGCGTTGCACGCGAGGGTGCAGATTCGCAAACGACTCGCGCGCGAACACGTGCTTGACGGCGTAGACATCGCAGATGCCTTGCGTGAGAGCGAACGCCGTGCAGCCGACAGTGACATCGACGTCGCAGAAGCGCTTCGCGAGGCGATCCACGAGCGACTCAAAGTCGAAGAGCGGGAGACTCGCGCTCGTCGCAGTCAGACACGACAGCAGCGAGCGCACTAAGCGAGGTCGTGGGAGGTGGCCACTCGTCTGGTCATCGTGGCCACGTCGCGTAGTTCCACAAGCGCCGATCTGCGCCTGACGCAGCGTCTCCATGGTCTTCCAGAGCAGCCCCTTGGACGGCAGCGACGCGATCTCGGCGTCGAACGACCGCTTCTTCTGCGCAACGTAGAACAAGTCGCTCGCAGCTGCGATCGACCCGAGCGCAAACTGTGCGCTCTCGCTGCCGGCACTCGCACCCGAGCGCACGCACTCGACAAGAGCCTCGATGTCGCTCAGCTCGGATGCGAGCTGAACCGTTCCATTCGCACGTCGACGCATTGGACCATCGCCGAGCGCTCGGATGCCGAGCGAGCTCTGGAAGTAGTTTGCGACCCCTGCGAGCGCGAGCTGGAAGATCAGGTCCGACGGGTTCTCGCTACTGAGCGACGCCTGCGAGAGCTGCACGAGCGTCTGGAGCCGCTCTTGCGGCGGCGCACACCCAAGCGCCGGCATCTGGCACATCATGTAGTACGCAGCGAGCGACAGGAAGCTCTTGTCGAGTCTACTGCTGCTGCCGCTTGACTCGAGGCGATCGATCGACTCGCGCACGAACGCTTCAGCTTCCGACGCAGCTACGAGGTGGAACGTGACACACTCCAGCAGTACCGGACCGAGTGCGACGCCAACGACGCCCGTGTTTCCGCTCTGGCGCCAGACGTGACTCAGCGCGGCCTTGAGGTTTGCCAGCCACCCGAGTCGCTGGACATGCGCAAACAAGCGCGAGAGCTGGGCGAGCCCCATCAGTGACGCCCACGCGACTGCGCCATCGCTCGCACTTAGCGTCGACAGCGCGAGCAAGTCGTCTGCGCGCAACTCGTCGCTTGAAAAGACGCACTCGACGATCGAGCTGCGGTGCGACTCGGAGCAGACCGAGCGCAGCCACAGAGCGACAACAGCTCGCGCAACCCTCTCGACGCGCGTCTGCGCTGTCGAAAGAGCCGCGCGTCGATCGCTGCTGGACGCGTCTGCAGTGGCGTACAGCCAGCCCAAGTGGCTGAGCGCAATCGTAGCAGCTGCTTGCACGAGCGCGTGGTTCGACCCATGCAGCAGCGGCGCCAGGGTTGCTTCGACGCGGCCCAGAAGCGCATCTATCGCGCTCTCCTTTGCTGCATCCAACGCGCGGTGCCCGAGCGCCAAGTGGAGTCCGACCACTGCGCTCAGCACCGTCTCGTGGTGCTTCTCGTGCGGAAAGACCTTCGCCTCCTCCATCGCTCGCTTCAGTCGGCTCACTATCGCCTCGACTCGCTCATGGACAAACGCGAGTACACGCACTGCTGCCCAGCGCTTCGAGTCGCGCAGCTGGCCGACCAAGGCGCCGAGCGCGACCATCTCGAGTTGCTCTCGCTCGCGTCCGACGCTCGCATCGTGCAGCAGCGACGCCACACTCGCGCGGATGTGGTCGACAAAGAACTCGTCGCCGTCTTCAGCGCTCGCGCCGATCGTGAGCTTGAGCGTGCTCAGCTCGTCCACTGCGTCGACGTACGTGGACATGAACGCCTGCCACCCCTCCATGAGGCTCAGGACGCGCAGGAGCGCGCTGCTCGCGTCGCTCTCCACGGCCCACGGTGCGACTTGACGCGCGAGGACGACCGCGAGCTTCGCCTCCATGTCCGCAATGTTCTGCGACGCAAGCTTCACGAGTTTGTCCTTCCGCTTCACGCTCGAGTACTCGACCGCCTCTTTCTCTTCGTACGCGATCAGGAACGCGTCCCACGTGCGACGCTCTGCGTCCTCAAGCCGCTCAGTCACTTCTCGGCGCAACGGGAGCTTCCTCTTGAGCTCTTTCGTCGCAGCCGCCGAGACGCGCTGCTGCAGGCGCTGGTCGTCGACCGTCGATGACACGGCGGATTGGCCACGACCGCTCCCAGACGTCAGCTTCGTGCTCTCGAACTCGAGGACGCGCGTCAAGAGCACTTCGATCTGACGGCGGACGTCCGCAGCCTCTTCCGACGCCAGCGCTTCAATGAGCTCGTCCAGCTTCTCGGCCACGTCGTCTTCTGTCACGTCGTCGTCGTCGTCCTCGCTGTCGTCCGCTCCAGTGCTTCGCGCGTCGTCGACGCAGAGACCGAGCGATTGCAAGGAGTAGGCACTGAGCGACTCGTACGCAAGCGCGCGCACGCTCGCAGCCTCGTGCTCCGTGAGCTCCCAGAGGTGCGCGAGCAGCTTTCCTGCCTGCCGCTTGTTCGCGTCGATCTCGATCGCGCCGAGCGCGTAGAAGACGCAGAGGCGCTCGAGGAAGAGCGCGTCGCGGACGCACTGGATCTTCTTCTTCTTCGTCTTGAGCGCGATGCTCTTGAACGCGGCGTAAAAGTCCAAGCAGTCGCCGCGGCAGAGTGACGCGATCGCGTCCATCGCCATCGCCACGACCGACACGCGCGCGTCTTCGAGATACGACTGGATCGCACCGATGTACTCGACTCCAATCTCTGCGTCGCGCTCGCACAGCGACGCGATCGTCGCGACCTTCACGAGGTCGTACTCGCCGTCGCTCTCGTCGCGCTCTTCGTGCAGCAAAGCCTCCAGACGAGGGTACACGCGCGACTCGCGCTCCCACACCACGAAGAGCAGTCGCAGCGCCGTGTCTCGCATCGACGCGACCGCATGCATGCGCTTGATGAGCCGGAGCACGATCTTCATCGTGTCTGTCGTCGACGCACCAAGCGCTGCGAGCACGAAGAGCACGCGGCTCACAAACGCAGCGTCGCGCTCGTGCAATGTCGCGTCAGCTGGTCGCTGCGACACGAGGAACACGAGCGTCGACACAAGCAGCTTGGTCATCGGCGGCGACCAGAACTTGGGCGTGGCTCGCACTTGGCGTTCGAGCGCAGCGAGCGTCGACTCTCGAAGAGCACGGCGGTCGTCAAAGAGCAGCGTCCCGAGCAGCAGAGCCAGCCAGGGCTCCTCGGACTGCTCGTCGCCACTGTTCAGACCACTCCGCGTCTTGTCAAGCGCCGTCGAGTCCACAAAGAGTGTCTCCAGCCAGCTCCGGCTCACTGTCTCGTCGCCAGCAAGGTGCAGGAACGAGTCGAGATGCACCGTTGCCTCGTCCTGCGGCGCGCTGCAGTCGTCGCGTGCGTCTGACGCAGCGAACAGTCGGCGCGAGCGCAGGTCGATCACCAGCTGCAGCAGCGGACGCGCTGCCTCCGAGTGCGTGGACAGCACCGAGATGAGCGGCAGCACGAGACATTCGACGTACACGCTCCGAGTCGGTCGGTCGTCGTGGTCGCGGCCGAACGCAAGCACTGGAGAGAGCGCATCGAGCAGCAGCTGCTTCTCGAGACTCGCGTCGCACGCCGTCGTGAGCAGGTGTGCGCTCGCAAACAGGAAGCGGGAGGTCCAGAGCGCGTCCGGCGCGAACTCGGCCAGCTGCACGAGTGACTGGAGCAGCTGCAACACGCCCGACTCGTGCGTGACGAAGAACCGCGTGCGCACTACGAGCTGCATGCACACGTCGCGAATCATGTGCGTCGACTCGGAGGTCGCAGCCTCGTCGGTCTCGACGAGAAGGTCCACGGTCGCTGACACAAGCGCCGCGTACGACTGGACTGCGTCGACGCGCAGAGGCGCGAGGCTAAGCGCAGTCACCAGCACACGCGTGATGGCACGAGCAACGAGAGGAGACCCGCTCTGCCACGCGACGCGCTGGAGCACATGCAGCAGCGCGATCTTTGTCTCGCAAGACTCTGGGAGGCGACTCACAGGACACGTCAGTGCTGCTCGTCAACGAAGCTTTCAGTACGTGCTAGTACGCACCGTCTGCGCCAATGAAGATGCGCATGCACAGGGGCGAGATCGCTTGCAGCGCGAGCAGCGCTACAGCACTTGAGCTCGAGCGCAGGGGGCTCTGCTTGTTCTCTACAGCAGCGACGACGCCAGGAAAGACGGGAGCATTGGCGTTGAAGACATCAACGAGTGTCTGCTGACACTCCTGCACGCGCTGCATGGAGCTGTCGTTGTCGAGCGAGCGAAAGAGCTCCTGTGTGAGCGCAAAGCCGAGAAACTCCGCTTTGTGTGCAGGCGAAGCACACACAGACACTGTTTGCTTGAGCCGCACGACCAAGTCTTGGTGCGAGAACGACGCGTGCTTCGCGCTCGCGAGACGAACGAGCTCTAACAACAGGAGCAAGTATGCACGTCAATGAGCACGAACATAAGCATGAGCACGTGATAGCCCAAGCGAACGGTGAACGTGTTTGTCTGCTGTAGACGCACCCGTGACGACATGCTGGGTCGTTGCGAGCGAGCGCGTCGAGACAAGGAGCTCGACCGCTGCATCGACTGCTTTCGCGCGCGCCTGCACGGATGCACTCGTACTCGCAGCAGCAGCAGTGCGTAGCGCCTGCACGATCGCCGCAGCGTCGGTTGTCTCCATGTCGATGCGTCGATGCACCGATCGTCGATCTTGATTCCCACAATTGACATTCAAAGAGTATGAAGAGGACAAACAAACAAGGAATACAATGAGCTAACCCTATTGCCTAAATTACAGTAAACAATCTAATGTATCGTAATATTTCAATAATAAGCATCTACTACCAGGCAGAGAATGGTTGCAGTATGTGCATGCTGTCACACCAGTGAGCACAAGTGTAGTGGTTGGTGTGGCGAGCGAGCCGTCGTCGCCTCCTCCACCCGTCGCCTCCTGTCGATCAATCTATCGTGTCGCCAGATGTGATGCCGGACGCACAAGCAGCAGCAACAGCACTCTTTGCTCGGATATGAGTGTTCGCGAGGAGACAAGCATTGTGCGCAGTGATGTAGAGAGACCTTGGCACGACGTGGTCGAGCAGCAGCATCGCGAGCATCAGAGAGGACGACGAAGCGTGGTTCGATCGACACGTCATTCGTAGTGGTGTGTCGTTCTCAGGTTTTCGGGTGAGGCAGACATGTGCAGCAGTGGTTGTATCGCACAAGTCGCGAGCGGTCTGCGAGCGTGAGGTACAGCTCGACCAGTCGACCATCCGTGCTCGCGCGAGCCAGTCATTGCACTTGACAGTTGTATGGTTCGTGTGCAGCCGCGCGCCAGCACTTGTCCGTGCGCCTCAGCTGGTGCCGCGATCGGAATCTCTCTATTGCGTACTATCGCGTAATTCCTACCTTGCGCGAGTGGGTGGGTGAAAAATGCTCAAAAATACGACGACCTAGCCCTGACTATTGCAGATGTAGAGAGGGTGGCCTCTGCTTTTGAGTATCAAAAACGTGTGCGCCACACAAAAAGAGAGGTTCAGTCCACCGCCATCACCACGAAACAGACACTTGACAGCATGAAGAAAACGAGGGAAGCAAGCGACCTCGGCTGCACGTCCCCACTCTTTTATTCCGCGCACGCAGGCAAGGAAGGCAAGGAAGGCAGCAGCAAGCAGTACAGCGCTCGACGACCTCGACGACCTCGACGACTGCGCGCACACGCCGCACGCCTGACAACAAGAGCAGCAGCAGCAGCAGCGCGCAAGCAGAATGAAGAGCGACTTTATTGGTGGGACGATCGCTGTCGTCGCGGCGCTTGCGTCGATCTTCGGCGGCAACCTGCAAAAGTACTCGCACGACAAGGAAGAGCTGCGCGCGAACCCGCGGCCGTACCACTTGCGGCCTGTGTGGTGGGTCGGCATGATCTGCGTCGTCGCGGCGTCGATCGGCGACTTCTTCGCGCTCGGGTTCGCGTCGCCGTCGCTCGTGGCGTCGCTCGGCGGTGGCTCGACGATTCTCGGGAACTGCCTCCTCTCGCGCTTCTGGCTCAAGCAGAGTCTGTACATCACGGACATCATCGGCGTGTCGCTCGTGACGATCGGCGTCGTGATCCTCGCGGCCGCGAGCGAAGAGGAGGAGGGGCACTACATGATGGACCAGATCTACAAGCTCATGGAAGCCGCGCCGTTCATCCTCTACTGCTTCATCACGACCGCGTTCGTGATGACGCTGTACTTGCGCGTGCGTCGCTCCAAGGCGCCGGCGCTGCGCGTCGCTGCGAACGACAAGGAGAACGAGGCCAAGGTCGAGGACTTGCAGATGAAGAAGATCGAGCTCGCGGCGCTGAACGCGAACAACAAGAGCCGCGAGGAGGCGGCTGCGACTGCATCCGAGACGGAGCCAGAGGAGGAGACTGTGTCGCGGTCTGCGATGATGTCGCCGTTCCCGTCGCCGATTTGGGGTGACACCGTCACGCTCTCGCCGCGCGACCGCATCCCAGGGGAGGAGGACGACAACATTGACGAGATCGAGCACACGCTGGCGAAGCTTAAGAGCTTCTCGGACCGCAAGTACGAGGGCGAGATCGAGAAGCACACGCTGATCATCGACCCAAAGCTGCCGCTGTACTGGGCCGCGATCTCGGGCACGATCGGCGCGCAGTCGGTGCTGCTTGCAAAGTGCGTGGCTGAGATGATCTCGTCCACAATCAGCGGCGACAACCAGTTCCAGTACTTTGGCACGTACGTGCTCGTGGCCGGCATGGTCGCGACGCTGCTGACGCAGACGCACACGCTGAACATGGCGATGATGACGGGCGACACGATGTCGGCGTACCCGGTCTTCCAGGCGTTCTGGATCAGCATGAGCAACATCAGCAGCGTGGTGTTTTTCCAGCAGGCGCACCAGTTCACGTCGACGCAGTGGATGATGTTCCCGTCGGCGATCGCGTTCGTGCTCGTGGGCATCTACCTCATCTCCAAGCACGAGAAGTTTGGCAACCGCGTCAAGTACTCGGTCGCGATGCCGATCAGTCTGAGCAGTCCGCGCCAGCACGACATCGTTGCGCAGTCGTTCGTGTTCCGCGTGATGACGCCGCAGAAGATCCAGGAGGACGACTTTGCGCACGACAGCAACGTCGAGCTGCAGCTGAGTCCGCGGAGAAGCCGGCGGTCAGTGGACGTCGTCTAGGCGTTTGCTCGTTCACACAGGCGTCTCGGAAGTACCAGCGCGTCGGGCAGTCGGGCGATGCGAGTGCCGAGCGAAGCACGTCCGGCGTCCTTCAAGGGAAGAGGAGTCTGGATGTGGCATTCCCCCAATCGATCGACCGATCTCGTATGTGTGGTGGCGTCTTTCCTCGATGGTGCGCGCTCGCAGTCGCAAGCGCTTGCGTATGTCTGTCCTTCGATCGTCGATTGGCCGCGAGATGGCTGCCCAGTTCCAGTTCCAGTTCCAGCGACCTCGCGCACTCGACTCCCAACTTCCTCCATGTACGCACGCACACGCAGCCACGCAGCCACGTTGACAAGACGCGGCGGCACTGCTCCACTACCCGCCCACATCCCACTCTAATGCTAATATCACCATCACTATGCGCGTTGCGAGGCGTTCGCGGTTCATTCCGTTTGCTCAAGGTCAGTGCAGATGCTACTCCTGCGACGGTCGGTCGGTGCCGCTTGCTGAGAGCGCCGCCAAGTTGCGGAGCGCGTGCAGCGCCTTTGCGTGCGTCGGGTCGAGCGTCAGCACCTTCTGGAGCTGCGGTCAAGCACGAGCGCGTTAGTCCTCGGTCACTGGCAAGGTGCACGAGCAGCAGCAGTCGGACGTACCTGCTCCTCTGCGAGCGCAGGGCGACCCAAGTGGATCAGTGCGAGCGCGCAGTTGTACGCTGCCTTTGCGTTCGTGGCGTGGATGCGCTGTGCGTACTCGAACGACGCGAGCGCGTCTGCAAACTTGAGCTGCGCCATGAGCGCCGACCCGAGGTTGATGTGCAGTGACGCAAACTCTCGCCCTGCTGCTGGGATCTGCAGCGCGGTCCGGTACGCACCGATCGCCAGCTCAAGCTTGTTCGCTTTCTGGTGCTGCAAGCCCTGCGCGTAGAGCGCTTGGATGCGCTTGAGTGCGTCAGCCTCTACGTCGCTCTCACTCTCGCGTTGGTGCTCTTGACGATCCCCAGATCGACTGATGGCGTGGCGACTGGAGGACTGCAAGGCGCCGAGACGATGCAGCGGCGACGAGGAGGAAGGAGCGAGTGTTGTTGATGGCGTGAAGCAAGACATCGGGACTGCTTCGTGACTCTTCTCGGCGCTCTGTCGCTGCAGCACCGGCACTGGGAACGACTGGCGCTCTGCACTCGCTCCTAGCCGACTGCGCTTGCCTGCGATCGCTGCTTTTGCCACCTCAGTGCCAGCAGCAAAGTCGTGGATCTGCGTGACCCAGTCCGATCGCTTGCTCGCGCTGCGAGACCTGACTGAGAGTGCGCGCTTGACAGCAGTGAGACTGCTGTTGCTGCTGTAGCGAGCAAGTGTCGAGCTCGCATGAACGAGAGCCGGTCGCGACTCTCGCTGGTGCGGATCCGCGACTTGCCTGTACTCAGGCTTGGCGCTGTGCTTGCTCGAACCGGGTGCGCGCTTCCTCGACGCTGTCACTGCTCTGCTGCTGCCACTGGCACATCCAACCTTGTTCGCTCGGCTTGCACGGCTGTCTCCTGCCAGACAGCAGCGCATAGCTTTTCGTGCAGCGTGGCCGCGCACATGCCGCTGGATGCACGTAGCTGCTGTGACTGTTACAGTGTCGGCCGCGACAACAGACGCAGGACGAACGTCGTCGACGGCCGAGGCAGGCGCAGGCGAGAGTGCAAAAGGCTCGAGAAGCGGCTTGTCGTGCAGCAGGTCGATCAGCTCTGTGTCCGAGTCAAGCTTGGCTGTGTCGTCCAGTCGACTGGACACCACTGACTCGCTCTCGTCTGCAAAGTCATCTTCGTACGACTCATTGTCGCTGTTGCTTGCGATGGATGTGTTCGGTGGCGCAGTGTCAGCTTGTTCAGCCTCGCTCGTGTCTTCGGCAGTGGCGCTTGTCCTCTCGTTCGAGCGCGACGTGTCTGGCGCCAGGCGCTCTGTCTCGCGTTCTTGGTCGGTCATCTCCGCTTCACTCGTGCTCACTGCGTCACCTGCGCACACGCTCAAGCTGCTCACTATCGGTGTCGGTATCCGCTGCGGCGGTCGCTTCTTGAAGTGGAGCCGTCGGCGCACTCCGCTCGCGCTCGTGATGCCCCGACTCGACATTCGCTTCGATAGTGGTGATGGCTCGACGAAGAAAGGGGCGTCGCTGTAGGTTGCGAGCGAGAGTTGGAGCCCGTGTGCAGCCACCCTCGTTGACGGTGATGACTTGGGGCGTAGCTGTGAAAGTGGCGAGTCCGACGCGAGTCTCAGTGGCGTACGCGCGAGGTCGTTCGTTATCGCGCTTGTCGAAAGCAGCAGCTTCTTTGGAGTCGCGCTATCCAGCGTCGCCTGCACGGCGGCGCTCTTCTTGTCAAACCTCAGATCGTAGTTCGCGCTCAGCACAGGCGGACCAACGTCTGCAGCGAGCGCGCGCCGAAGACGACTGCCAGAGCGACTGGGGACGCGTCCTCGGTCTGCCAAGTCCAGCGGTTCCTCCTCCAGGCTGGCTGTACGATGCGCAATCTCGTCGGTATGATGTGTACGGCCGTGCAGTGCAGACTCTGGCGATCCTGTCGCGTGCCGCTGCAGATGTGACGGTAGCTGTAGTAGCGACGCTGGTGCAGCGGCACTGGCTGGGCTGACGTGCTGCCGCGTCTTGAGCTCGGCCGCTAATGCCTGCGCAAACGTCGCCTTGCGGTGCCTCGTCTTCTCAGTCTCGCTGTCCTTGTACGCGCGCGCGTTCGCTGGCGTCTTGGACTCGGTGATCGCGTGGAGCAGCGTTGACGCCATGACCACGAGCCGCTCGTGCGCTGCGTGCACGGCCATGGCTTTCTGCAGGATGATCTCGACGTCGTTCTGCGTTGGCCATCGACCGAGTGGACACACAAACATGGACGCAGAGTAGTGAAGTGTGTGAAGGATCGAGCAGACTGAGAGACGCGCTAGCGGCGCAAAGGCGAGTGGTTGCTGCCGAGTACAGACACACCCTCATGACGCACCTCGCTCATTGTGTATGCGTACAGCCCCGAGTGGTCTGCGAGGATCGCGAGGATGCTCATTGCGCACAGCTGACGCACCAACAGCAAGGACGCAAGACACAAGACGAGTGTGAGCAAGAGTGAACGAACAGATCGCAGCACACCTCACTGGATAGAGAGGCGTACCTGCAGCCCCACGTGGAAGCGGAACTCGCGCAGACTCGAGACGATCTCTCGGATGAAGCCTGCGTCCACGAGCTGCTTGCAGAGCTGCGCTTGCGCTGGGCGGTCGTGCTCGGCATCTGTGAGTCGCTGGAGGATCTCGTGGAGCACGTCCAGTTGCCTGTGAATCTGCTGGCGCTGGAGACTGAGGTCCTGCACGAGCGCTCCGACTGCGCGGCGCTCCTGGGGCGGCTCCTCGACCTTGGTCTCGTCGCTCAAGTCTGCGAGCAGTGAGCGCGACGAGTTGCCAGTCAGAACGCCGACTCGTCGATTCGACGAGCTCGCGACCCGCAGCGGGACGCCTTGCTCCTTCTTGCGGTTCGTGTAGCTGAGGTTGTTCGTCGACGCGTTCCGGTGCGCCTCGAACGGTGCGCGGCGCATGTCGTACAGGTTGTTCCCTCTCGCCTTTGCCATGACGCTGAGCAAGAACGCCCCTGCTTTCGACTGTGGCACGATCGTCATGGCTTCCGGTGGCGTCACTGGCAGGTGCGCGTGCGTCGCCGATCGCTCCTTGAGGAACCGCGGACGGAGCGACTTGTCGTCGCCTGCTTCGATCACGCTCAGTGCGTCCGAGAGCTCGTCGTTGCGCTTCGTGACGATCGACGAGCGCCGGCGCTGGAACATGTGCGTCGGCGCCTGAAGTGCAAGTGCAGCTGCAGATGCCTGCGCCGCCGCCGCATCTTGCTGCTCTTGCGATTGCTCTTGCGACTGCTGCTGCTGTTGCTGCTGCTGCTGCTGGACATTTCTACTCGCATCGTAGTCGTCCTCTTCCTCCTCGAGGTCGTCGTCCATGCGCTTTGCGAGCGGCGCGCGCATGTCTGCAGGCGAGCAAGTACGTGCAAGTGCAGGTCTTGTTTTGACTTTGCCGTTACGCCAAAAGACTTTCCAACGCTTTGGTGTACGAGTGCAGAGAAGTGTGTATTCCGTACATGCAAAGTCACCTGATCGATCTGCGTCTCGCGCACTTGCGTCGGCCGCATGGCTGGCTGCAGATCTACTTGGAGCGGTGCTTCTTGGACGCAGAGGAGCCTGACGACGAGCTGCTGCGCTTCTTGCTACTGCTGCTGCTGCTCTTGGACGACGAGCTCGTCGACTTGCTCTTGGACTTGCTGCTGCTACTACTTCCGCTCTTGGACTTGGACGACGACGACGACGAGCTCGGCTTCTTGGCTTTCTTCACGAGGTCGGCCTCGTCCTTGCTGTTCTTCGTCTTGAGCTCCTCGTTCTCGCGCTCGACCATGCGCGTGAGCATCTCGCCGCGCTTCTGCAGCTCCGCGATCGTGCGCGACTTGAAGAACCAGTCGAAGCGGAACTGCCACGCCTTGCGGATCTCGTCGCGGATCTCGCTCCAGTGCTCCAGCGGCCCGTACTTGTTCATCATCACGACCAGGAACACGTCCTCTTCGAGGATGTACCCCTTGCTCTTGTAGCCGCTCGGGTAGTTCAGCTTCATGTCGCGCAGCGGGTTGCTGTAGCGACTGCACTTGCGCGCGAGCGCCTGCTTGACCACTTCGTTGCGCTCCATGCGCTTCTCGCCACGCTCGATCTTCTCGAGGTACTTGGCGTGGTCCTTCAGCTCCGTGTACCGCTTCCAGAACGTGTCAAAGTACCGCTCCACCTGCTCCACGTCCTTCCCGAGCACTTGCGCCACCTCGGTGCACACGTTCGCACGGTCCGCGCGGCCGTAGCGCTCACAGCTCGTGATAAACTGCTTCAGGTGCTGCCGCGTCCAGTCGCCAAAGCCCTCGCGCTCAAGCTGCTCGAGCTGCTTCGCGTCCTTGGCGTCCATTTCGGTCTCCTCGAGCTCCTTCTCGAGCTGCGCAGACCGCAAGTTGTCGTCCGCCTCCTCTTCGCCGCCCGAGTTGGACGCAGACGCAGCGCCGTCGTCGGCGCCGCCCGTCTTCTTCTTCGCCTTGGGCTTCAGACGCTGCTCCTCGCTCTTCGCCTCCTTGATCTGCCGCATGAGCTCCTTCCGGCGGATCTCGATCTGGTTCTTCTTCGTCAGCAGCGCGACCATCGCCTCCTGGTCGAAGAACTGGTAGTCGTGCACGACCGGGATCTTCGGCACGTCGTCCTTCTTCACCTTCTTCGCCTTCACGATGCCCGCCTGCTTGCGGTAGTACTCGTCTTCGTTGTAGTTCGCCTTGCGCTCGCGCTGCGGCAGCGCAATGAACGTCGACGGCAGCACTTGGCCCGTGCTCGAATCGCGTGAGAAGACCTCGCCCTCGAACTCGTACAGACTCGACACGCCGTTCGCGCTCTCGCCCGAGAGCGAAAAGTTGGCGAGGTTGTGCTGCATGTCAGCGGCGATCTTCGCCTTCATTGACTCCGTGCGCTCTTCGCCCTTTGCGAGGATCGCGTCAATGTCGTCGTCCGTGATCATCGACCCACGCGCGTTGAAGATCTCGTCAGCGCCGAAGCGCACCATGGTCATGAGCTCGTCCTTGGACAGCTTGCGGTTCTGCTGCGCGAGGCGGCCTTGCTGGATAATGGCGGCGTCGAGGTACAGCTTGCGCTCGGCGCGCTCGACGATCTTCTCCTCGACAGTGCCGTCCGTGATGAACCGGAAGACGCGCACAAGCTTCTTCTGCCCGATGCGGTGCGCGCGGTCCATGGCTTGGAGGTCCACTTGCGGGTTCCAGTCCGAGTCAAAGAGGATCACAATGTCGGCGGTCGCCAAGTTGATGCCGAGACCGCCCGCGCGCGTGCTCAGCAGGAAGCAGAACTTGGTGCTCGTCGGCTCGTTGAACTCCTCCATCATGAAGTCGCGGTCCTCGCCCTTCGTCGAGCCGTCGAGTCGGCAGTAGTCGTGCGAGTTGTAGCGCAAGTAGTCCTCGAGGATGTCCATCATCTTGGTCATCTGGCAGAAGATCAGCACGCGCGACTGCTGTGCCTTGAGCCGCGGCAGCAGTCGGTGCAGCAGCGTCAGCTTGCCGCAGTTCTCCCACAGATGCGGTCCCTCCATGAACGGCGGCCCGGGCTCCGCGCCTTCGAACAGGTACGGGTGGTTGCACACTTTGCGTAGCTGCATCAAGATGTTGAGCAGTCGCACGCGGTCGCTACCGCCGATCGCGTTCAGGTGCGCGGCGTCCTTGTGCAGCACGCGCATGTACCACTCGCGCTGCATCTCGGAGAGCCCGACGTAGAGCTTCGTCTCGATCTTCGGTGGCAGCGAGTGCTCGACGTCGGCCTTGAGGCGCCGCAGGAGGAACGGCCGGAGCACAGTGTGGAGCTTCTTGATCACGTTCTCCTGCCCCTTCTCCTCGTCCACGTTGAACCACGAGTCGAAGTCCTCCGAGTCCGTGAAGATGTCGGGCAAGAGGAAGTTGAGCAGTGCCCAGAGCTCGTGCAGGTTGTTCTGCAGCGGCGTGCCCGTGATCAGCAGTCGGTGCTCCACGTGGAACTCGCGCACGACGCGCGAGAGCTTCGAGTGCTCGTTCTTCACGCGGTGCGCCTCGTCAATGAGCAGGTACTTCCACTTGATCTTCTGCAGCACGGCCTTCTCGATGATCGCCACCTCGTACGACAGCACGAGCGCGTCGTAGTCCTGTTTCACCACGACCTCGCGCTGCACGGCGCGCTCGTCCTTGCTGCCCATGAACTTGAACGCACGGATCGACGGGC
This sequence comes from Pythium guiyangense, assembly GCA_003730235.1. Taxonomy (NCBI): domain Eukaryota; phylum Oomycota; class Peronosporomycetes; order Pythiales; family Pythiaceae; genus Pythium; species Pythium guiyangense. The sequence continues at coordinate 7,779 of QXDM01000079.1, read as the reverse complement.
ACCAGCGCTTGAGCTCGCGCATCCAGTTGCCGGTCGTTGACTTGGGCACGATGATGATGTGCGGCCCCTCAATGCCGCGCGCCTCGCGCAAGTACGCGAGCAGCGAGATGGACTGGAGCGTCTTGCCGAGCCCCATCTCGTCTGCGAGGATGCCGTTCACGCCCGAGTCGTGCAGACGGATCATCCAGTTCAGCCCTTCGAGCTGGTACGGCTTCATCGTGCCGAACTTGATGCACTTGGGCTGCTGCGTCACGCGCGTGAAGCGCGACTCGTCCATCTCGGCGACAGCCTCGGCGTCTTCGAGCTCGCTGCTCTGCTTGTTGCGGCGTGCGTTCGACTTCTCCTTCGCCGCCGCCTTGTTCTTCGACATCTCCTTGCCCATGGCGCTCGAGCCGCCCATCAAGAACGACGTGAACACGTCCGACTGCAGCAGCCACAGCACGTGATAGCGTTAGCCAAACCGTCGTAGACACATATCCATTGCTGTCTGCTGTCTCTCGCACTACTCGATGCGCACCGACGCACCTGCGCCATCAAGAACGCCATCTTCTTCTCAGCAGCAGACTTCTTGCTCCAGTCCGAGTCCTGCGTGAGGTTCTGCTTCACGGCTGCGAGCGACTTGGACTGCAGGTCGCGCTGCTGCTGCAGCACCGCCTCCTCTTCTTTCAACAGCGCCTCGCGCTCCTCTTTTGAGAGCAGCTTGGCATCGTCTGCCTCGGTCTTGGACGCGTCGTCGTCTGCGTTCGCGTCGTCGTCGTTCTCGTCGTCGTCGTCTGCAGTCGCTGCGTCGTCTTCGTCCATCGAGATGTCGCCAGTCGCGTCGTTTTTTGTCGACCCCGCCTCGTCGTCGTGGGAGTTCTCGGCAGCGCTCGGACTGCTGCTGCCGCTCGAGCTCGGGCTGCTCCCGCCGTCACTGCTGCTGCTCTTGTCGTCGTCTTCAATGTGCTTCATCTCGCGTCTGGGAAATCGATCGATCGATCTGCGTCGTGTGCAATGTGTGTGTCGTATGTCTGTCGTGGACGCGTGGGTGTGCCGGCAGCGTCGAGTCTCGATGGCGCAGTCTGCCAACCGCTCTTGGTCGCGAAGTGAGGGCGAGCAAGCTTGTTGCCTTCTGTTGAATATCATATAGCGACAAAATTGAGGGAGCGCACACCTCTCCCTCGATTTTGTCATTATATGGTTTTACATAGAGCATACTGAGTTCAAGTTAGTTCTTTTGGCGCCAAAACGAGTGCACTGTATACGCTCGATTAAGTTCGAACCAACCAGCTACGTCCTCTCAAGCTCTTGCTTCTTGCTATCGCTCTCTTGCTATCTCGCTCTTGCTTCTTGCTATCGCGCTCTTGCTATCTCGCTCATGCTCTCTCAACACACAAGGCACTCTCGACAGACGAACAACCAACGTGAACATGCATCAAGCGATCTATTTCGTCAACGCAGCGCATCATGCGTGCTTGGCTTTCTTCGTCTTGCTCTTCTTCTTCTCTTTCTTGCTGCTCCCACCGCTACGAAGCGCGTCCATGATGCTCAGGACATCGGCGCTGCTCTGTGCCTCGGCTTTGCGCTTCTCAGTCGTCTCGGCATCCGCGGACGCCGCTTCGAGCTTGCGCTTCTTCTTGCTCACCTTGCTGCTGCTGCTGTCGACAGCGTCCGACTTCTTCGCTTTGCTCTTCTTGCTCTTCTTCGACTTGCCCTTCTTGCTACCACCCACACTGGTGTCGCCGTCGTCACCTTCCGACCCATCGTCGTCGTCCACGACGTCTTTGAACAGCTCGACGATCTTGCTTTTCTTCTCGTACAGCGCCTCCCACTTCTCGCGGTTCGTGCGGAACTCGTACACGTTCACAGTGTTCATCACAAGCTGCGAAAAGTGGCTCCCAGCGAGCTTGCTCTCCACCTGCACGAGCTCGTCAGCCACGACGGCTTTCTGCGCGACCGAGAGCTTCTCGTAGCACTTGATGACCGAGAACGCGCCGAGGCGGTCCATCGCGAGCGAGCCGAAGCTGCCAACGTACCGCTCGTACAGCGCCTCGCGCACCCACTTGGTCTCGTCGCTGTCCGACTCCCAGATCGGCTCAATGAGGAACCGACTCCCCGTCGAGTCCTTCGCCAGTGCCACGAGCTGCGCCGTGTTGAACGCCAAGATGCCCGAGTACAGCGGTGCGAGGTAGTCGCCGTACGCGAACTTCATCAGCTCTGCCACAATCTTGGCGCCCATGACGTTCAGCGTGATCTTCGCAGCGCCACCAGTCGAGAGCTGCAGTCCGAGCAGCGCCGGTACAAACGCCTTCTGCACAGCTTCCGGCTTCTTGCTCTCGAGCTTCTTTACGGCTTCAACGAGCAGGCGGAACACCTCGCGCTGCTGCTGCGTCTGGTACTTCACGCACAGCTCCACGAGGCGCCACACGACGCCGGGACGTCCCATCGATAACAGTGTCCAGAGCGAGTGCTGCAGCTCCGCGAGCACTTCAGCCGCCAGGTCGTCCGAGCGCACGCGCTGGATCGCGTTCTGCACGACGTAGTTTGCGATGTTGTGCTGCGCGAACTCCACCAGCTTGCCCTGGATGCACCGGCGAAAGAGCGCGGCGAAGAACGTGTCGTCCACGCTCGCAAACAGCGCCTCGAGGAAGTGGCTCGTGACGGCGTCGCCGGCAAAGTCGTAGAACGCTTTCTGGCTCGCCTCTTCGTCGTCCCACTGCAGCACGCGCTCGACTAGCGTCATCTTGCTTGAAGCCGGCGCGAGCTTGAGCGCGCTCGCGACCAGCGGACCCGAGTTGCGGTCGTACATGAGGTTCAGGATCTCGTGCGAGTGCGCAGACATGAACGTCACGAGGATCTCGTTAAAGAGGTCGTCGAACGTCGACGGGATCTCGAACGACACGACCGCGCCGTCCTTCGTTGTCGGCGCCTCGCCAAACGTCACGACGCGGTGCTTGGCTTTCTTCCCGCGCTTCTCGGCCACGAGCGGCTTGCCTGCGAGCACCGCGAGCACAGAGCGCATGACGTGGCTCGCGCTCACGTCGTTCATGAGCGTGAGCCACTCGCTCTCGACCTCCTTCACCATCGTGATGATCAAGTGGCTCATTGGCGGCGTGTCCTTCAGTCGGTCGTCTTCGTCGTTCGGGTTGTCCGTCATGCCCTGCTCCTCCTTCTCGACGATCGCGCTCGAGCGCGAGAGCAAGTTCTGGAGCACGTGCGACGAGTACCGGTTCGTCCACAAGTGGCTAAAGTACCCGTGCATCTTGCTGAAGAAGAAGCGCAGCTGGCCGTCGCTCATCTTTGGCATGAACACCTCGATGAGCTCACCGGCGTGGCGATCCGACGACGCACTTGCAGCGCGCGGCGCGAGCTCCTCGAGCACGTTCCAGAGCAGCAGCTCCACTTCCTCTTCAGTCGTGTCTTCAGTCGGCTGCGTCAGCATCTCTGTCACTTCCTTCATGTACGACAGCGTGTCGGGTTCGAGTCGACGCGGACGCAAGCGTCTGTGGCCGTGATAACGAAAGCGACCAACACACACAGAGACGCAATCCAAGCAACGTCAGTGCATTTGCAGCAACAATAGGCGTGCACATATGCATGCGCAGTAGCAGCACCATCGGCAGCATCATCAGCATGCAGCAATTGCATCCATCGATCGGATCACTGGCATAACGTACTCTGGTCGCTGGAACGACGGCGGTCGCTCATTCGGGTCCGCTTCGTGCTCGCGGTCGTCGTACTGTGGCATCGTTGCAGTCTCGAGTGTGAATGGCGCAAGGAAGTGGTGCTGCTACTACGTCGTCGTCGTTGTCGTTGTCGTCGTCGAGCTCGAGTTGCTTGTGCCTTTTGCTACTGCTCTTCGCTGCCAACCAGCACTTCGCTTTTGCAGTCAAAATCTGATAGTGCTGTAATCGAGTGAGAGTTGCATCATTGGTGTGATTCACACGAAATAGCAAGACGTCAACGCAGATGTCTCGACATCCGGAGCAGCGCAAGCTCGCAGCGCCACAAGAGGTGCCTTTACATGCGGCTCGCAATCATACTCTCGTGTGGTGGCGACGGCGCGGTTGCTGCTGCTGCTGTAATGTCACTCCTGAATCCGCGCGCTACAGCCGACTGCTATTATAGTAAGTAGTGCGTCGCGCTCATCGAGTCTGCTGCAGCCGCGATCGCGATGCGCACGACGCTGCGCGCAGTGCTGACGTTCGCGCACGAGCAGCTCTGGATGCCGCTGCAGCGCGAAGCTACGGCGAATGGCGCGTTCCTGTACGGAGATGACGAGCACGATGCGCCGCTTCAAGTTGCTGTCAAGTACGTCGAGCAAGAAGCGCCGTCTCAGAACAAATCATCGTTAGCGACGACGGTGGTCAAGAGCATCGACAGCACTGACAACAGTCGAAGCAGTGTCAGTCGGCCAGCGAATGCTACCACCATCACCACCGCTGCGACCGCCACCATCGCCAAGAAGAAAGGCAAGCTACCCCAGCATCAGCACCAGCAACGACGAGCGCGCAGCAAGCTTGCGTTCTCGCCTCGAGCTGCAGCGATGCTTTGCGCACGCGCAGGTCCGACAACATTGACGACAGTCAGTGGCGCCTCCCAGCCGTGTCCTGCGCGAGATGTCCCATCGGACGCGTCGACGTGCGGGTCGTCAGACGAAGACGACGATGGGCGAGACGAAGACGACGAGCTCGAGGACCTGGGCGAGCGCGAGAGACGGCTGATGCTCGAGCGCGCGCAGCACATCAAGAACGTCACGATGCAGCAGTCGCGCCGCGCGAGGCGAAAGTCCGCGGCGACAACCGCAACTGTGTCTGCTGCAGCTCCGCATACTGCAGCTGCAATGGAGGCACGAGCGGTAGCAACGCCGAGTTTGTTGCCATCGAAGCGAAGCAGAGCAACGCACTCAGTCGCGAGCGAGACGTATGCTCCTGTGCGGCTGCGCAACGTCACGAACACGCTCTGGAGCTGGTCTGTCTTCTCTGGCTTTGAAGCAGATCGGCTACCGCTTGACGCACGCTTTGTGACTTGCGATGCCGACGACGATGGTCGCAGTGACAACGACAGCAGTAGTGATAGCAGCGGTAGCGGCGGCAAGCAGTGGCTGCGAATGTGCACCGACATGGAGAGCCGAGGCTTCCTCAGCTTTCTCGACGACAATGAGTGAGTACCAATAGACGTAGTTGTGCCATACTAGTAGTCCGTTTGCTGCCACTCTGCTCAGCAGCACAGTCATTGCTTGTTGGTCTCGTTCGTCATGGCTACCTCTGTGTCCCAAGTACGCGTGTGAGTGCGTCGCTACTGCTATCGACAGCACAGTCACGGAAGCTCTTCTCTACGCACTGCACTGCAGCAACAGTAGGCGTGTGGAGGTAGATGGCGCTGAGCGTGCGTCCACATTCCGCTATCAGTGTGTCGAGCACGTGCTAGACTGGCACTGGAGTAACACAGCGCGCGTTGTCGTCATCGTTGCGTTTGTCGGATCTTCATGCGTGTTGGTGCACCACTACTCTCCTGCAGACGATGAACGGATGACGATGATGATGACGTTGAGCAGTGCAGCTGGCGTAGCGCGCTCGTCTTATCGACTAGACGTAGATATCCGTGGCGCACCACACCATCTACGTCAGTCCAGAATCTAGACGAGCTTGTTGCCGCACGAGGAGCAGATCCGCAGTCGGTGCACGACATCTGTGTTGTCATTTACACCGTGTTTGCTGCTTCATGAGTGGTGCTCATGTGGGAGTGTGGATGCGCACTGCGCCGTTCGTTGTTGCAGTGGCGTAACATTCGTGTCGATTCGCACGGAGCCACTGGACGACGTCGATGTGTCCGTTCGCAGCAGCGCGAGTAATGGCAAGCGGCGTGCAGCCTTCAGTGCGGTGTAGATGGAGCCACTGGACGACGTCGAGGTGTCCGTTTGCAGCAGCGCGATTCATCGCGTGTTTGGTGCAGCCTTCAGTGCGATGTGTGTGGAGCCACTGGACGATGGCGAGGTGGCCTGCCTGTGCCGCGGCGTCCATGGCGTCTGTCGTACAGCCTTCAGTGCGATGCGTATGGAGCCACTGGACGGCATGCAGGTGACCTGCGAGCGCTGCGCGGTTCATCGCCCACTTGGTGCATCCTTCCGTGCGATGTCGATGCAACCACTCGACGACGTGCAAGTGTCCACCCTGCGCTGCGTAGTCCATCGCGACCGTGGTGCAGCCTTCAGTGCGAGTTGCGTGGAGCCACTGGACGATGCCCAAGTGCCCAAACTGCGCTGCGCGGTTCATTGCGTCGACAGTGCACTCTCGTGTTCGGTGCGCGTGCAGCCACTGGACGACGCGAAAGTGGCCGTGTTTCGCTGCAGCGTCGATGAGGCACGTCTTGAAGCCCGTGAAGTTCTCACCGCGTTCGTGGAGCAGGCGCAGTGCGTCGAGGTGATTCGCACTGGCCGCAGCGACCATGGCATTAGCGACGCGTGTGTCTGGTCGAGCTGCGAGGATGTAGCGCAGTACGCGCGTGGCGTTTGTACGAGCTGCGGCGCAAAAGATGCTGTGGAAGCGCTGCAGTGAGTCGTAGGAGTCGTCGCCGCGGAACTCGATGTCGGCGAGCTTGACGACACGCGCGTTGTTGTGTTGGTAGTGGAGAAGAATGCGGTCCAGGAGGTGTGCGTCTTGTCGTTCGAACGCGTGCTCGATCGTGTAGTTGACTGATACGTCAACGAACGCGTCGATCGTGTCGAGCACATGCGGCAGTGCTGCAAGAGCAGGTCGAGCGTGCGCGAGCACACGTGTAGCAGTGAGGTAGTCGTTCGTATTTGCTGGTGGTGTCTTGTTGTTGTTGTTCATCCTGTTCATGTTGGTAGCTTGACTCTTCATCGCGCGTCACAGTGTCTCCCTCAAAGAGCATGCGGCAAAAGCCGAGATCAACAAAAGCTGTCGTGAGGCTAGATAGATGCGTCGAGTCGATGAGGTCGCTGCTCTTGTGCTCCGACGTGCGCAGCGATGCTGGCAAGCGCAGTGGCGATGATATTGATCGTCGAGCTGCCGCTTGCTGCTGCTGTGCCTTCATGCATGAACCCAAAAGTGCTGAATGACTGAGGACAGTTTCAGCCATGACAGTCAAGGGTTCCGTGGTGTGTCACAAAGTCGTACATAACTAACATGCAAAATCAAATTAATTTATGTCTATTTGTACAGGATGAGACGATAATATCCGCTATTTGTGTCGTTGTTCCATTGATTTTGTTGTGAGTGTACGAAGCAGAACAAACATATAAAAACCCTTTGTTCTGCTAAACGAGGCGAGTCAAGTATGCAAATGTTAGATACGATGAGCGCATGAAAGAGTACATTTGACTTCGTTGGGCTCATCGAGCTTGACGTCATCTAGAGCTCAACCACAGTGATGATAAATTTGGAAGACAGTTTCCTCATTGAAGAAGACAAGTTATCGGCCTCTTGGTTTGTATTTTGCGTACCACCACGAAGACTTCAGAAAACAGGGGTGGTGGTGGTGGTGGTGGTGGTGGTGGTGGTGGGGGGGGGGGGGGCGGTGGGGGTGATAGTACGAGCTAGAGCATAATGAGCGCGGCGCTTGGCGGCATCGACAATGCTGTACCTTTGAAGAAAACGTCCCGGCTCGGTTGGAAGCGTCTAGGGCAAGCACTCCCGAAGTCGTCGATCAGAACGACTACGGACTCCACGGCACGAGCGACCAGGACCACGTTGTATCAGGCGACTAGGTTGCATGACGGAAACTCGGGCGACCTGCATTGGAACGTTCTTGTTGGCTGACCCCCACTCGAGAGCCACC